>CAWUFW010016045.1:0-329176 GCA_963921515.1 Calotriton arnoldi | reverse complement strand
CCAAAGGAGACACGCTCCTGAACATGGGAGCCTCCATGGACCTGGGGAATGGGAGCCGATGGGAGGGCGGTGGTGGTGCTGGTGGTGGAGGGGACAGCAACACTAGCTGGGGTGTGGTGGCTGCTGACACCCGCCTCCATAAGGGCGTCATCCTCCGAGTTGCTCTGGTCTTCAGCTGAGGTGGATGGTGCTGAGGACTCCTCGGTGTGGCTCCCCTCACCCTCCATGCGACTGGGTCCCTCCGACCACTCCTCGGCTGCTGACCCAGTCTGGCTCTCCGGCTCCTCCTGGTCCGTGGAGCTGTCCCCTTCCGTGGCCGTGGATGTATCTGCAAACAATGGGGAAACAGACAGACATCAGTCACCTGCACCAAACGCACACACCACTGTGAGCACAGCACATTACAGAGCAAGCCCTGGCATCATTAGTTGAACATTGCTAAAAGTGCCCTAACTGAACAGGAGAAGCCAATTGTCAGTCTGATGCCAACCATGGCACTCACATCCCACATGGCCTTGCACCCATCTGTCTGGTGTCTGTTGGATAGCAACACCCCAGTGTGGACACATGCACCACCTACACAGTAGTTGGACAGTGCAGAGGACACGGTGTAGCATGTGGACATGCACACATCACAACTCTTGCCACTGCGTCAGTACAGGTTTCCGGATGAAAGGGATGCCCAGAGTCAAATAGGAAATGCATGTGATGCATACCAGCGACAGACACCATGATGCACCCATGTCCTGATAGCCATCGCCACAATGGTGTGCATGTAGCACATGTCACTCCCCTGCAGGATCACCAATAAGTAGACACATGCCATGGCGGAGGCATGACTGCTAAGTCATACATCACTGTCTCAGTGATGTATGACTTGGCAGCCAGACAACAACACTCTGCACTGTGTCACAATAGTAGGTCATGGGGAATGCAAGTCCTGGAGCTGCACAAGTGCACATGTACATCCCCCACACAACACATCATCTTAACCCTCATCTGTCCAGGTCATACCGATTGGACATATGGGAGACCTGTGACACTACCCTCTGAACCTGAGCCCCTCACAATCTGCTGTGAATGGGAAACAGCTGCCTGAACTTCACATTCGCATACCCCAGTCTGCACGGGCAGCTGATCAAACACCTATGTGACACACAAGTATCGTCTCCTATGGTCACATCTCCAGTGGCATGCTGAGCCCCTACCGAGAAACACCCCAGCAGTCCTGGCAACAAATCCACAGCACACTGACACAGAGGCAGACACCTGAGGGGTCAAATCACTGCGCACAATGTGTCAGCTGATACACGGGAGTGGGAGTACTGAGTGCATTGCATGGCCTGGAGTAGGCATGACTCTCCTGCCCCACATGAATGAGGGATGAGCCCTGGACAGTGGATAGCTGGCTATGTATGTGTGACACACGTAATCTGCACACTCCTGGGGCCCAAACATTGTTCCCACCCGCTGCATGGGCGTGTGCCACATACCCCAGGCACATGTGGTGGCTCAGCTCAGCAAGTGGACCGCATATCAAAGCAACACGCAGATTACATGTCCGAACACAGGCGTTGTGTGAACAATGGACCCACCCATGATGCCCACAACAGAGTTAGGGAAACAGATGCTGTCCCCCACCTTTAGTGAAGCAAACTGCAAGGACACAGTCCCAAGTGATGCAATTCCCTGAATGTAAGGGCCACACCTGGGTATCAGATGAGGAGTGGGCAGTGCACAATAGAGGGACATGGCTCCTGGACAACATGACTGCTGTACTGTGGCAGTTTAACCAGGCCAGAGGAGGGCACATAGCATGTAATACAGAGTTCACAGTGCAGTCTTTGACTCACCCCCTCCTTGCTGCTGTCTGGCCTTCAGCTGCCCATCCAGGTCTGGAAACACCACCGCCAGGATCTGGAGCATGTGGGGGGTCAGGGTCCGTGTTCCGCCCCTCCTGCGAGGAGGCGACAGCTTCAGCTGGACCCGTGCAATCCTCCGGGTCCAGCCCCGAAGGTCCTGCCACCTCTTCTGGCAGTTGCGGATCCGGCGCTTGTAGACCCCCACGGACCGGACAGCCCGGACGATGTCCTTCCAGATCTCCTGCTTCCGATGGGCATTAACCTGTCAGGATGACAAAGTGAAAAGGCCATTACTACACATGCAACATATCCGTGCATGACACAGTTGTATATACATGTCTCAATCACAGGGGCACATGATGTACACAGGCAGTGCAACGCTGCCCATGGACAGTTTGCCAGAAGTCACTACATGGTATCATTGCATGGGAAGTAAAACCTTGTTCAAATGCACTGTCACTGCACCATACCTGTCCAGTGCATGTCACTACACACTATGGGGGGTGACAACTACTCAGTGAGCCTGCTAGCCAGTGGCGTGCAGACTTTCAGCCTTGCTAGTCAGACAAAATGCACATTCAGAAAGGCAGTGCACAGAACACTCACCTGCTCCCCTGGTGTCCCATACAGCTTGCTGTACTGTGGAAGTAGGCTGTCCAGCAGGGCCTGGTTCTCCTCAAGGCTGAAGGCTGGGGCTCTCTCCACAGTACGTGCCATTGCAGGGTCCAGAGGGGGCAGAGACAGCAGCAGTGCAGTGGCAGATGTCGTCCTGGAGCATGTAGTGCAGGCAAGTGAGCTCTCAGGGGAACAGCCAGCAATATATATGTGCTGGAGAGGCAGATACTGTCCCATGTGTCCAAAGTGATAGGTCCAAGTCGTTTGCATCTTCTGAATCTGGCCAATCCATGGAATAGCAGCACCAATACACGCCCACAGCATCCTTCAAATCTTCAACTTCATGACATACATGATTTTGCAACATTGTTGTGGGTGACCAACTGAATTTCCAGCAACCGACTCGTTCGAATTTCGAAAACGGGTCCGTTGCCAGGCTAGGCCATTGTCAATGGGTGCGCACCGATCGGTCCATTGCTGTTCAACGCGTACAGGGTACAACGCGTACCCGCACACATTGAATGCAATGGGCCGGCCGGGGCACCGATCGGTCCATTGCGGTACAACGCGTACAGGGGTACAACGCGTACCCGCACACATTGAATGCAATGGGCCGGCCGGGGCACCGATCGGTCCATTGCGGTACAACGCGTACAGGGGTACAACGCGTACCCGCACACATTGAATGCAATGGGCCGGCCGGGGCACCGATCGGTCCATTGCGGTACAACGCGTACATAGGGGTACAACGCGCACCCGCACACATTGAATGCAATGGGCCGGCCGGGGCACCGATCGGTCCATTGCGGTACAACGCGTACAGGGGTACAACGCGTACCCGCATACATTGAATGCAATGGGCCGGCCGGGGCACCGATCGGTCCATTGCGGTACAACGCGTACAGGGGTACAACGCGTACCCGCACACATTGAATGCAATGGGCCGGCCGGGGGCACCGATCGGTCCATTGCGGTACAACGCGTACAGGGGTACAACGCGTACCCGCACACATTGAATGCAATGGGCCGGCCAGGGGCACCGATCGGTCCATTGCGGTACAACGCGTACAGGGGTACAACGCGTACCCACACACATTGTATGCAATGGGCCGGCCAGGGGCACCGATCGGTCCATTGCTGTTCAACGCATCCCTGTACAAGTGACTGGCATATGTCACCATGCCTGTCTCAGATGAACATATGCCAGCCACAGATAGCTCCCAGGGAGTGAGGGGCACACCTACAACATGACAGCCTGTCCAAACTGTATCATAAGGCATGTAAGGCTGCATTTCCTATTGTGTGTATGTTGGTGTACATGTTGTCCTGTGGGTGTCACCTGGGGGCAGCCACCCCCAGGCTGTGCACGTGTTCATGGGGACAGGATCCTGGGTGTTACGTGTACATGACCACTGTGATGTGCAACTGTTCATATCTGTGCATGTGCCATGGTCACATTTCACGGTGGTGTATGTGTATGTCATGTCACATACCCCGTGAGTCCCATGTGGGACGGTATGTTTGAGCCAGGGTGTCCCAGTGGCACAATAGTGATGGTCCTCCACAGTCTGTGTGCATGTAGTGTTTACAATGTCTCTGATTTCATGTGCACAATGGGAGACAGTCTCCACATCCACGTTGTGTGTGCATGGACTTTGATGTTGTGCGTGTGTGTGTCACAGACGTCCATGTCTGTCCTGCAGTGGCAAGTGGGACCACTTCCTGTGGGGGTCATGGTTGTTTTGCTGTGGTGTATACATGATACTCCATGTAATGCCAGTGTCCATGTGGCAATACAGGGTCCCTGGGAATGTACCTGTCATTGAGCTGTGATGCCTGGGGCACATCTGTCCTCACATGTCACTGTGGGGGTGATTGTGACACGGCAGCAGGAGATGGGAACTGTGACACGGCCTCATGATATCCAATGGGCCAACCTGGGACTTATTGATGCCACTTGTTGAACCGTGATGACAGATGTTGGCCATGTATGTACCATACATGTCCTTACGGAACTGCACACTTCATGTAGTTGTGCCTCATAATGATGCATGTTGTGATATTGAGTGTGTTCAATGCCGCATATGTGGGGTGACTGACAATCTTGCTTTCTTCTCCACTGCACTGCAGGGCTCCTGCTGTCCATCGACCATTTCCAGACCTGGCAACGATGGTGGAACGGGACAGCATCCGACGGTACCGCTTCACCAGGCAACTGATTGAGGATTTGGCAGTGCAGTTGGCCCCACATTTGCAGCCTGGCCGGCCGTATCCTACAGCGCTGACCCCCAAGGTGAAGGTGATGGCAGCCCTACACTTCTTTGCCACCGGTACCTTCCAACATACTGTGGCGACTGCTGGTGGGATGTCACAGACCATGTTGAGCCGTGTGCTCTGCGATGTTTTGGAGGCAATGTTGCTATTCCTGAACCGGTACATCTATTTCCCTAGACTGCAATGACTCACTGACGTGAAGAGTGACTTCTATGCCCTGGGGAGGATGCCGCATGTCATTGGCTCCATTGATGGGACACATGTGGCTTTGGTACCACCACAGGCCCAGGAGCAGGCCTACCGTAACCGCAAGCACTACCACTCGGTCAATGCACTGGTGGTGTGTCTTGCAGATATGACCATCACACACGTGTGTGCCCGTTTCCCTGGTTCAGCACACGATGCCTTTGTGATGAGGAGTAGTCGCATCCCCAGGATGATGGCACAGATGCAGAACCAGCGTGCCTGGCTTGTCGGTGTGTACTGACTTTGTGCCATTGTGTGTGATCTGATCTGTAGTATTCCGCCCACTTTTCCAAGTCAGCTAATGTGCACTTGTCTGTCCGTAGGTGACTCGGGATACCCCAACATGCCGTGGTTGCTGACACCCCTCAGGAACCCTGTGACACCAGCCCAGATGCGCTACAATGAGGCACATGGTCGGACCAGGAGAGTGATTGAGTGGACATTTGGTCTCCTGAAGAGCCGCTTCCGCTGCCTGGACAAGACAGGAGGGTCCCTCCCATATGCCCCAGCGAAAGTGTGCAAGATTATCATCGTCTGCTGCATGCTCCACAACCTGGCAGTGCGGAAGGAGTTGCCTCTCATCCAGGATGACAATGACCAACATCCGCCACCTGTGGAGGATCCTGGCCTGGACCATGATGCCAGTGATGATGATGATGATGAGGGTGATGTCCGCACACAGCTCATCACCAACTTCTTTAGCTGAATGTGAGTATCCTGAGGTGTCATGTCAATGATGTGAGTTGGCATGATATGTGTAGGTGGTGCTCTGGTGCTGTTGGAGTGTGTCCATGGGCTACTTGACTGGATGTGTGTAGCGATGTGTGCTTACAGGTGGTCTGTACTCCCCAACAGTGTTGACATGCTAACTTGATTCTGGGTGGGTATCTTGTAACATGTATTGTGCATGAGTTTTGCTGTTCTGTCCTGTTCTCCATTGCTTTTGACTGTGTGTCATTTCTGTCCTTCACAGGGTACTTTCAGATTCGTTTGGTCAACTGTGTCCACCGACGACGTGATTGTACTTCCAGGTTGGTAGCTGTTGTGTCCCTACAGGTGATGTGCGCCACACCCATGGACTTCCTTCCTTCTACAGTTGTTGACTGTGTGCCCGCTGCCAGGTGGGATTACCTTGCATCTGTAGTGGTTACGACATGTTGCAACTGTGTAATAAACCTGTGCTTCACTTTGTGATGTGCGTTGTCTGTGGTCACACATTTGACTGCCATTTGCTTACTGCACCTGTGGGCTACTTGACTACAACTGGGAATAGGTGTGGTGTCTGTGCATTGCACCGTCTTCCCTGGCAACATCAGTGTAGGCAATGAGTCAGATGGCCTAGGTGTGTATGTGTTGTGTAGCCCTGGTGGTGTGTCTCCCTCATATGTGTCACGTTGCCTTTACTCACATGCCTGTGTTGTACTTGCTGTTGCAGTTCGCATACACAGTGTAATTTTGCAGTTCATCATCCCCATGACAGCACCCACGTTGGAATCACAACAGAGGCAAGTATGGTGTATTAGTGTGTTTATTGTGATACATTTGTGTGAATAGTGCATAGGATGGTTAGTGCTGTACATATATCTTGCAATCAGAAGTTCCTAGGTGAATTGAAAGTCCTGGTAGACAAAATCCCCAGTATCGGGGCCACAGTTGTCTGAGACATTGGTCCAACTTGTACTCCCCATGTAATGTGTGGGAGTTGTGTTGCCGTCAACAGGGTGAACAGTTTGTGCACAAAGGTGAACATCCAGAACAGGTTCAGGCTTCCTGGGAGTTGCACTTGGCCATCGGCCTCTCACTTGCCCCTCCTCGGACAACCCCTCTTCTTTGGGGGGCCCTCAAGTACAGGCTGCTGCGGTGCAGGGGACTCTCCGCCAGAGTCATCCTCCCTCCCTGTGGCAGTTGCAGTTTGTTCAGCACCAGATGTCGTTGGCACACAGGGAGGTGTGGACTGGTTGCTGTTCATCTGGCGGAGGCATTGTAGTATGTCCCTGTGCACCGCCGTCATCTCTTGCAGTGCGTCCCACTTGGACTCCACGCGGGACATGTGTGAGTCCAAGCGGGCATGATGGGCAGCCTGCTGCTGTTTCATGTCTCTGAGGAGCCCCACTAACTGGCTGAGATCTCTGGTGCTGGACTGGTACGCATCGGCTATGCGTACCAGTTGTGGGTCATCATGCACACCAGCAACCTCTGCAAGCAGCGACCTCTGTCTCCCACCCCTCCCACCACCCCTGCCGACATGTGCAGTGCGTGCAGTGGCACGCACAGATGACCCTGGTCCCCCTTGGGGGTTGGTGGTGGTGGTGGTGTCCATGGCCCCACGTTGGTCCAGGGTCCCTGTGCTGGTGTTGCTCCTTGTTCTGTCCATGTCGGCAGGGATGGTATTTGTGGTGACAGTCGTTGGAGGGGTGGGTGCAGGGGGTGCAGCTGGTGGTCCTGCTGGTGCTTCAGCTGGTGGTCCTGCTGGTGCTGCATGTTGACTTGCACCGGATGTGCCAGGTTGGTCTTCTTTGTCCGAGGAGGGCAGAGGCTGTACGACACCAGTGAGCTCCGCATCCTCTTGAGCCTGGGACTGGGACTCCTCAGCGTCTGCTGCTGTGTCCCCATCATCACCTGTTTTTGGGAGACACACACAATGTATGTTATGTTTCTGCAGGCATCAATGGTTGACACACCTGACAGTTGTGACTGTGCCTCTGGGTGCGGGCCTGTACATTGCATTGTCCTAAGTCGTCACAGTCAGGGGTTGATATTGGTGTAGCACATTGTCCTGCATTATTTGGGCATTTCTTTGTATTTGTTGGGGTGTGAACATGGTCTGCATTGGTTGTATTTGGTTGACAGCTGGCCCTCCTTCCCACCCAGCCAGTCAGTTATCCCACCATGGACTGTGCTTGCATTGCAGGGAGTGAAAGTTGTCTTTCAGGATGTCAGTCAGTGGTGTCCTGCTGTTGGTTGTTGCACAGTTGCCAGCAGGGCCTTGTGCTCCCCACAGCAGTAGCCAGTGTCAGCCATCTTGTCAGTCCTTATCCACTCCCTGTGATGTGAGCATGGTTCAGGGTGGTGTTGATGGGACAGTTGTGGGGGTGAGCTATGTCTGTGACTATGACTCCCATCATGCTATTGCCTCCACCCCACTTCCCAGCATTCCCATACTTACTTGCTTTTGTGGGGAGTTCAGTGTGTGTGGGTGTGAGTGCAATGGCAAGATGGCTGACAGTGGTGTCCTGCTGTTGGTTGGTGTGCAGTTCCCAGCATGCCCTTGTGCTCCCCACAGCAGTAGCCAGTGTCAGCCATCTTGTCAGTCCTTATCCACTCCCTGTGATGTGAGCATGGTTCAGGGTGGTGTTGATGGGACAGTTGTGGGGGTGAGCTATGTCTGTGACTATGACTCCCATCATGCTATTGCCTCCACCCCACTTCCCAGCATTCCCATACTTACTTGCTTTTGTGGGGAGTTCAGTGTGTGTGGGTGTGAGTGCAATGGCAAGATGGCTGACAGTGGTGTCCTGCTGTTGGTTGGTGTGCAGTTCCCAGCATGCCCTTGTGCTCCCCACAGCAGTAGCCAGTGTCAGCCATCTTGTCAGTCCTTATCCACTCCCTGTGATGTGAGCATGGTTCAGGGTGGTGTTGATGGGACAGTTGTGGGGGTGAGCTATGTCTGTGACTATGACTCCCATCATGCTATTGCCTCCACCCCACTTCCCAGCATTCCCATACTTACTTGCTTTTGTGGGGAGTTCAGTGTGAGTGCAATGGCAAGATGGCTGACAGTGGTGTCCTGCTGTTGGTTGGTGTGCAGTTCCCAGCATGCCCTTGTGCTCCCCACAGCAGTAGCCAGTGTCAGCCATCTTGTGAGTCCTTATCCACTCCCTGTGATGTGAGCATGGTTCAGGGTGGTGTTGATGGGCCAGTTGTGAGGCTGAGCGATATCTGTGCCTACTACTCCCATCATGCTATTGACTCCACCCCCCTTCCCAGCCTGCCCATGCTTCCTTCCTTTTGACTCTGCTTCCCTGTGGGGTGGGCTGCCTGTGCTGACAGGATGGCTGGGAGTGTTGTCCTGGCAGTTGTTTGGCTAAAAGTCCAAAGAGTGTCCCTGTGCTTCACACAACATAACCCAGGGTGGTGGTTCTTTGTGGGATCTTCAGTTAGGATGTGAGGCATTGCATTCTCCCAGGTGGGTTCTGTGGAGTATGTGTTGAGGGGGTGTGCGAGGGGAGGTGCTTGTGACTATGGTCAGTGCTGCAAGTCCTCCTTCCCACCCAGCCAGATATCCCACCATGGAACGTGCTTGCATTGCAGAGAGTGCAAGTTGGCTTTCAGGATGTCAGGCAGTGGTGTTGTGCTGTTTGTTGGTGCACAGTTGCCAGCAGGGCCTTGTGCTCCCCACAGCAGTAGCCAGTGTCAGCCATCTTGTGAGTCCTTATCCACTCCCTGTGATGTGAGCATGGTTCAGGGTGGTGTTGATGGGCCAGTTGTGAGGCTGAGCGATATCTGTGCCTACTACTCCCATCATGCTATTGCCTCCACCCCCTTCCCAGCATGCCCATGCTTCCTTCCTTTTGACTCTGCTTCCCTGTGGGGTGGGCTGCCTGTGCTGACAGGATGGCTGGGAGTGTTGTCCTGGCAGTTGTTTGGCTAAAAGTCCCAAGAGTGTCCCTGTGCTTCACACTACATTACCCAGGGTGGAGGTTCTTTGTGGGATCTTGAGTTAGGATGTGAGGCATTGCATTCTCCCAGGTGGGTTCTGTGGAGATTGTGTTGAGGGGGTGTGAGGGGAGGTGCTTGTGACTATGGTCAGTGCTGCGAGTCCTCCTTCCCACCCAGCCAGATATCCCACCATGGAACGTGCTTCCATTGCAGGGAGTGGAAGTTGTCCCTCAAGATGTCAGTCAGTGGTGTTGTGCTGTTTGTTGGTGCACAGTTGCCAGCAGGGCCTTGTGCTCCCCACAGCAGTAGCCAGTGTCAGCCATCTTGTGAGTCCTTATCCACTCCCTGTGATGTGAGCATGGTTCAGGGTGGTGTTGATGGGCCAGTTGTGAGGCTGAGTGATATCTGTGCCTACTACTCCCATCATGCTATTGCCTCCACCCCCTTCCCAGCATGCCCATGCTTCCTTCCTTTTGACTCTGCTTCCCTGTGGGGTGGGCTGCCTGTGCTGACAGGATGGCTGGGAGTGTTGTCCTGGCAGTTGTTTGGCTAAAAGTCCCAAGAGTGTCCCTGTGCTTCACACTACATTACCCAGGGTGGAGGTTCTTTGTGGGATCTTGAGTTAGGATGTGAGGCATTGCATTCTCCCAGGTGGGTTCTGTGGAGTTTGTGTTGAGGGGGTGTGAGGGGAGGTGCTTGTGACTATGGTCAGTGCTGCGAGTCCTCCTTCCCACCCAGCCAGATATCCCACCATGGAACGTGCTTCCATTGCAGGGAGTGGAAGTTGTCCCTCAGGATGTCAGTCAGTGGTGTTGTGCTGTTTGTTGGTGCACAGTTGCCAGCAGGGCCTTGTGCTCCCCACAGCAGTAGCCAGTGTCAGCCATCTTGTGAGTCCTTATCCACTCCCTGTGATGTGAGCATGGTTCAGGGTGGTGTTGATGGGCCAGTTGTGAGGCTGAGCGATATCTGTGCCTACTACTCCCATCATGCTATTGCCTCCACCCCCCTTCCCAGCATGCCCATGCTTCCTTCCTTTTGACTCTGCTTCCCTGTGGGGTGGGCTGCCTGTGCTGACAGGATGGCTGGGAGTGTTGTCCTGGCAGTTGTTTGGCTAAAAGTCCAAAGAGTGTCCCTGTGCTTCACACAACATAACCCAGGGTGGTGGTTCTTTGTGGGATCTTCAGTTAGGATGTGAGGCATTGCATTCTCCCAGGTGGGTTCTGTGGAGTATGTGTTGAGGGGGTGTGTGAGGGGAGGTGCTTGTGACTATGGTCAGTGCTGCAAGTCCTCCTTCCCACCCAGCCAGATATCCCACCATGGAACGTGCTTGCATTGCAGAGAGTGCAAGTTGGCTTTCAGGATGTCAGGCAGTGGTGTTGTGCTGTTTGTTGGTGCACAGTTGCCAGCAGGGCCTTGTGCTCCCCACAGCAGTAGCCAGTGTCAGCCATCTTGTGAGTCCTTATCCACTCCCAGTGATGTGAGCATGGTTCAGGGTGGTGTTGATGGGCAGTTGTGAGGCTGAGCGATATCTGTACCTACTACTCCCATCATGCTATTGCCTCCACCCCCCTTCCCAGCATGCCCATGCTTCCTTCCTTTTGACTCTGCTTCCCTGTGGGGTGGGCTGCCTGTGCTGACAGGATGGCTGGGAGTGTTGTCCTGGCAGTTGTTTGGCTAAAAGTCCCAAGAGTGTCCCTGTGCTTCACACTACATTACCCAGGGTGGAGGTTCTTTGTGGGATCTTGAGTTAGGATGTGAGGCATTGCATTCTCCCAGGTGGATTCTGTGGAGTTTGTGTTGAGGGGGTGTGAGGGGAGGTGCTTGTGACTATGGTCAGTGCTGCGAGTCCTCCTTCCCACCCAGCCAGATATCCCACCATGGAACGTGCTTCCATTGCAGGGAGTGGAAGTTGTCCCTCAGGATGTCAGTCAGTGGTGTTGTGCTGTTTGTTGGTGCACAGTTGCCAGCAGGGCCTTGTGCTCCCCACAGCAGTAGCCAGTGTCAGCCATCTCGTGAGTCCTTATCCACTCCCTGTGATGTGAGCATGGTTCAGGGTGGTGTTGATGGGCCAGTTGTGAGGCTGAGCGATATCTGTGCCTACTACTCCCATCATGCTATTGCCTCCACCCCCCTTCCCAGCATGCCCATGCTTCCTTCCTTTTGACTCTGCTTCCCTGTGGGGTGGGCTACCTGTGCTGACAGGATGGCTGGGAGTGTTGTCATGGCAGTTGTTTGGCTAAAAGTCCCAAGAGTGTCCCTGTGCTTCACACTACATTACCCAGGGTGGAGGTTCTTTGTGGGATCTTGAGTTAGGATGTGAGGCATTGCATTCTCCCAGGTGGGTTCTGTGGAGATTGTGTTGAGGGGGGGTGTGAGGGGAGGTGCTTGTGACTATGGTCAGTGCTGCGAGTCCTCCTTCCCACCCAGCCAGATATCCCACCATGGAACGTGCTTCCATTGCAGGGAGTGGAAGTTGTCCCTCAGGATGTCAGTCAGTGGTGTTGTGCTGTTTGTTGGTGCACAGTTGCCAGCAGGGCCTTGTGCTCCCCACAGCAGTAGCCAGTGTCAGCCATCTTGTGAGTCCTTATCCACTCCCTGTGATGTGAGCATGGTTCAGGGTGGTGTTGATGGGCCAGTTGTGAGGCTGAGCGATATCTGTGCCTACTACTCCCATCATGCTATTGCCTCCACCCCCCTTCCCAGCATGCCCATGCTTCCTTCCTTTTGACTCTGCTTCCCTGTGGGGTGGGCTGCCTGTGCTGACAGGATGGCTGGGAGTGTTGTCCTGGCAGTTGTTTGGCTAAAAGTCCCAAGAGTGTCCCTGTGCTTCACACTACATTACCCAGGGTGGAGGTTCTTTGTGGGATCTTGAGTTAGGATGTGAGGCATTGCATTCTCCCTGGTGGGTTCTGTGGAGTTTGTGCTGAGGGGGGGTGTGAGGGGAGGTGCTTGTGACTATGGTCAGTGCTGCGAGTCCTCCTTCCCACCCAGCCAGATATCCCGCCATGGAACGTGCTTCCATTGCAGGGAGTGGAAGTTGTCCCTCAGGATGTCAGTCAGTGGTGTTGTGCTGTTTGTTGGTGCACAGTTGCCAGCAGGGCCTTGTGCTCCCCACAGCAGTAGCCAGTGTCAGCCATCTTGTGAGTCCTTATCCACTCCCTGTGATGTGAGCATGGTTCAGGGTGGTGTTGATGGGCCAGTTGTGAGGCTTAGCGATATCTGTGCCTACTACTCCCATCATGCTATTGCCTCCACCCCCTTCCCAGCATGCCCATGCTTCCTTCCTTTTGACTCTGCTTCCCTGTGGGGTGGGCTGCCTGTGCTGACAGGATGGCTGGGAGTGTTGTCCTGGCAGTTGTTTGGCTAAAAGTCCAAAGAGTGTCCCTGTGCTTCACACAACATAACCCAGGGTGGTGGTTCTTTGTGGGATCTTCAGTTAGGATGTGAGGCATTGCATTCTCCCAGGTGGGTTCTGTGGAGTATGTGTTGAGGGGGTGTGTGAGGGGAGGTGCTTGTGACTATGGTCAGTGCTGCGAGTCCTCCTTCCCACCCAGCCAGCCAGATATCCCACCATGGAACGTGCTTCCATTGCAGGGAGTGGAAGTTGTCTCTCAGGATGTCAGTCAGTGGTGTCCTGCTGTTGGTTGTTGCACAGTTGCCAGCAGGGCCTTGTGCTCCCCACAGCAGTAGCCAGTGTCAGCCATCTTGTGAGTCCTTTTCCACTCCCTGTGATGTGCGCATGGTTCATGGTGGTGTTGATGGGACAGTTGTGGGGTTGAGCAATATGTGTGACTATGACTCCCATGATGCTATTGGCTACACTGACTTGCCCAGCATACACAGAATTCCTTCCTTTCAGTGGTCTTCACTGTGTGTTGGTGTTGTAGTGGTGGCTACATGTCTGGATGTGTTTGTTAGTTCTATTTGTGCCACTGCCTAGCTGTAGTTGTAGTTGTGTTTGTACATGTGATGACACGGTTAAATGTAACTTTGAGATGGCATGTGTTGTGTTTATCTGACTGACATACACATTTTGGGATGATTCTGTTCTGGTTGCTGTGTAATTGCTATGAGTGCATGGTTTGACTCTCCCCTTGACAGTGATGTGTGTGTGTATTGTGGCAGAATATTGTGTACATTTGTTGTGTACTCACCAGGCTCTGGGATGTTCTCTAGTCCATAGACGCTCACTGGCGGAAGGATGGCCCGCACCTTCTCCTCCCAGGGCCTGAGGTATACTGGCTTGGCAGGAGGGCCACTGCCGGTGTATTGGCTCAGGAGGTAGTCCTTCTTGAGCAGCTCCCGTACCATCCTGCGCACGTCATACCACCTGTTCTGGATGTCAGTCTTTGTGCGCAGACATGGTGATTGTGCGTTCACCCTGTTGATGATCCTCTCCCACATCTTGGTTTTCTGGGAGATGGGGGTCTGTTGGACCAGTGTGCCAAACAGCTGTGGCTCTACCCTGAGGATCTCGTCTACCAGGACTTCCAATTCACAATCTAGGAACTTGTGATTCTTCTTGGGGGGCATGGTGATGGGTGGTGATGGTGAGTGATGTGTGTGTTGGTGTGCAGGTGAGGGTGTGTGAGTGTGTGTTTTGCTGGGTGTATGTGAGGTAGCTATTTGTTGGTGTGCTGATGGTGTGTGGCTTGTGTGAGGGATGAGCTGTGGGTGTGTGGTTGCTGTCTGTTGAGTGCTGGCAGTAGAATGGCATTTGCAAAGGATCATGGTTTGGATTTGTGTCCTTTATATGGGTGGAGTTGTGGGTGTGTCTTTGTTCTCTGTCCCCACCCCCCCAGTATTTATTGGCTTTGTAATTGCTTGTTTGGCCTTTTTTTGTGTATTTTTCCTTAGTACTTTTTGTGCATGTTGGAAACGTTCTTGTGACCGAGTCGGACCCTGCATTTGTCTCGTACGGTGTTTGTGCAGTTTTCTATGCTGCGTACGCGTCGGTCGCGGTGTTTTGTGTTACTTCGGCTCGCAGTTTTGTATGCGTGTCGGTCGTACGGCTTGTCCTCCGTTCGACTCGGTCGTGGTTTTCGCGCCTTGCATCGTACTTAGCGGTTTGGAGTTCGCGTGTACGTTTCGGTTGGATTTGTTCCGGGTGCGTGTCGGTCGGTTCGATTCGCGTGTTTTTCCGGCCGGATTGCTGTTTTCCGTGCGGCTCGGTCGTTCGGCTTGGGTTCAGTACGTGTCGGTCGGATTTTGCACGCCTTGCATCGTACTTGGCGTGTCGGGCGCCACAGGTACGTGTCGGTCGGAATAAATTCCGGCTCCGAGTCGGTCGGTGCTTTTTCCGGCCCGAATCGGAATCGACCCCTTGGTCTCTTTTGGAATATAAAGAACTTATTAAGAATATGCGACAAGCAAGTGATGAACACTATGGAAACATTCTTCAAGATATTGGAATTGGTGTCTTGACAAACGATGGTAAACAAGCTTTACAAAGTCGACTACTAACAAACTTGTTTCCAAATGAAAATATTGCACCTGAAATAATGTACAAAAAAATTGGAGAAAAGAAGTCTATAGTTTGTCCAATGCCAACACTGCAAGAGTGCTCTACATTCAATCAAGAACTTTTGAAACTGGAGAAACAACCAATAGTAAAAATGGAAGCCATTGATAAAATGGAACACGAAGGAGTTACTATTCTTCTGTCAGAGAAATTACAGTCAAAATTAGATTCTTTGGAAAAATCTGTATCTAAGACTGCTGGTTTGGAAAAAACTTTATATGTATGTGTAAACTGTTGGGTAATATTACGGCATAATTTAGATGTTGAAAAAGGTTTAGTGAACGGAGCAACGGGAAAAGTTGTTGATTATGTAAATTTTCAGAACAGAGATGGAATTGAATTTTTGAAGATTAAATTTGATCAGATTGAAGAGGTAAAACAGATTGGACATTGTGCTGTTCGTTTTTTGCTTGTTAAAGATTTTTATGTTCGTAGAAAACAGTTTCCTCTTTCTTTAGCATATGCGGTGACCATTCATAAATCTCAAGGTTTAAGTGTAGACAGTGCTTTGGTAAATATTGGAAGTACAGTTTTTAAAGAGGGTATGGCATATGTTGCATTGTCTCGAGTAAGAACATTATCTGGATTGTGATGAGAAAAAGGTTAGTGCAGATGCAAATTGTATAAGAGAGTATAATCGGTTAAGAAGACTGTATGCTCCTAACTTAGGTGAATATCCCATATATGAAAAATGTGTAGTATGTCCAAAACGAAAATATGAGTAACACTCTAGTGAGGTTGGAAAGAAGAAAACAATTCAAGAGAATGTTCAGGCTGTAAAGAAAATGAAAATGGACACTGTTGATGATATTGTAGGATATCAGTTAGAAAATAGTTCAGGTATCAGCTGCTATGCTAATGTAATTGTGAACGTCGTGTTTTTTCTAGGAAATCTTCATCATCAAATTATGGAAAATCGAGAAAAAAGATTCTGTACTTTGTTACATTATATTTTTGAAAAGTTGAAAACTGATAAAACTAAAATCCATACTGCTTCTGGCATTCGGCATCTTTTGGATATATGTTCTGGTTCTTCACAATTTACACTTAATGTACAACAAGATGCTCAAGAATTTCTTATGTTTATGCTTGCAGTATTGGAAGATGAAGGAATACAAATTGAAAATCTGTTTGGACTACGTTACAGATGGCATCATAAATGTGAAGGCTGTTCATTTTCTTCTACCACTGAAACGATTCATATATTTGACAATACCAGATTGCAAAACAGTGTCTTTTAACAAATTAGTAAAATCAGCTAATCAAGATATGAAATGTACTCACTGCAAATCAGAAATGTTGTCAACATTATTTATAGAAAGATTTGGACAATATGTAATTTTAATGCTACAACGTTGTATAGCAGATGGAAGAAAATTGGAAACCAAAATTAAAAATTTTGTGGCAAGTCAAGTGTCAATTTCAGGAAGAACTTTTAAAGCAGTGGCTATTATTTTCCATGATGGACCTAGTACAACATCTGGACACTATACTGTGTATTTAAGATGCAATAAAGGATGGACACATTGTAATGATGCCCATTTGGAATTCAAATGTCGGTTGCCTTACGAATCACCAAATACATATCTGATATTTTAGATGCCAAAGTTTTGAAAACATCATTCGACCTATTGGGAAGATGTAAAGATGAATTAACAAATTTATTTTGGATATTTTCAATGCAAATGATTTTGGAAACATAATTCGGCCTATTGGAAAGATGTGAACAATTAGTGTTTGAATTATCATTTCTGCTCTTTGATATTGCATTTGGACAATTGTGTTTGAAAGAAGTAGTTCATATATTTGATCTTTGTATTATATGCAATGTAAATGAGAGTGTTTACTCTTGAAAATGTAAACAGATAGTTGAACTTGTAAATATTTTGAAAAGAGATTTGTTTTTTTTTACAATCTTATTGATTGTATTTTTTTGCCCGCTGTTATATGATGATCAACATTGAAATCACTGTGTATGGTGAAATTCAATAGAGTCTGAAAACAGCAAAAAAGAGAACCTGAATATGTTATGTAATTCTACAATTATGTTGTGTTCTTAAACCTATAATATTATTTGCAATAACAGTATTTTTCTTCTCTTTTACAGAAAGTAAAACTAAAGTTTGAAAATATTTTAAATTTACTTTACAATCAAACAACTGTAAAATAGTTTCAATGAGTTTGATATATACTTCAATACAGAAGGTTAGATGAAATAATGTAATAATCATAATAATATGAATTAATGTTTACAGTCACTCTTATTGCAGTTATTCATTTTTTCAAACTCAATCATCTCACTCCTCAAATCACCTCAGCAGTACTCAAGCACTCCTTCAATCACTGAAGCATAACCTATGTACTTACAAAATCACCCAGGCATTACTAATCCACACCTTTAATCAGTTTGGCAGTACCCATACACTCCTGCAATCACCCAGACATTACTTCTACAGTCTTGCAATCACTCAAGTATTACCTATGCACTCTTTCAATCATCCAGACGTTACTCTTTCACTGATAGAATCACCCAAGCATTAACTATGCACTCATGCAATCACCCAGGCATTACCTATGCACTTACAAAATCATCCAAACAATACCTATCCACTTACAAAATCAACCAGGCACTACCGATTCACTTCTGCAATCACCCAGGCACTACTCATCCACTCATGCAATAACCCAGGCACTACCCATGCACTGCTCCAATCACCCATGCACTACCCATGCACTCCTCCAATCACCCAGCCAGTACCTATGCACTCCTTCGATTACCCAGCCAGTAGCCATGCACTCCTCCAATCACCCAGTCACTACCCATGCACTTATAAAATCACAATGCACTATATTTGCACTCCTCCAATCACGCAGACAGTACCCATGCACTCATTCAATCATCCAGGCACTACCCTTGCACTCATGAAATCATCCAGGCATTACCCATAAACTCATGCAATCACTAAGGCAAAACCTATCAATCAATCAAGCATTTGTAGAGCGCACTACTCACCCGCGAGGGTCTCAAGGCGTTGGGGGGGAGCTGCTACTGCTCGAACAGCCAGGTCTTGAGAAGTCTCCTGAAGGTCAGCAGGTCCTGGGTCTGTCGCAGGTGGATGGGGAGGGTGTTTCATGTCTTGGCGGCGAGGTGGGAGAAGGATCTGCCACCGGTGGTTGTTCGGTGTATGCGTGGAACGGTGGCGAGGTCAAGGTCAGTGGAGCGAAGTTGGCGGTTGGGAGTGTAGAAGGTGAGTCGTTTGTTGAGGTATGTAGGTCCAGCGTAATGGAGTGCTTTGTGAGCATGGGTGAGGAGCTTGAAGGTGATCCTCTTGTTGACGGGGAGCCAGTGCAGGTCTCTCAGGTGGGCAGTGATGTGGCTGTGGCGGGGGATGTCGAGGACGAGGCGTGCGGAGGCGTTCTGTATGCGTTGAAGTCTTTTCTGGAGTTTGGCCGTGGTTCCCGCGTAGAGGGCATTGCCGTAGTCCAGCCTGCTGGTGACGAGGGCCTGGGTGACCGTCCTTCTGGTTCCGGTGGGGATCCATCTGTAGATCTTGCGAAGCATGCGGAGGGTGTTGAAGCAGGAGGAGGAAACGGCATTGACTTGCTGGGTCATTGACAGTGATGAGTCCAGGATGAACCCCAGGTTGCTTGCATGGTCTGTGGTTGTCGGCACAGCTCCCAGTGAGGCCGGCCACCAGGAGTCGTCCCAGGCGGAGGGGGTGGAGCCGAGGATGAGGACCTCCGTCTTGTCCGAGTTCAGTTTCAGGCGACTGTTCTTCATCCATTCTGCGACTGCCTTCATTCCTTCGTGGAAGTTGGTTTTGGCGGTGGCGGGGTCCTTGGTGAGGGAGAGGATCAGCTGGGTGTCGTCGGCGTATGAGACGATGTTGAGGTCGTGCGATCGGACGATGTTGGTGAGCGGTGTCATGTAGATGTTGAAAAGGGTCGGGCTGAGGGGTGATCCTTGGGGTACGCCGCAGGGGATCTTGGTGGCTTCGGATCGGAATGGAGGGAGGCGGACTCTATGGGTTCTGTCGGTGAGGAAGGAGGTGATCCAGTCCAGGGCTTTGTCAAGGATCCCTGCGTAGTGGAGGCGTGTGCGTAGGGTGTGGTGGCAGACAGTGTCGAAGGCGGCCGAGAGGTCTAGGAGGATGAGGGCCACGGTAAACAGTCAAAATATCGAGTTTTTCATTTCAACCTACATTTATATCTAGTTGCAAATATCGTAGGGACAGAATATCGACATCAAGAATATTGGTGACCAGAATATCGACCTGAAGGTAAGAAATATCGTTTTTGTAAATATCGAAGTTAGTAATATCGATAGCAAAAATATCAATGTTAATAATATCGATATTTATGTTAGTGTTATGTATTTTAGTATGTATTTTATATGTATGTGTTTTACATGTTTTGTTATGTTTTGTATTTTTTTAAATATATGTATTAATTGTTTAGAAGTTAGTACATTTTTTTAAGTAAATTTTGCGTTTTAGTACCGTAGCGGGTTGTGGGTTTATAGGGGAATAGGGTGGGAAGTAATTTAATTATAGTAAATTAAATCATAATTTTTAGAAATTATTAATTATTTTAAAATAATTTTTGCATTTTAGTTCTGTAGCGGGTTGTGGGCTTATAGGGGAATAGGGTGGGAAGTAATTTAATTGTAATTAAGTAATTCTTAATTTTTATTTATTGGTGTTGATAATTAATTTATTGTTAATTAATTATTAATTGGTAATTTATTTTTATTAATTGATTAATTGCTTATTATATTAATTGTGTTAATTTTTATTGGAGCGGGTTGTGGGTTTATAGGGGAATAGGGTGGGAAGTAAATTAATTATAATAAATTAATTAATAATTTAAATTTTTTCATATTGATAATTAATTTATTGTTTATTCATTGGTAATTAATTTGTATTACTTTATTAATTGATAAATATATTAATTGTGTTAATTTTGTTTAGGGGTGGGTTGTGTGTTTATAGGAGAATAGGGTGGGAAGAAATATATTATAATTAAGTAATTATGTATTAATATTTATTTGTATTGATAATTACTTTATTGTTAATTAATTATTAATTGGCAATTAATTTTTATTAATTATACATTTTTGGGTATTGGTAATTCATTTATTGTTTATTAATTATTATTTGGTAATTAATTTATATTAATTAGATAATTATATTAATTGTATTACATTGTATGCGGAGTGGGTTGTGTGTTTATTGGGGAATAGGGTGGGAAGCAATTTAATGTTATTAAAGTAATTTTTAATTTTAATTTATTGGTATTTATAATTAATTTATTGTTAATGTATTAATAAATTATTATTTAATTTAAAAAAAAAATTTAATTGATAAGTATGTTATTTTTAACCACTACGCTATCCAACACTTTCCCTACTGTTGCACTCTTTGGAGTGGGAATAGTAATTTTTACCCCTACGCTATCCAACACTTTCCCTACTGTTGCATTCTCTGGAGTTGGAATAGTAATTTTTACCCCTACTCTATCCAACACTTTCCCTACTGTTGCACTCTCTGGAGTGGGAATAGTAATTTTTACCCCTACGCTATCCAACATTTTCCCTACTGTTGCAACTTCTGGAGTTGGAATAGTAATTTTTACCCCTACTCTATCCAACACTTTCCCTACTGTTGCACTCTCTGGAGTGGGAATAGTAATTTTTACCCCTACGCTATCCAACACTTTCCCTACTGTTACACTCTCTGGAGTTGGAATAGTAATTTTTACCTCTCCGCTATCCAACACTTTCCCTACTGTTGCACTCTCTGGAGTGGGAATAGTAATTTTTACTTCTACGCTATCCAACACTTTCCCTACTGTTGCACTCTCTGGAGTTGGAATATTAATTTTTACCCCTACTCTATCCAACACTTTCCTTACTGTTGCACTCTCTGGAGTTGGAATAGTAATTTTTACCCCTACTCTATCCAACATTTTACCTACTGTTGCACTCTTTGGAGTGGGAATAGTAATTTTTACCCCTACGCTATCCAACACTTTCCCTACTGTTGCACTCTCTGGAGTTGGAATAGAAATTTTTACCCCTACTCTATCCAACATTTTACCTACTGTTGCACTCACTGGAGTGGGAATAGTACTTTTAACCCTTTCAGCTATCCAACAGTTTCCCTACTGTTGCACTCTCTGGAGTGGGAATAGTAATTTTTACCCCTACGCTATCCAACACTTTCCCTACTGTTGCAATGTGTGGAGTTGGAATAGTAATTTTTACCCCTAATCTATCCAACACTTTCTCTACTGTTGCACTTTCTGGAGTTGGAATAGCAATTATAACCCCTACGCTATCCAACGTTTTCCCTACTGTTGCACTCTCTGGAGTGGGAATAGTAATTTTTACCCCTACGCTATCCAACACTTTCCCTACTGTTGCAGTCTTCGAAGTGAGAATAGTAATTTTTTTCCCTCTGCTATCCAATATTTTTGTGTATTGTTTTAGTTAATGTTGTGTTTAATTAATTTTAAAAATATTAAAAATATTGTAGTTTTTTAATTTGTTATATATATTTGTTATCATTTTTTTTATATTATTTTTGTATGTGTATATATGTATTTATAATTTATAAAATGTTTTTATTAATTTACAAGTTATTAAATTAATTATTTATGAATATTATTAAGTAAGTATATATATTGTATTTTATATGTATATGTTTAATTTATTTTAACATTATATGTATTAGTTATTAAGGGGCCCATTACGATGTCGGGCGGAAGCAGCACCGCCCCGCTGGCAGATGCAAAAACCGCTAGTTACCGTCCGCCAGCAACGGCCGACACGCCCGCCAAATTAGGATGTGAAAACTCAGGCAAACACCGCCCGTAAGCCCGCGACGCCGCCCGCCATCAAAGTGCGCCCGTCTACCTAGCGGCGCGAGCCAATGGAGACACACCGTCCGACGAAATGATGTACTGCCCGGCATTAAAATTACGATGCCAGAACCAAACAGCCCCATCGGCAAAGAGACACCGCACGAGATACCAAGGCGAAAAACCGACTATTCAGTACGGAGACCGAAAAGGCGGCCCACCCAGATATGAACCCTGCACTCCAGGCCATCCCCATGCTCTACCTGATGCACCACCTAGGAGTGAACGCGCCACGACGACGCAGGTAGGCAGACACACAACAAGGGCACGCAAACACTGCACACAATGCAAGGGCGGAAAAACTGTACATGGCCCCCCCAGGCACCCCTGTGTGGACAGGACACATCCACCACTGTATCCACACATGTCCCACCTGTCAAAATAACACAACTCGCAACATCCAGGGCACCCACTACCCGGGCCCAGGAAGTGACGTCCCCGTCACGGCACCGCAGCATAGCGGCGATGACGCAGGTACACATGCGCACAACACAGGGGCCAACGACAGCGCCATGCATGGGCTGCACACAAACACCACAGGGTCACAACTACACACCCCACACACCAGCACCACCCTGATGGCACTTGTCACGTGGCCTTCCTGCATCACTCATGTCCCCAACCGACAACTCACAGTTGTCAACTTGACGTCACACAAGTGTCCCGAACAGGGGAGTAATGTGATGGCAAAATAGGACACACCCTTGTGTGGAAAACATGGAGAAGCACACGGCGGCTGCTACATAACAGCGCAGAATATCGACAATGTCCGGAAAAGGCACGCCAGTCTCAACAAGAAATACCAACAACAACACATGCAATGTGCAAAATAGAAAAACCCTGCTGCCTGAGAACAGGTGTGCCCAATGACTACACCCACACAGAAGCCGCAATGTACAGCGGCAACGGAGTGTCCCGCCCACACACGGGAGAGCAGATAGCACTGACTCGCCTTCCATTCCTACTCCGAAATAACATTGCAAAAAATCATGCAGGAGAATGGAGCCATTGTACCAACAAGATGCAAAACATAGCCATGCAGAGTAAAACGTCCACTGGAAGATAGCGCACAACATGAAAGAAAGATAACACCACAAAATACAATAATACCACTCCTACATGTGGACCAAATGCAAGTAATCCGGAAAGAGTCAGACACCACTGGCCTTGACTATTCATAGAAGCATGTGGGATGAGGGACTGTGTCCTCTGCCCAAGCCAAACCCCAAGTCCTGCCGCCGTACATCCATTCCAGAATTCCCAGCATCGTCGGAGGCTGCACTCTGCTGACTGCTCAGGCAGCCGGAGCACGCCATCACATCACCCTGTAGCAATATGGCTGTTGCACCAGTGACCCTCAACTACGCCGGACAGATCAAGTTGTACAGTGACAGCTTGCTACATATAGTGGGCTGTTCAAATCTGGCAATGCTGAATGTAAGTTACTGAGTAACTTACCGCATTGCAATGTGTAGCTGCGTCATCCCCGTTTTCTACTGTCGGAGGTGTCCGTTCAACTGGCCTGTGGATTTATGTCTCTCCAACCCGGCATGTCCAAAGGCGGACTTGGTACACTTGTTTGCACCCCTGGACGACCACGACAGGATCTGTTCAGTGTATGTGGGCATGGCGTTTGTGGCTGCAATCGGGGGGACACTGCAATGGGACCAGTGTGCCTCCACACAACGTCTCCTGGTACACAGTTTCATCGAATGTCATCCAACATGTCCCATCAGGATTCTACAAGGGACAACCTACGATGAACACGTTGCTACCCACAATCCGCTTCATTGGATGACATCCATGTTTACCATCAATGGGATGGATGCCCTGCTGGAAGGTATCGCATACACGTCAACTTGTCAATTCATGGGACCCCGACTCAATACCCCCAATTGAACATTGATGTTCAACACCGTACCCATGCTTGGCATTTGCATGGAGTGGGCAGTTAGCTGTACAAGAACTATACCATATAATCTGGGACTAACACCTTACCATCAACTCCACTGCCATGACATCTGACATTTTCGGGACATGCACCCTGTTCCTCACCATATCCTGTGTCTCTGCATGAACAGGGGGAGGCAGAGGTATGGGACTTGTGTACAGTAACCACATGGCCAATACAGCACGAACAACTATGCCATAATATGAATTCTGCGCATCTGGACACATGCACCTGTCAGTGCACACTTATCTGTCTGCTGCAGTACGTGAGAACTGTCACCTCACCTTTGTCTGCACTTCCGTGCCAGGACTTTTGCATGGACAACAAATGCAACCCACTACAACATGGGCCTAGTTATAGTGTCATGTTCAGTAGCCACCACATAGCAACAACTGGTGAGACGCTGCTGCATGCAGGTAGGCACATGCCCTGATGTCACCCATGACGCACGTGTGTCAGAGTCACTATTGTACTAAACCGGTACCATGGAACTGAGATGAACTGTCCCTATGATGTCAAGCTGTCTGGTAGGCTAAATGAATACTGTCTGTGTCAAAGCCCAGAGACCATCAGTAATTAGCAAATGTACTTTAGCATAGCAAGGGCAAGGCAGTTGTAACCCTGAAGCCTCCATTCCACAGTCAACAACTAATTACATCTACCTGTACCCCCTTTCGTATGTGTAATCATGCTAAGTATATCCTCCACATGCATTTTGCTGCCAGTAGTGTCCACTATACTGCATCACAGAGGAAGTAAGTCCAAATACATACCTCGAAGCAAATATGTGACTCTGTAAAATTATTTTCAGAAGACAAGTACGATGAGAGAGGATGAGAGTGTGTGAAGTACACGAGAGTCGTGAGATGACCATGTAGTCCAGTGACATTGGATGTCAATGCATATGATTTGCCGCCACAGTGGCCCTAGTGAAATACTACAGGTCGTGGGCCTTTTATTGTCAGACTCTGACGTGGCCCAACAGATCATCACAGTAACACTGACGGGCTGGTCACTCCAAAGCACAGTCCTACATATGTGTATAATTACCTTCACAGTCAGACATCACACTCATCAAGCAAAAGTAGGACCCACGCAAGAAGCATGCTACAGCAATGCATGACAAAACACACACAGGATACCAGTGTGGGTGGGCAGGTCCGCACAGTGAGTACGAACTGCTGAAACTCACATATATGCTTAATTAAACCAGGCACAATCCCGACAGTCACACACCCTGCAGACGCACAATGGCCAAAACATATTAAGTAGGAGCCATCCTGAACTGCAAGGACACACCCACACACTGCACACTGTGCAACATACAATACACACATGCGCTCACATTCACAGACCTGAACACGGATACAAACACCCATCATGCCCCTGGGTAACACATGTGTGCAATCGACATTGCCAGAGTGCACACACACACACCAACACTACCCCAAAGTCACACACATCACACCACACACACCTACACCTCCCAAATGCACACTTTGAAAGTAAGCCATGTGCCCAGGCTCAATGTTCATCACAAGATTAACATACACCTACACTGCTGGCCACCCAGAAAGTAAGCTCACACATACCCGCACACTATGCACATGCTACCTGTCATCCTGTGGCCAGACTCACACCCCGTGCTTTGCTTGCACGCAAACATGACATGTATACATTTCCCATGAAATACCAGCAAATACATGCAGACAATCCGTGTCACTAAAATTCTTCTTCATCACACACACAAGTAGCAGAGTCTGAAAGAAGTGAAGTCCCAGCCACTTGTAAAACACATCGGAATGTGAGACCAGACATTGCAATTGTTGAGGTACCATACAAGGCATGTGCCTCACTTAACTATGCACACACAGTAACAACTGCAATCAGCAACTACACAGACACAACCGACTACAGGAACAACAGCATCCAGTCACAGATTACATAGACAGGCGGCAATATAGTTCAACACCAGGGACAGTGGCCAGTCCGATGTGCAGAGTAGTGAAACGAAAAGCTGCGCATGCATTGTGTGTGAGTGTACCCTGCCATGGCCAGCAACACTACCATGGCAGTCACAATAGCCATTACAGCCACCACTGTGTCACAGGTAGTTGTGTGAGGGTGCCTACCATTCAAACAGGATGCCAGTCCGACTCGGTGCTGCCTGTGTGCTACGGGACAGTTTGAGGTCCGCCCCTGAGAGAGGAGCACAACTGTGGAAGACACACATGTGACATGTGAAGCGGGAGGGCTGCTTGGCCCAGGTGGGTGGGTGGCACGGGTAGGTGCACTCATGCAGTGTTGAAACAGACTGTGTGGGGAGGATCCCGGAGGGGTACAATTCCACTGTGTTGGGAATTAGGAAAGCCTACCTGTCTGGGGATGAATGTGAACTCGTGTGGGCACAACAGGCAGGCAGACGATCAATGCTGCATCAGGTGTAGGCGTTAGCCCTCCCTCTGGGGACATGCTGGATTCTGCTGTGCGTCTGCCCGGCCCTTGCCAAGGCACTTACATCCCCTGTCCTCCAGGTGTATCCCCCACATTGTCCACCTGCACAGGCTACCCAGGGCACGGGAGGGCAGTGGAGCTTGGTGGGTGGGAGGTCATGGCGCCCTTCTCCTGGTCACATCTTGCAGGCAACACATTCTCAGTGTGCAGCAGGGCACAAGTCCGAAATGAGAAGTGGGGGGACGCTGACGTCATGACAGGAAGTGATGTCACGAAATGTGGCTTGCGCCATCAGACTCATTGCTGCCCCTCGCTCACCCCTTAGATGCGATTGCATCAGAGACGCCAGCGCGTGAGCAGCAGCTCCAAACTTGCCCCAGAGAGTCCAAAGAGTGAATGTGTGGCTCCACTTGCTCCAGTCATCGAGCTCACGGTAAAACAAGTGTGGGGACGCCGTCCACCCGCGTGGTAGCCCGACTCGAGTCCTGGACTGTGCAGGCAAAGTGTCCTATTGGACTTGTGAAATGTGTGAGTTGCATGACACTCGTTGGCGGGGGAGGGCTCGGAGGCCCGTCACCCTGAGGCCCATATCTCACTCTATGGGTCCCTTGTTAATGGCAGCGGATGTAATGACTATGCGCGCCGGGGTGGATCTACCTTTCGTCTGGTATGGTGTTTGCGGCCTGTCCCGCTAGGGCCGCTACAGCTTCTGTGTGTTGCATGTGGTGTATCTGGACTCCGGAGACTGGCATGCATTGTCACTGTTGTCCAGGGCCAGAGTCGGGGTACCACGCGGGTGGACGGCGTCCCACCACTCATTCTACCGCGAGCACGATGACTGGAGCAAATCGAGCCACACATCCACTCTTTGGCCTCTCTGGGGCGAGATCGGAGCTGCTGGTGCACGCGCTGGCTTCTCTGATGCAATAGCATATAATGGCTGAGCGAGGGGGGCAATGAGTCTGACGGTGCAAGACACCTTTCGTGATGTCACTTCCTGTCGTGACATCAGCGTCCCCCCACTTCTTTTTTTAGGACTCGTGCCCTGCTGTTGTCAGATGTGCCACTTTCCAGGGGGGTTGAGAAAGGGTCAGGAATGTCAGCCTGATATTGGGCCAGCTGAAGGACCACCTTGACTGGGGAGGACAACCATTGGACAGTCTGGTGTAGCCCACCCATGCGTACATGTAGGCCCTCCATGAACTATGTCACCTGCGGCAAGGTGATGTCATGGGCAATGAAGTAATTGAGGACAGCCGTCTGCCCCACGCAGAGATGCCGCACAAGCACAACAGACCCAGCACTGAGGGCAGCAGGGGTCACATGTGCAGGGGCAGCTGTGCCTGGTGTGAAGGACACTCTATCCTTCATCCTTGTGCCGACACGTGTTGCACCTGTGGAAGTAGATGGGAGTGCGGGCATTGGCCTCCGCATATCTGAAGAGGAGCCAGAGTCCACGTCCCCTGTGCTAGCAAACATGGATGCATCACCTCTGTCCTCAGATGACGCAGAAATTGCCGTCTCGGGCTGTGATTCATCCAGCACACGTCTGGCCCCTCCGAGGCGCTGGTCACATCTGTCTCGCTCAGCTCCTGTGCAGCTGCTTCATCCCATGCCTCACCACTGTTGACCGTCCCCTGTCCCTCAGCACCCACGGGAGATGCCACATGTGAGAGAGCGAGGTGGCCTCACTCATTTGGCATCAATTAAACAGACATGTGCAAGGGAAGCAGCACAGAACATTCCCAAACCCACATGTTGCACAATACCTGTGCAATATTATACAGCCACCACAATCAACACGTAATGGCTGGCGGACAGAAAATGAAGCCGCTAATAAGTGGCACATGTGTTGTGCACATAGCACAACACCCGGCCTGTGTCACCCTGCGACCATAGCCACAAATCGCTGTGTGCACACCGACTGTCCTGATGGTGGCAAGGATGACCACTACGTAATTAGGCCAAGGATATACCTGCATGGAGCAGAATGGGACACCACTCACACAGACTGCTACATGACAGTCCACAATGGTCATGTGCCCATGCCTTCCACCTGTCGTTCGCACGAGCACAACTACTGTTGCACAGTGTTCCGGATGTGTAAGTACCAGGAATATGAGCTGAGGCATCGCACACATATGTCCGAACGAAATCAGAGTAGGCACAGTGCCTCAAACATACATGTGAATTGCCACTCCAGCCTACTACAGGTTGTTGCTGAGGGCTAAGACTCTGAATGCATTGACATTGCAGAGTGCTCTAATTACATCTTGGACCTCAGGAATCGCATATGCATGTCAGATGCACCCAGCACAGAGTACACTTACAACCCACTGCATCACACAGCAAACATCACATTATCCAGATTATGGGTAGGCTGTGGACACATGCTGCCTCTCACACCAAAAGACACCATCCCACTATACTGTACACTTGCTTGCTGCTGATGCCCCTACACACGTGCATCCGGCACAGGCTGTGTGACTGTCAAGATGCAGACCATTAGTGGTGAAATGCAGCGCCGTGCTAACCTGACAATACGAGGGGGCATCCCCCGATTCGTCTCCACCACGTAGTCGCTCATCCGGCAGAAGACGTCACACCCTTTGTGGAATTGGCTGCACTGTCGGTTACACATACACAGAGGCATCAACTTGGATGCAATGGCTCATCACAAGGCCTTGGGCTGGAGGACTTCCAACTGCAGGGATGGTACACAAGAGGGTTGGAATATCACTCATACACTTCTCATCATCACCCACATCCAGCAATCACAGTGGCATGATGCTAACCCATCCAATATACTCAGAGATGTGTAACAGCGCCAAGAAGTACTCGGACATGTCATTACAGCATGTGTACAGCACACGTTAATGCATGCTGGTGGGAGTGTGTACACAGTACCTGTCCATCCCATTCACATGCAGGATGCCAGCACATTGAGCAATGTGTAGTCTGCCCACATCTACTGTCCATTGTCAGGTAAACCAACACATAGATCACAAGGCAACACATCTTTGTGGGTGGACTCACTGTGTCCAACACTGCGCAGCCCTCAACGTACTCGCCCTGTGAATGGCTCACCCCGCAATGGAGGTCACATTCAGTGCCACTATCACTCACACACATCCCTATCACAAGGCCTGGAGTGTACAATCGACAGGGCTGAGTATGCGCATTTCCGGAGCGTTGTGAACTGAAGACACATGTAACCCACTGTACAGTCAGTGTTGTTTCCTTCTAGTATTGGGCGGTCAATGTGCAGCCCAGGTCTGCTGAGACTGAGAAGGCCAGCAGGGCCCCAGCCAGCCATTCACACAAGCAATAACTGCCCTGAGTCCTGCATTGCCAAGTGGCTGCGTCACTGGATGTCTGACATGTAAATGCCATGTACCACCACTCGGGAGGGACATGCATGGGAAAGCGCCAGAGAGCCTACATACCCCTTCCACCTGTAGCAAGCATGGTAAGCAGTGCATTTTGGAACCCCACAGGCTCTGACTCATAGTGCTGTGGATCAGCGACATGTGTGTCCCCCACATGCACTCCCACACACACTGTAGTTGCCTTACACACACAACTTTTGCAAGACATAGCCTTGGGCAGTGTGCGTGGAGCTCGGAATCCAGGATCTCCAGCTCCTCGCTGTTGAGTGGAGCTGGACATATCTTCAGAGTCGTCGACATGAAGGTGGACAGGTGGCAGCAGCAGCAGGTGTTGTTGAGGGATGCCAGGCAGGAGTCCCTGTAAGCTGTGGTAATGCCGGTCTCCCTCCCACACTCATGTAGCCCCCTGGGGCTGTCTCAGTGGGTCCAAGCTGCTGCAATTGGTGTACCATGTCTGCCTACTTCAATTGCACACAATGGCCTGCTCCGAGCTGTCCCGGTACGCTTACCTCTATAGTCGAACAGGCAGGATGTAACCGCGAGGGCTATTAGAGTTGGCCTCAAGGGCATGGTCCATGGCGGGTACAGTCCGCTGGTGCCATGTGGAATCCACAGTTTAATGTGCGCCATGCATTTGCAGGTCTGGCCATGATTTGTGTTTGGGAGCATGTCCACACTAGACAGGGCCACTTCATGCTGTGTGCATAGGCATTGACGGACAGTGCTCAGCCTCCACATGTCTGTTGGCACATCATCATGTACACATTAGCATGGTAGCATGGTATGTGCATATGCACACACATGCCATATTTCTCAATGTACATCTCCCACTTGGCACGTGCAACGTTACGTGTCACTTGTGATGTGTGTTTGCATTCACACAGCTGTGTTGTCATGGAGTTGTCAATGTGTACACCTGTCACTGTGTGTTGGAGGTGTGATGCGTACAGTGCTGTACATTGGGTGAACTAGGGACATCATTGACTGTCTCATATCCCGTTGTGCAACAGGACCCACTTGTTTGGGCCGCTCAGCCTGTGTACATTGTGTTGTTGGTGTGTGCCATACTCACCCAGCCTCGGAAGCTGTGTCAGGCACAGCAGCTAGGTATATTGCCGTGGTGTTGCCGCTTCACACATATGCAGTCTGGATTGATCATTATGCCTTTCAAGCTATTGTGGCCTAAATCCCCATGTGCATGCTCATAGCAATGGTTGGTGTCAGTGGTCATTGCCATTGGTAAGGGGACCTGTGTAAGAGTATTGTAGCTGTGCTGTTCCTACTTGTCAGCTGTACTGTGATTCCATAGTTTTGTCAGTAATTTTAGTTTTGTGTATGTGGAAATGCCATGTGGTGTGTCGCATTGACATGTGTCCACTTCCATCTGTCCTAGGAGGAGACCAAACATACATCACCCCTACCAATTGCTGGCAGACATGGAGGATGTGGAGGTTATCAGGAAATTCCGTCTGGACCGACCCACCCTGCATCACCTATGTGCAATGTTGGAACCCCACCTTCGTCCTCGCAGGGTGTATCCGACAGCATTCACCCCCACGGCTAAGGTGATGGCTGCACTGCATTTTTTCGCTACCGGATCTTTCCAACATACGGTGGGCAGTGGAGGTGGGATGTCCCAGCCCATGTTCAGCATGGTGCTACAGGATGTCCTGTCAGCTATGATGCTGTACAGGAACGGGTACATCCGATTCCCCAGGGCTCGTGATTTGGCGGCAGTGAAGGGTGCTTTCTATACCCTTGGATGCATCCCCCATGTTGTTGGTGCTATTGATTGCACCCATGTTGGCCTTGTAGCACCACAGGCCATGGAGCACATCTATAGGAATCGGAAACATTTCCACTCCCTGAATGTGCAAGTGGTGTGCCTGGCGGACATGATAATCACACACGTATGTGCGAAGTTTCCCGGATCCGTCCATGACTCGCACATCATGCGCCACAGCATCCTCCCACGAATGATGGCCAATCTTCAACCGGACCGTGCATGGATTGTTGGTGGGTATGCATACTCGTGTAGCATGCTGGGTGTGACATGCTGTCTTGTATCCTGTTGGAATTGCAACGATTCTCTGTGTTTCTCACACCCAGGTGACTCTGCATATCCTAACGGGCCTTGGCTGCTGAGCCCACTCCGTAATCCTAGGACACCAGCTGATGTCAGATACAATGAGGCACATGGGAGGACCAGACGTGTGGTGGAGCGGACATTTGGACTCCTGAAGTCCAGATTCAGATGCCTGGACCGCACCGGGGGTGCACTGGCATACTCCCCACAGAAGGTGTGCCAGATAGTTGTAGCATGCTGCATGCTGCACAATCTCGCGATTCACGGGCAGATCCCCATGATAGTGGATGACGGTGATCAGCCAGGGCCCCCGCCTGCAGACCAAGCCATGTCCAGTGATGAGGACAGTGGAGAGGAGGAAGCAGTGAATGAGCGTCAGCAGCTCATCGCCCGCTACTTCACTTGACGGTGAGTGACCATGCACGACGGCTGATGTTGCTGTAGTTGTGTAGGTGTATGTGTGCATTGTCACTGCGGCCTATTGTTCACTGAGTGCTGTGTGGCAATGGTCCCTGTCCAGGGTAGTATGCCACTGACAGTGGCTGTAGCATTGTGCCCTGTTGCTCTGTGAGATATGTGTACATTGCTTGCACTTGATGACAAGTACTGTGTGATTAGTGTGTGACACACACATTCAATGGACTCTTGTTCTGTTTTTCCCCCCTAGGTCCCTACAGCCTCTCCTGGCCTATCGACATACCACACTACAGATGCATTTCTGATCATGGGGACGGTTGCACATCTTTGATTAAACACAGAGCAGATAAGACACAATGTGATCCAGGTGTATTTATTTGAAGCAGTGACATGTGATTGTGGGCAAGGTGATCACACAAGTGGTGCATGCTGGAACAATGAGTTGACGGACATGTCCGCGTGATGGTCAAGGTGTCCCCATGTTGTTCTGGGTCCACAGTCCGACAGACACATGCCATTCACATGGCAGTGTGGGGTAGGATAGTAGTCCAAGTGAATGCAGTAGATGGCCACCGTGGCTGGCTGACTCACTGGCATTTGGAGCATGCGAAGTCTTCTCTGGACACATGTTTCCTCTTCGGACGACCCCTTCCACATTTGGGAGGGGGGGTGTTGTTGTGGGCTGCTGGTGGTGGCTGAGGATTGCCCACTCGCTGTGGACGCAGGGGAACTGGATGTTACACGACCCTGCGCCCTAGCAGGTGGTGGCGGAGGTGGTGTGGTTGGCCTTGATTGGGCCCTCACCGCCACCACTAGCTGGCCCATGAGGTCGACTAGTTGGCCCATACGGGTCACGAATTTGCCCATATGGGCGTCCATGGACCTCAACACCCCAAGGACTTCCCGCGTATCGGCAGATGAGCGGGCCCATTGTCCCTGGGCCTCTTCATAGGCCCCAAGGACTCTGGCAATTTGCAGCAGGGCTTGGCTCCCAGGCTCGGATGGCGTTGCCCTGACCCTGCTCCTCCCACCTGTACTGCTGCCACCGACCTGCCCACTCGCCACAGTGGTCACCCGGGGACTCGTTGTCGCTCCCAGGGTCGATGTCGACGTGCGTACAACACCTTGCGCAGGGTTAGTGGTCAGGGAGGCCCTGGTGGTGGTGGTTGCGGCGGTGGTGGTGGCCACAATGACTGTGGCAGCAGGGGCCTGGGACTGGTCACCAGCCCTGGGAGATGGGTTGGTGGGTAGGAGGGGTCCTGGGGAGCGGTTGCGCCCTGCCACACCAGATGTGCCTGGTCGGGTGTCCTCGTCCGAAGAGGTGTCCAGGTCTTCCACATCCGTGAGTCCGTGTGGAGGGCTTGTGGACTGGCTGTGATGGCTGCTGTCTCCCTCTCCAGCATCATGCTGTTCGTCACCTGTGGGGCGGAGACGAAAGGTTATTGTGTTGCACCTTGCAAGGTTTGTGTTAGATGTCTGACATTCACAGTTTGTGCACAGTTGTGCACTGATTTCCCAGATGCGTGTGTATGGCTCTGCAATGTGTGTGCGTGATCAAGGCAATGGAATAGTGTGATGGGTGCATATGGCATGGGACGGATTTGGAATGCCAATCGGTGTGTGTTGCAGTACCCCTACATTTTGTGGCTTTGGTGGAAACGGGGTACAGCCCCATGAACGCTTTTGAGCTGATATATGTTTTTGGGGTTCAAATGAAATGCTTAGAAACGCAGATGGCAAAAGGGGTACAGTCCCATGAACGCTTTTGAGATGAAATATGTTTTTGGGGTACATACTATGACATATGGGTGCAGAAGAGGACATGTGTTTTGGCCACACGACACTGCAGGGACAAAGGTGTGTGTATGTCTGACATACCCAGCATATCTGCTCACTGTTATCATTTGGGGACATTACACTGCAAGCATTGTGGTGTATGAGTGATGGTTGTGTGACACACAACGTATTGCAGATGGGACAATTCCTTGTTGTGCGTGCTACCCTCAGCCATGTGCTGCAATGCAGTGCTCTTGGTGTGTAGACTATTTTAGGTATGTTGTAAATCACAGTGTGACGTGCGCTTCAGACACTGCAGACACATGTTTGGTCATCGGCAGGGATCTTTGCTGTACTACTGTATATGGGACAACTGTGTAGATGATATACCTTACATGACACTGGGGCTTAGGGATGAGATGGATGAGATTTTGAATGTGCATTGTGTAGCTGTGTGGTTCATGGGTCCAGTGGTGTATGTGACATTACTGGGGTCCCACTCTGTTACATTGAGACAAGATAGACTTACATGGGTGATGTTGTACAATGTCAAGGGAACAAGCAGACACGACTACATGGACAAGACTTCAATGGTGTTGCTGATGTGTGTGATGACTGGCACAGTGCACGACATGTGGGTCAGTACTCCAATGAGACTTGTGCATGCAGATGTGACTCCTTACGTGTTAGTGTATTTGACATGGCTCATGTGGGCTATGACTCTGTAATTCATGTCAGTGTGCACATTAGTCACATGGTTATGACAGGGTGCAGTGCTACCTGTTCCTCTGCTACGTGACATGTCCCAAATGTTAGTCGTAGTACAGTCCTCATGCCTACAGACACCCCGCCCTGTACAGTAGTCTACCTACTTGTTGGTTTGGAGGGTGCAATGCATTGGCTACCACATGGTTATGGGAGGGTGGGGTGCTCCATCTTGCTGATCTGTGGGAGTGGGGGCCGTGTTGTGAGTTGTGGTGATGGCTTAGCACCCACAGACACGCCTCCATGTAGGGAAACATATCTACCTGTCGGGTGAAGGTGTGCACTGCAATGGCTGACACATGGGTGTGGGGAGTGCTCCATCTTGGTGCGCTGTAGGACTAGGGGCCTGTTGGGTGTTGTACTTCTGCAGTCCCACATCCGATACACAGACTTTGTGGTAGGGCTACTTACCTGTTACTTGTTGGTTAGTGCAGCTATGGCTGACACATGTGTGTGGGTGTGGGGAGTGCTCCTTCCTGCGCATCTGAGGTGCAAGGTGACCTGGTGGGAGTTGTGGTGCTGGCTGACTGTACACATGCCCCCATGGATTTGTTTGTTGGTACCTTTGGGCTGAGTGTGTGGGGGTGTCTGTTGCATGTGTGAGAGATGTCTAGTGTGATGTGTGCTGAACATGGGGGTGTTTGGGCCTCGGAGCTATGGCATTCTGGTAGTGCATGACAGTGCATAGCAGTGTGCTGGTATACATTTGTTTGTACTTACCAGCCTCCACTCCCCCTGGTATTCCGGTGAGACTCTCAGGATGTAGGATGCCTCACACCTTCTCCTCCCATGCCTTGAAGGTCTTGAATGGCGCTGGATTCCCGCCGCCAGTCCTGTCAGCCAGCTCACGATTCTTGGCCTCCTTCTTCCTGACCACGCGTTTCAGGTCGTGCCACCTCTTTGTGATTTCACCCTTGTTGCGTGGCACGTTCCCGACTGCATTCACCTGGTCTACGATCCTGCGCCACAACCGGTTTCTGGTGGCTACTGGTGTCTGTTGGACCTGGTTGCCATAGATTTGTGGGTGCACCTTGATGATCTCGTCGACCATGACCGTCAACTCAGTGGCAGTGTACTTCGGCATTCTTTGTGTTGCCATGGTGTGCGGTTTGGTATATGTGGTGCTGGTGTGGTGGGTGTGTGGTGTGTGGTGTGTGATGTGCAGGGTGTTCGTGGTGCCGTTGTGTGAGTGGTGATGGTGGTGTTGGTGTTGGTGATGAGTGTGATGTGTGCGTGCGTGTGGTGTGCTGCTTTCCTTTGGGGCTGTCTGGGTTCTCTGATGGCATCTTCGCTTTGTAGGGGTGCAAGGGTTTGTGGTCTGTGAAGGGGCTGATTTTGTACTTACCTATGTGGGTGTGTCATGATAGGCTGTCATTTTCAGGTGTGTTGTGTCTGGTGTCCTGGGATTTGTAGTTTATTTGTTTTTGCCAGGGGGGGTGGTATCTTTGAGATGTGTTCTGTGTTTGGGTATTTTGGCGTAGTTTGCTGTGTGGACTTGTTGGCCATGTCATGTGTGTTTCTTTGTTCCGCCAATGATTTCCGTGCACGGACGTGGGCGCTAGGCCTTCCGCCGTGTCATTTATTCATCACTGTTGTTCACGGTGGCGGGCGGGGAATCTGTGGATTTACCGCGCTCATGTCTGGGAGATCATAATTTCACGGTCGTTGTCTCGCTCGGCGGGGCGGGCGGATTTGGGTTTTCGTGCGGGATTGCGTCCTATGGCGGACGGATGATCTTCTACTCTGGATTGGACGGGCGGAATTTTGTGTGTTTTTCCGCCGTGGGCGTAGATTGCTTCGTGGCATCATGATTGCTCGGTCGCTATTCCCATGGTGCAGGCGGGCGTTTTTTTCAGGCTATGGTGGATGGCGGATTTTTTCCGCCGGTTATCGTAATGGACACCTAAGTTTTTAAACATTTTTAAATATTTTTAACTATGTTTATTTTAATTATATGTATTATTTACTTTATTTTACACTATTGTTTTAATATTTTAAAAAACGATATTTTTTACAACGATATTTTTGACAACGATATTTTTTTCTCGATATTTTTGTACTTACCATTATGTAGATAGGATGTCGATATTCTTGACTTCGATATTTTTGTCACGATATTTTTGTACCTCGATATTTTTGTACTCGATATTTTGTCAGTGATTTGAGGGCTGCGGTTTTGCCGTTGTCCAGCAGGGTCCTGATGTCATCGGGGGCGGCGATGAGGGCGGTTTCGGTGCTGTGGTTGCTGCGGAATCCGGATTGGGACGAGTCCAGGGTGTTGTTCTCTTCGAGGAAGCGGGTCAGTTGTCTGTTGACGATCTTCTCGATGACTTTCGCCGGGAACGGGAGCAGGGAGATGGGCCGGAAGTTCTTGAGGTCCTTTGGGTCTGCCTTGGGTTTCTTGAGTAGGGCGTTGATCTTGGCGTGTTTCCAGCTCTCCGTGAAGGTGTTGGTCTCGAAGGAGCTGTTGAAGATCTTCCGTAGTTGGGGTGCGATGATGGAGCTCGCTTTGTTGAAGATGTGGTGAGGGCAGGGGTCTGACGGTGAGCCGGAGTGGATGGTGTTCATGGTTTTGATGGTGTCTTCGTCGTTGACATGGTTCCAGGAGAGTAGGAGGCCGGTGTGGCTGGGGGGCAGTGGGTCAGAGGCGTCGGCGCCTGTCGGGGGGGTCTGAGTGTTGAAGCTGTCGTAGATGTCTATGATCTTGCGGTATGCACTTACAAAATCATCCAAACAATACCTATCCACTTGCAAAATCACCCAGGCACTACCAATGCACTCCTGCAATCACCCAGGCACTACTCATCCACACATGCAATAACCCAGGCAGTACCCATGCACTGTTCCAATCACCCGTGCACTACTCATGCACTCCTCCAATCACCCAGCCAGTACCTATGCACTTATCCAGTCACTCCACCAATACCCAAGCACTTATAAAATTACCACGCACTAACCTTGCACTCTTACAATCACCCAGGTACTACCGATGCACTCATGCAATCATCCAGGCATTACCCATAAACTAATGTAATCAGTCAAGGATTACCAATGCACTCTTCAATCACCCATACATTACCTGTGCACTCATGCAATCAACCAGGCAGTAAACAAGCACTTACAAAATCACCCAGGCACTACCCATGCACTCCTCCAATCACCCAGGCCCTACTCATCCACTCATGCAATAACCCAGGCACTACCCATGCACTCCTCCTATCACACAGCCAGTGCCCATGCACTTATTCAATCACTCCGCCAATACCACAGCACTTATAAAATCACCATGCACTACCCTTGCACTCTTACAATCCCCCAGGCACTACCCATACACTCATGCAATCATCCAGGTATTACCCATAAACTCATGCAATCAGTGAGGCATTACCCATGCACTCTTCCAATCACCCATACATTACCTCTGCACTCATGCAATTACCCAGGCATTAACCAAGAACTTACAAAATCACCTAGGCACTACCCATGCACTTCTCCAATCACCCAGGCACTATCATCCACTCATGCAATAACCCAGGCACTACCCATGCACTGCTCCAATCACCTATGCACTACCCATGCACTCTTCTAATCACCCAGACACTACTTATTCACTCCTTCGATTACCCAGCCAGTAGCCATGCACTCCTCCAATCACCCAGTCACCACCCATGCACTTATAAAATCACCATGCACTATCCTTGCACTCCTACAATCACGCAGGCAGTACCCATGCACTCATGAAATCATCCAGGCACTACCCTTGCACTCATGCAATCATCCAGGCATTACCCATAAACTCATGCAATCACTCAGGCAAAACCTATGAACTTAAAAAATCATCCAAACAATACCTATCCACTTACAAAATCACCCAGGCACAACCGATGCACTCCTGCAATGACCCAGGCACTACTCACCCACTCATGCAATAACCCAGGCAGTACCCATGCACTGCTCCAATCACCCGTGCACTACCCATGCACTCCTCCAATCACCCAACCAGTACCTATGCACTTATCCAGTCACTCCACCAATACCCAAGCACTTATAAAATTACCATGCACTACCCTTGCACTCTTACAATCACCCAGGTACTACCGATGCAGTCATGCAATAATCCAGGCATTACCCATAAACTAATGTAATCAGTCAAGCATTACCCATGCAATCTTCAATCACCCATACATTACCCCCAGGTCCCTCCAGTCCTCGTCCCATTCCTTAACAAAGTGGAGATGACCATCTCCGCGACAGAAAAAAAGAACAGGAGCATGCTGGGATACCCAAACCACTCCCTCCCTCTGGGAGTACATAAGCGGTACCAACCCAGCATGCAGCTTGTTCTTTTTTTCTGTCTTCCGACAGAATGGGACGTGTTGGACTTACCTGCTGGTTGCTTCACTGGACGCCTCGTCGGGGCTGCTGGGCTGTCCTCGCCGTCCTCTTTCCGCGTTCTCCTGGCCTGCCGGGCTTGCCAGGAGTCACGTTGGATTCCGCCCGGCCCTTTGCGCCTGGGGCGCCGTTCCTCCCGGTCCCTTCCGGGTTGCAGTGCGCGTCTCCCTGTGGCTTGGCCGGTCTGGGGGACGCGCGGCTGTTTGGCGGGTCCTGGGACTCAGCTGGGTGATGTTCCTGGGCCCCCTGCCTGGCGTTTGGTTTCCTGCCGACCTCCTGGTGCCCCTGCTGCTCGGATGGGTCACTCCGGAGCTGGCCTTGCTGTGGCCTCGGCGGCCGTTTTGGCGTCATTCTCCTCCCGGCGCTGGTTCCCTGGTGCGCGCCTGGGATGGCTGATGGGGGGGCAGTGAGCTGGTGGTGTGCTCTTCCTGCCCCCCTTGGTGAGTACCGCATAGCGGTTTCAATTTTTTTCACCGTGGTATGCAGGCTACAGTAGCTTCCTCTGGCACTTTGTGTGTTCCGTCTTCTCACCTCAGGGGAGGATTTCGGACTTTGAGGCACATACCTTAAGAAGCATTGGTGGCAGTTGGGTGGCGGCGTGGACCCGTGGCTGTGCTGGCAGGAAGTTATGGGAGTCATTGCTGCGCACCCTGCCTCCTGCTCATACAATTTCGAGTCCTGCTTCTCATTACGTTCATGATGCAGGTCCATATGCCTCTTTTCTGCAGGTTCTTTGTTCGCCCTGCGACCATTCGGGCCTGTCCGTTCATGTTCTCGTATGGTCTCCGGAGTTGTGGTGCATATGCCCTGGTTGGTGCCTTGATGGGGGACCTCCTTGGGGTTCCTGGTGCTGTTGGTGTCCGGGTGCTTCCTTGGTTGTCAGGCTTTTTGTCTTGGCTTCCGGTGCCTCCCTGTGGGCCCTGGTCTTGTCTGCTTTCGATGGTGGACGGGGTCCGGTCTGGCTCTTTCCTGGATGGGAGTTCGCCTGGGTCTTCTTGGGTTGTTGGGCTTTTGCTCTTTCCCTGGGGTTCGCTTGCGGCCCTGGCTGGTGTGTCTTCCTCCTTGCTTCTGGTTGCTACCGCCGTGTGTGCCTGGACCTATGGGGGTTGCCGGGGTTTGGTCCCGGAGCCTCCTTCTTGCGCTCTGCCATTGCGTTGGGTTCGACTGGTCTCCCTGTGGCCTTGCCCTTGTGGGTTCCTTGCTTTCTTCCGGTGCTGTTGGTTCCCATCCTCCTCTGGTCTATCCAGGTGCTGGTGGGTTCCTGTGGGGGCTTCTCTTTGCTGGCTCCTGTTCCTGCGTGCTGGCCCTCTGTGCTTTGCTGGTTGCGTGGGGTGTGGGTCGGTTTTTTGTCTCGGTCCGGGGCCCTTGCTGTCTCCGGCCTGTTTCTCTGCCTCTGCTGACCCCTGCTCCTGGGTTCTTGGCAGTCCTTGGGTTCCCTGTCCTGGGCCGTAGTTTCCCCTGTCACTGCCCTCTTTTGGGGGTTTTTTGCCTGGGGGGGGTCCTTTGGGGCTTCCTCCATGGGTTGTGTGTTCCCGGGCCTTTTTGGCTTTTCGCTGGCTCGGCGCTTGTTGCTGGTTGGCGTCTGTGCTGGGGGTCGGTCCCTTTTGGGACTGCTGTTGGCCTGTCCCATTGGTGCTTGCCGCCCGTCGGTTTCTGGCTTGCTGGGCTTTCTTGCTGTGCTGGACTGCGGCCTTGGCTTCTGTTCTTCCTGCTGCCCGCCCTGTGGTTTGGCCGGGTCGGTCCTGGTTCCTCCCGGGGTGGTGTCTGCTTGCTGGGCCTTGGCCCGCTTTGGGCTGTGTCTCCCAGGGTTTGTTGGCTTCTTCTTGTGGCCTCTTTGCTCTGTCCTCTGGGCCTCCGGCCGTCCTGCCCTTCGGGCTTGTGTTGTCCCTGGTCGGCCCTGGTTGGTGCCTGTTTGGGGTGCGCCTGGGTTTGCCTGTTGCTCTGGCCTGTTCTGGTCGTCCCTGGCTCTTTTTTTCAGGTCCTGCTGCCTTGCAGTTCTTGGGCTTCCTTCGGCTGCCTGCTGCCCATGCGCCCGTTGGTTCCTGCCCTTTGAGGGTTCGGGCCTGGTGCGTGAGTGTCTGCTGAGTCTCTGTGGCCTAGTGGTTCTGGTCTCTGGCTCTTCCTCTGCTGGTTGTGTGTTTGCATCCTGGTGTTTCCTTGCTTGTGAGTCATCAGTCTTGCATTGCGGCATTGTTATTTGGCCACCTGCGCTGTTGGGCGCTTGTTGCATCCTTCCGGGTGCTTTTGCTTGCCCCCTGCTGGGGGTTTTCTGCCTTCTGCGGGTTTGCTTGGTCCTCCCCCTGGTTTTGTTTTGGGAGTGGGGGGTGGGGCTGTTGTGTCCTGCCTCTATTCTGGTGGGCCTTTAGCATGTTGGCTTGTTGTGCTTGCCTTCGTGCCTGCCGCTCCTTTTGCTCCTGTGGTAGCTGGGTGTCGTTGGTCTTCCTTGACCTTTGCCTTGGGTGGCCCCTTGTTCTTCGGGTGCCCGGCTCCTCTGCCCTGCCCTGTCTGCTGTGCCCGTTCCCTACTTGTGGGTGTTGGGTGTCGGCCTCCCCTCGTGTGTGGGCCGCTTTGTTGCTTCCTGCTTGCAGTTGGCTTTGCCTCGGGTCTGGGGCTCTGGCCTTTTCCCTTTGGGGGCCTGTTGTTGGGCCTGGGCTCCCCCCGCAGGCTCTTTTCGGCCTGTGGTGTCTGTCACCCTTGCTCTCTTGTTGGCTCTGGGTGTTCCTTCTCCCCTGGTTTGGGTCTGTTCCCGCTCCCCTGTTGGGTGGTGCGTCTTTGGCTTCTCCGGGCTCCTCTCCTTTGGTTTCTGGTGCCTGGGTTGTTCGGGTGCACTCTTGGGGCCTGGGCTCTGCCTCTGTTGGATTTGCCCTTGCAGGTCCCTGTGGTTGGCCTCCCATTTGCTTGTGCGTGTGGGTCACTGGTGCGCCTCTTCGCTGGTTGGGTCGGGCTTTGTGCTGTGGGGCCCTTGTTGGCTTGGGGTCCTCTTTTGGTCCCTGCTTGGGTCCTTGCCTGGCCTCTCGTTCTCTTGGATTTTGTCACGGTCCTGTGCTGGTCTTCTGGCCTTTCCTGTGCTGCTCCTTTGCGGCTGGCTGAGGCTCTGGGTCCGTTGTGTGGGCTGCTGGGCTCCCTCCCTCTTCTGCTCCGCTCTCTGGGTGGCCTGGCTGGGGTTGGCTGCTGTGCCTTTCCCTGTGCCCCTTCTTGTTTGGGGGTTCTTTTTGCCTCTCCTTCCGGGTCCTGGTGGCGCCGTGTTGTGTGCCTCCTGGCTGACTGGCCTGCCGGTTTCTCCGGCTGGCTTCTTGGGCGTTTGTGGGTCTCCTGCGGGGTTGGGCTGTTGGCCTCCTTGTTGTTCTTTCCTGTTTTGCCCTTCTACGGCTCCTCCTGGGGTTCGCCTTCGGTGGTTCCTTGGTGTCTTCCTTTCTCCTCCTGGCGGTTGGTCGGCTATTGGTTGGTGGTGTTTCCTCCTTTCCGGTTCTGGGGTTTGGTTTCCCCGGTTCCGTGTTGGGCCTCTGTTGTTGTGTTTCTTGGTTCCTGCGGCTCTTCGGTGTCTCGGCTGGGGTTGGCCTTTGGTCGGTCCTGCCCTGTGGCCCGGTCCTTCTGTGGGTTTCTGGCCTCCCGGCTCCCTGTTGCTGCTGCTTTCGGCTAGGGGGTTGGGGTCTTGCTTTGGTTCCCTGCCCTCTTCTCTTCCTAGCTGTTCCTCTGGGTGGGTGCCTGTTTGCTTGTCCGGTTCTCCCCCTTTGCGGCTCTGCTGTTGGCTTCCCCTGGTGTCTTGGGGCGGTCCTGTGGTGGTCGAGTCTTTTCTGGCTCTGTTGCTTTGGCGTGCCTCTTCGGTTTCGTCTTCCTTCCCCTCGCTTTTGGGTGTGGTCCTTTGTGGGTTCCTGCGCCTGTGGTTCGCCCTCTTACCTGTCTTGGGGGGAGGGGGTTCGCTCTCTGTCTTGCCTCTGCTGTGTTCCTTCCTGGGCCTTCGGACCTGCCTCCTTGTGCGGCCTGTTCTCCTCTGCTCTTGGCCATTGGGCTGGGTTGGCCTGTTTGGTTCCTGGTTAGGTGGCTGCCTGGTGGTGCCTGGGGCTGTGGGCTTCACACTTGGGGGTTTTCTCCCTGGTCGGTTGCCCTTTCTGGCTCCGTTTCTCCTTTGGTCGTTCAGGGGGGGGTCTTGGTTTGGCCCCTCTGGTTGTTCCCTTGGGGCTTGGCTTTGCGTGGGTGGCCCCCTTCTGGCTTGCCTGGGGGGGGGGTTCTTGTGTTTTTTTCTGGTTGTCCCCTGCTGGTTTTGGGGTCTCGGATCTGTCCACTTGGTTGGAGGCTTGGTTGGTTGTGTGCTCCTCCCTGCATTTTTTTATCTTTTCTTGTGGGCTCTTTTGCCCTTGTGGGTTGCCGTTTTTCGGTCTGGTGCCCCTGGCATTGGTGGGGTTCCGGAAGGCCGGGTTTTCTGCTTTGGTATTCTCCACTTTGTTAAGGAATGGGACGAGGACTGGCGGGACCTGGGGGTAATGTCCTATTACTTACCGGTAATCTTCATTACTCCTGGTCCCGTTGTCCTCGTCCCATTCCTTACATCCCTCCCTCCCTCCCTGGCGGCCGGCCTTCCGGTTGTTGGCTTGGTATTTTCAGGCTGCATGCTGGGTTGGTACCGCTTATGTACTCCCAGTGGGAGGGAGTGGTTTGGGTATCCCAGCATGCTCCTGTTCTTTTTTTCTGTCGCGGAGATGGTCATCTCCACTTTGTTAAGGAATGGGACGAGGACAACGGGACCAGGAGTAATGAAGATTACCGGTAAGTAATAGGACATTACCTGTGCACTCATGCAATCACACAGGAAGTAACCAAGCACTTACAAAATCAGCCAGGCACTACCCATGCACTCCTCCAATCACCCAGGCACTACTCATCCACTCATGCAATAACCCATGCACTACCCATGCACTCCTCCTATCACCCATCCAGTACCCATGCACTTATCCAATCACTCTGCCAATACCCAAGCACTTATAAAATCACCATGCACTACCCTTGCACTCTTACAACCACCCAGGCACTACCCATACACTCATGCAATCATCCAGGTATTACACATATACTCATGCAATCAGTCAGGCATTACTCAGGCACACTTCCAATCACCCATACATTAACTCTGCACTCATGCAATCACCCAGGCATTAACCAAGAACTTACAAAATCACCTACGCACTACCAATGCACTCCTCTAATCACCCAGGCCCTACTCATCCACTCATGCAATAACACAGGCACTACCCATGCACTGCTCTCAATCACGTATGCACTACCCATGCACTCCTCTAATTACCCAGACACTTCTTATTTACTCCTTCGATTACCCAGCCAGTAGCCATGCACTCCTCCAATCACCCAGTCACTACCCATGCACTTATAAAATCACCATGCACTATCCTTGCACTCCTCCAATCACGCAAGCAGTACCCATGCACACATGCAATCATCCAGGCACTACCCTTGCACTAATACAATCATCCAGGCATTACCCATAAACTCATGCAATCACTCAGGCAAAACCTATGCACTTACAAAATCATCCAAACAATACCTATCAACTTACAAAATCACCCAGGCACTACTGATGCACTCCTGCAATCACCCAGGCACTACTCATCCACTAATGCAATAACCCAGGCAGTACCCATGCACTGCTCGAATCACCCGTGCACTACCCATGCACTCCTCCAATCACCCAACCAGTACCTATGCACTTATCCAGTCACTCCACCAATACCCAAGCACTTATAAAATTACCATGCACTACCCTTCCACTCTTACAATCACCCAGGTACTACCGATGCAGTCATGCAATCATCCAGGCATTACCCATAAACTAATGTAATCAGTCAAGCATTACCCATGCACTCTTCAATCACCGATACATTACCTGTGCACTCATGCAATCACACAGGAAGTAACCTTACCAAGCACTTACAAAATCAGCCAGGCACTACCCATGCACTCCTCCAATCACCCAGGCACTACTCATCCACTCATGCCTTAACCCAGGCCCTACCCATGCACTCCTCCTATCACCCATCCAGTACCCATGCACTTATCCAATCACTCTGCCAATACCCAAGCACTTATAAAATCACGATGCACTACCCTTGCACTCTTACAATCACCCAGGCACTACCCATACAGTCATGCAATCATCCAGGTATTACCCATATACTCATGCAATCAGTCAGGCATTACTCATGCACTCTTCCAATCACCCATACATTAACTCTGCACTCATGCAATCACCCAGGAATTAACCAAGAAATTACAAAATCACCTAGGCACTACCAATAGACTCCTCTAATCACCCAGGCACTACTCATCCACTCATGCAATAACCCAGGCACTACCCATGCACTGCTCCAATCATGTATGCACTACCCATGCACTCCTCTAATTACCCAGACACTACTTATTTACTCCATCGATTACCCAGCCAGTAGCCATGCACTCCTCCAAACACCCAGTCACTACCCATGCCCTTATAAAATCACCATGCACTATCCTTGCACTCCTCCAATCACGCAGGCAGTACCCATGCACTCATGCAATCATCCAGGCACTACCCTTGCACTAATACAATCATCCAGGCATTACCCATTAACTCATGCAATCACTCAGGCAAAACCTATGCACTTACAAAATCATCCAAACAATACCTATCCACTTACAAAATCACCCAGGCACTACCAATACACTCATGCAATCATCCAGGTATGTCCCATAAACTCATGCAATCAGTCAGGCATTACCCATGCACTCTTCCAATCACACATACATTACCTCTGCACTCATGCAATCACCCAGTCATTTATCGAGAACTTACAAAATCACCTAGGCACTACCTATGCACTCCTCCAATCACCCAGGCACTACTCATCCACTCATGCAATAACCCAGGTACTACCCATGCACTGTCCAATCACCTATGCACTACCTATGCACTCCTCTAATCACCCAGATACTACTAATTCACTCCTTCGTTTACCCAGCCAGTAGCCATGCACTCCTCCAAACACCCAGTCACTACCCATGCACTTATAAAATCACCATTCACGATCCTTGCACTCTTCCAATCACGCAGGCAGTACCCATGCACTCATGCAATCCTCCAGGCACTACCCTTGCACTCATGCAATTATCCAGGCATTACCCATAAACTCATGCAATCACTCAGGCAAAACCTTAGCACTTACAAAATAATCCAAACAATACCTATACACTTACAAAATCACCCAGGCACTACCGATGCACTCCTGCAATCACACAGGCACTACTCATCCACTCATGCAATAACCCAGGCTGTACCCATGCACAGCTCCAATCACCCGTGCACTACCCATGCACTTCTCCAATCACCCACCCAGTACCTCTGCACTTATCCAGTCACTCCACCAATACCCAAGCACTTATAAAATTTCCACGCACTACTCGTGCACTCTTACAGTCACCCAGGTACTACTGATGCATTCAAGCAATCATCCAGGCATTACCCATAAACTAATGTAATCAGTCAAGCATTACCCATGCACTCTTCAATCACCCATACATTAACTGTGCACTCATGCAATCACCCAGCCAGTAACCAGCACTTATAAAATCAGCCAGGCACTACCCATGCACTCCTCCAATCACCCAGGCACTACTCATCCACTCATGAAATAACCCAGGCACTACCCATGCACTCCTCCTATCACCCAGCCAGTACCCATGCACTTATCCAATCACTCCGCCAATACACAAGCACTTATAAAATCACCATGCACCACCCTTGCACTCTTACAATCACCCAGGCACTACCTATACACTCATGCAATCATCAAGGTATTACAAATAAACTCATGCAATAAGTCAGGCATTACTCATGCACTCTTCCAATCACCCATACATTACCTCTGCACTCATGCAATCACCCAGGCATTAACCAAGAACTTACAAAATCACCTAGGCACAACCCATGTACTCCTCCAATCACCCAGGCACTACTCATCCACTCATGCAATAACCCAGGCACTACCCATGCACTGCTCCAATCACTTATGCACTACCCATGCACTCCTCTAATTACCCAGACACTACTTATTCACTCCTTCAATTACCCAGCCAGTAGCCATGCACTCCTCCAATCACCCAGTCACTACCCATGCACTTATAAAATCACCATGCACTATCCTTGCACTCCTCCAATCACTCAGGTACTACCGATGCACTCATGCAATGATCCAGGCATTACCCATAAACTAATGTAATCAGTCAAGCATTACCCATGCAGTCTTCAATAACCCATGCATTACCCGTGCACTCATGCAATCACCCAGGCAGTAACCAAGCACTTACAAAATCATCCAGGCACTACCCATGCACTCCTCCAATCACCCAAGCACTACTCATCCACTAATGCAATAACCCAGGCACTACCCATGTACTCCTCCTATCACCCAGCCTGTGCCCATGCACTTATCCAATCACTCCACCAATACCAAAGCACTTATAAAATCACCATGCACTACCCTTGCACTCTTACAATCCCCAGGCACTACCCATACACTCATGCAATTACCCAGGTATTACCCATAAACTCGTGCAATCAGTCAGGCATTACCCATGCACTCTTCCAATCACCCATACATTACCTCTGCACTCATGCAATAACCCAGGCATTAATCAAGAACTTACAAAATCACCTAGGCACTACACATGCACTCCTCCAATCACCCAGGCACTACTCATCCACTCATGCAATAACCCAGGCACAACCCATGCACTGCTCCAATCACCTATGCACTACCCATGCACTCCTCTAATCACCCAGACACTACTTATTCACTCCTTCAGTTACCCAGCCAGTAGCCATGCACTCTTCCAATTACCCAGTCACTACTCATGCACCTATAAAATCACAATGCACTACCCATGCACTCCTCCAATCACCCAGGCACTACTCATCCACTCATGAAATAACCCAGGCACTACCCATGCACTCCTCCTATCACCCAGCCAGTACCCATGCACTTATCCAATCACTCCGCCAATACACAAGCACTTAAAAAATCACCATGCACTACCCTTGCACTCTTACAATCACCCAGGCACTACCCATACACTCATGCAATCATCAAGGTATTACAAATAAACTCATGCAATAAGTCAGGCATTACTCATGCACTCTTCCAATCACCCATACATTACTTCTACACCCATGCAATCACCCAGGCATTAACCAAGAACTTACAAAATTACCTAGGCACAACCCATGTACTCCTCCAATCACCCAGGCACTACTCATCCACTCATGCAATAACCCAGGCACTACCCATGCACTGCTCCAATCGCTTATGCACTACCCATGCACTCCTCTAATTACCCAGACACTACTTATTCACTCCTTCAATTACCCAGCCAGTAGCCATGCACTCCTCCAATCACCCAGTCACTACCCATGCACTTATAAAATCACCATGCACTATCGTTGCACTCCCCCAATCACTCAGGTACTACCGATGCACTCATGCAATAATCCAGGCATTACCCATAAACTAATATAATCAATCAAGCACTACTCATGCACTCTTCAATCACCCATACATTACCTGTGCACTCATGCAATCACCCAGTCAGTAACCAAGCATATACAAAATCAGACAGGCACTACCCATGCACTAATCCAATCACCCAGGCACTACTCATCCACTCATGCAATAACCCAGGCACTACCCATGCACTCCTCCTATCACCCAGCCAGTGCCTATGCATGTATCCAATCACTCTGCCAATACACAAGCAATTATAAAATCACCATGCACTACCCTTGCACTCTTACAATCACCCAGGCACTACCCATACACTCATGCAATCATCCAGGTATTACCCATAAACTCATGCAATCAGTCAGGCATTACCCATGCACTCTTCCAATCACCCATACATTACCTCTGCACTCATGCAATCACCCAGGCATTAACCAAGAACTTACAAAGTCACCTAGGCACTGCCCATGCACTCCTCCAATCACTCAGGCACTACTCATCCACTCATGCAATAACCCAGGCACTACCCATGCACTGTCCAATCACCTACGCACTACCTATGCACTCCTCTAATCACCCAGACACTACTTATTCACTCCTTCGGTTACCCAGCCAGTAGCCATGCACTCCTCCAAACACCCAGTCACTACCCATGCACTTATAAAATCACCATGCACTATCCTTGCACTCCTCCAATCACGCAGGGAGTACCCATGAACTCATGCAATCATCCAGGCACTACCCTTGCACTAATACAATCATCCAGGCATTACCCATAAACTCATGCAATCACTCAGGCAAAACCTATGCACTTACAAAATCATCCAAACAATACCTATCCACTTACACAATCACCCAGGCACTACCAATACACTCATGCAATTATCCAGGTATTTCCCATAAACTCATGCAATTAGTCAGGCATTACCCATGCACTCTTCCAATCACACATACATTACCTCTGCACTCATGCAATCACCCAGGCATTTATCGAGAACTTACAAAATCACCTAGGCACTACCCATGCACTCCTCCAATCACCCCGGCACTACTCATCCACTCATGCAATAACCCAGGCACTACCCATGCACTGTCCAATCACCTATGCACTACCTATGCACTCCTCTAATCACCCAGACACTACTTATTCACTCCTTCGGTTACCCAGCCAGTAGCCATGCACTCCTCCAAACACCCAGTCACTACCCATGCACTTATAAAATCACCATTCACTATCCTTGCACTCTTCCAATCACGCAGGCAGTACCCATGCACTCATGCAATCATCCAGGCACTACCCTTGCACTCATGCAATCATCCAGGCACTACCGATGCACTCCTACAATCACACAGGCACTACTCATCCACTCATGCAATAACCCAGGCTGTACCCATGCACATCTCCAATCACCCGTGCACTACCCATGCACTTCTCCAATCACCCATCCAGCACCTCTGCACTTATCCAGTCACTCCACCAATACCCAAGCACTTATAAAATTACCACGCACTACTCGTGTACTCTTACAATCACCCAGGTACTACCGATGCACTCATGCAATCATCCAGGCATTACGCATAAACTAATGTAATCAGTCAAGCATTACCCATGCACTCTTCAATCACCCATACATTAACTGTGCACTCATGCAATCACCCAGCCAGTAACTAAGCACTTATAAAATCAGCTAGGCACTACCCATGCACTCCTCCAATCACCCAGGCACTACTCATCCACTCATGAAATAACCCAGTCACTACCCATGCACTCCACCTATCACCCAGCCTGTACCCATGCACTTATCCAATCACTCCGCCAATACACAAGCACTTATAAAATCACCATGCACCACCCTTGCACTCTTACAATCACCCTGGCACTACCCATACACTCATGCAATCATCAAGGTATTACAAATAAACTCATGCAATAAGTCAGGCATTACTCATGCACTCTTCCAATCACCCATACATTACCTCTGCACTCATGCAATCACCCAGGCATTAACCAAGAACTTACAAAATCACCTAGGCACAACCCATGTACTCCTCCAATCACCCAGGCACTACTCATCCACTCATGCAATAACCCAGGCACTACCCATGCACTGCTCCAATCACTTATGCACTATCCATGCACTCCTCTAATTACCCAGACACTACTTATTCACTCCTTCAATTACCCAGCCAGTAGCCATGCACTCCTCCAATCACCCAGTCACTACCCATGCACTTATAAAATCACCATGCACTATCCTTGCACTCCTCCAATCACTCAGGTACTACCGATGCACTCATGCAATCATCCAGGCATTACCCATAAACTAATGTAATCAGTCAAGCATTACCCATGCAGTCTTCAATCACCCATGCATTACCCGTGCACTCATGCAATCACCCAGGCAGTAACCAAGCACTTACAAAATCATCCAGGCACTACCCATGCAATCCTCCAATCACCCAGGCACTACTCATCCACTAATGCAATAACCCAGGCACTACCCATGTACTCCTCCTATCACCCCGCCTGTGCCCATGCACTTATCCAATCACTCCACCAATACCAAAGCACTTATAAATTGACCATGCACTACCCTTGCACTCTTACAATCCCCAGGCACTACCCATACACTCATGCAATTACCCAGGTATTACCCATAAACTCGTGCAATCAGTCAGACTTTACCCATGCACTCTTCCAATCACCCATACATTACCTCTGCACTCATGCAATCACCCAGGCATTAATCAAGAACTTACAAAATCACCTAGGCACTACACATGCACTCCTCCAACCACCCAGGCACTACTCATCCACTCATGCAATAACCCAGGCACAACCCATGCACTGCTCCAATCACCTATGTACTACCCATGCACTCCTCTAATCACCCAGACACTACTTATTCACTCCTTTGGTTACCCAGCCAGTAGCCATGCACTCCTCCAATCACCCAGTCACTACCCATGCACCTATAAAATCACAATGCACTATCCTTGCACTCCTCCAATCATGCAGGCAGTACCCATGCACTCATGCCATCATCCAGGCACTACCCTTACACTCATTCAATCATCCAGGCATTACCCATAAAGTCATGCAATCACTCAGGCAAAACCTATGCGCTTACAAAATCATCCAAACAATACCTATCCACTTACAAAATCACGCAGGCACTACCGATGCACTCCTGCAATCATCGAGGCACTACTCATTCACTCATGCAATAACCCAGGCAGTACCCATGCACTGCTCCAATCACCCGTGCACTACCCATGCACTCCTCCAATCACCCAGCCAGTACCTATGCACTTATCCAGTCATTCCACCAATACCTAAGCACTTATAAAATTATCACTGACTACCCTTGCACTCTTACAATCACCCAGGTACTACCGATGCACTCATGCAATCATCCAGGCATTATCCATAAACTAATGTAATCAGTCAAGCATTACCCATGCACTCTTCAATCACCCATACATTAACCGTGCACTCATGCAATCACCCAGCCAGTAACCAAGCACTTATAAAATCAGCCAGGCACTACCCATGCACTCCTCCAATCACCCAGGCACTACTCATCCACTCATGAAATAACCCAGGCACTACCCATGCACTCCTCCTATCACCCAGCCAGAACCCATGCACTTATCCAATCACTCCGCCAATACACAAGCACTTAAAAAATCACCATGCACTACCCTTGCACTCTTACAATCACCCAGGCACTACCCATACACTCATGCAATCATCAAGGTATTTCAATTAAACTCATGCAATAAGTCAGGCATTACTCATGCACTCTTCCAATCACCCATACATTACCTCTGCACCCATGCAATCACCCAGGCATTAACCAAGAACTTACAAAATTACCTAGGCACAACCCATGTACTCCTCCAATCACCCAGGCACTACTCATCCACTCACGCAATAACCCAGGCACTACCCATTCACTGCTCCAATCGCTTATGCACTACCCATGCACTCCTCTAATTACCCAGACACTACTTATTCACTCCTTCAATTACCCAGCCAGTAGCCATGCACTCCTCCAATCACCCAGTCACTACCCCTGCACTTATAAAATCACCATGCACTATCCTTGCACTCCCCCAATCACTCAGGTACTATCGATGCACTCATGCAATCATCCAGGCATTACCCATAAACTAATATAATCAATCAAGCACTACCCATGCACTCTTCAATCACCCATACATTACCTGTGCACTCATGCAATCACCCAGTCAGTAACCAAGCACTTACAAAATCAGACAGGCACTACCCATGCACTAATCCAATCACCCAGGCACTACTCATCCACTCATGCAATAACCCAGGCACTACCCATGCACTCCTCCTATCACCCAGCCAGTACCTATGCACGTATCCAATCACTCTACCAATACACAAGCAATTATAAAATCACCATGCACTACCCTTGCACTCTTACAATCACCCAGGCACTACCCATACACTCATGCAATCATCCAGGTATTACCCATAAACTCATGCAATCAGTCAGGCATTACCCATGCACTCTTCCAATCACCATACATTGCCTCTGCACTCATGCAATCACCCAGGCATTAACCAAGAACTTACAAAATCACCTAGGCACTGCCCATGCACTCCTCCAATCACTCAGGCACTACTCATCCACTCATACAATAACCCAGGCACTACCCATGCACTGTCCAATCACCTATGCACTACCCATGCACTCTTCTAATCACCCAGACACTACTTATTCACTCCTTCGATTACCCAGCCAGTAGCCATGCACTCCTCCAATCACCCAGTCACTACCCATGCACTTATAATATCACCATGCACTATCCTTGCACTCCTCCTATCATGCAGGCAGTACCCATGCACTCATGCAATCATCCAGGCACTACCCTTGCACTCATGCAATCATCCAGGCATTACCCATAAACTCATGCAATCACTCAGGCAAAACCTATGCACTTACAAAATCATCCAAACAATACCTACCCACTTACAAAATCACCCAGGCACAACCGATGCACTCCTGCAATCACCCAGGCAGTACCCATGCACTGCTCAAATCACCCGTGCACTACCCATGCACTCCTCCAATCACCCAGCCAGTACCTATGCACTTATCCAGTCACTCCACCAATACCCAAGCACTTATAAATTGACCACGCACTACCCTTGCACTCTTACAATCACCCAGGTACTACCGATGCAGTCATGCAATCATCCAGGCATTACCCATAAACTAATGCAATCAGTCAAGCATTATCCATGCACTCTTCAATCACCCATACATTACCTGTGCACTCATGCAATCACTCAGGCAGTAACCAAGCATTTACAAAATCAGCCAGAAACTACCCCTGCACTCCTCCAATCACCCAGGCACTTCTCATCCACTCATGCAATAACCCAGGCACAACCCATGCACTCCTCCTATCATCCAGCCAGTACCCATGCACTTATCCAATCACTCCACCAATACCCAAGCACTTATAAAATCACCATGCACAACCCTTGCAATCTTACAATCACCCAGGCACTACCCATACACTCATGCAATCATCCAGGTATTACCCATAAACTCATGCAATCAGTCAGGCATTACTCATGCACTATTCCAATCACCCATACATTACCTCTGCACTCATGCAATCACCCAGGCATTAACCAAGAACTCACAAATTCACCTAGGCACTACCCATGCACTCCTCTAATCACCCAGGCACTACTCATCCACTCATGCAATAACCCAGGCACTACCCATGCACTGCTCCAATTACGTATGCACTACCCATGCACTCCTCAAATTACCCAGACACTACTTATTCACTCCTTCGATTACCCAGCCAGTAGCCATGCACTCCTCCAATTACCCAGTCACTACCCATGCACTTATAAAATCACCATGCACTATCCATGCACTCATCCAATCACGCAGGCAGTACCCATGCACTCATGATATCATCCAGGCACTACCCTTGCACTAATACAATCATCCAGGCATTACCCATAAACTCATCCATTCACTCAGGCAAAACCTATGCACTTACAAAATCATCTAAACAATACCTATTCACTTACAATATCACCCAGGCACTACCAATACACTCATGCAATCATCCAGGTATTACCCATAAACTGATGCAATCAGTCAGGCATTACCCATGCACTCTTCCAATCACCCATACATTACCTCTGCACTCATGCAATCACCCAGGCATTAACCAAGAACTTACAAAATCACCTAGGCACTACCCATGCACTCCTGCAATCACCCAGGCACTACTCATCCACTCATGCAATAACCCAGGTACTACTCATGCACTATCCAATCACCTATGCACTACCCATGCACTCCTCTAATTACCCAGACACTACTTATTCACTCCTTCGATTACCCAGCCAGTAGCCATGCACTCCTCCAATCACCCAGTCACTACCCATGCACTTATAAAATCACCATGCACTATCCTTGCACTCCTCCAATCACGCAGGCAGTACCCATGCACTCATGCAATCATCCAGGCACTACCCTTGCACTCATGCAATCATCCAGGCATTACCCATAAACTCATGCAATCACTCAGGCAAAACCTATTCTCTTACAAAATCATTCAAACAATACCTATCCACTCACAAAATCACCCAGGCACTACCGATGCACTCCTGCAATCACCCAGGCACTACTCATTCACTCATACAATAACCCAGGCAGTACCCATGCACTGCTCCAATCACCCGTGCACTACCCATGCACTCCTCCAATCACCCAGCCAGTACCTATGCATTTATCCAGTCACTCCACCAATACCCAAGCACTTATAAAATTACCACGCACTACCCTTGCACTCTTACAATCACCCAGGTACTACCGATGCACTCATGCAATCATCCAGGCATTACCGATAAACTAATGTAATCAGTCAAGCATTACCCATGCACTCTTCAATCACCCATACATTACCTGTGCACTCATGCAATCACCCAGGCACTACCCATGCACACCTCCAATCACCCAGGCACTACTCATCCACTCATGCAATAAACCAGGCACTACCCATGCACTCCTCCTACCACCCAGCCAGTAACCATGCACTTATCCAATTACTCCACCAATACCCAAGCAATTATAAAATTACCACGCACTACTCTTGCACTCTTACAATCACCCAGGTACTACCGATGCACTCATGCAATCATCCAGGCATTACCCATAAACTAATGTAATCAGTCAAGCATTACCCATGCACTCTTCAATCACCCATACATTACCTGTGCACTCATGCAATCACCCAGGCAGTAACCAAGCACTTACAGAATCAGCCAGGCACTACCCATGCACTCCTCCAATCACCCAGACATTACTATTGCAGTTATACAATCACTCAGCCATAATGCATGCACTCGTTCAATTAGTCACGCACCATAGGTTTCAGGGACGTTATAGTTAGAAATTAGCATTTCAAAAACCTTTGAAATTCACTGAAAAAACCCTAGGTTTCAGGGACGTTATAGTTAGAAATTAGCATTTAAAAAACCTTAAAAATTCACTGGAAAAAACACAGGTTTCAGGGACGTTATAGTTAGAAATTAGTATTTAAAAAACCTTAGAAATTCACTGAAAAAGCCACAGGTTTCAGGGACGTTATAGTTAGTTGGACGTTTTACTCGTACAAAACCAGAGAAATTTCGCCGTTATAGTTAGTTCAGCTAACTATAGCTCACGCCCCCGCAATGCACTGATGATGACGTCACATATTACATCATTCATGACATGGTCAGTGACATCACTGATGACATCACTGATGACATCTCAAATCACATTACTGATGACATCACTGATGACATCATCCACGTGATAATCTGATGCACCTCATCACACCCTAATTTAACCTTTGATACACCCACTTTAAAATACAGACTACCATTTTCGAAACCATAGACACACCAATACCAGTTACTACATACCCACTCACTGATTCCTAGGTCTACTCACACATCTACTCATTCACCCATACAGTCACTCATACATGCAGTCACTCATCAATACAGCACTATCATATGCACTTATACACCTATACAGACACTTACACACCGCCACTCACCCATAGAGTTAGTCACCCAGGTAGTCAGTCATGCAAAGAATAAACCACACTCCCATTTACTCACCTATACAGTTATACACACACCACCTCACTTATTCATACAGATACTAACACATACTTACTCTCTTGTACAATCACTGATACAAGCACACACTCATCCATACAGCCACTCTCACAATCCCTCACTCTCACATATAGTCATTTTTATACTCCAATACTCACATATACTGCCTTTCACATATGTAGGTATTCACACATGTACCACTGAGACATCCATTCGCTCACCAAAATACCCATGCACACACTCACCCACCCATACAGCCCTTCACAGATGCACTCTTGAACCTATACACCCAGTGAATCACCCACTCACACATCTATGCACAAAGTCACACACCCCCTACTCACCCACACAGATACTCAGGCACCCATAGAGATGCTCAGACAACCAATCAATAACCCATATAGACACTCATGTAGCTACTCACCAACTCATGCAGCCGCTTACACACCAACTGACAGACTGATAGAGACATTCACACACTTTAGTCACTAACCAATGCATTCAGTAAGACTTGTTTAATCACTCACTTATACAGTCAGTCACGCACCTACTAAATCATCCATTCAGACACTTAAACACCCACTCATTCTTCAATACACCTTGGCATATATATATATAAAACATATTTAAACTTTACAGAAACACATAGTCACTGGATGATGTCATCAGTGATGTCATCAGAGATGTCAGCAGTGATGTCATCAGTGATGTCACTGACCATGTCATGAATGATGTAATATGTGAAGTCAACAGCAGTGCATTGCGGGGGCGCGAGTTATAGTTAGCTCAACAAACTATAACGGCCGAATTTCTCTGGTTTTGTACGAGTAAAATGTCCAACTAACTATAACGTCCCTGAAACCTGTGTTTTTTTTGTGAATTTCTGAGGTTTTTTAATTGCTAATTTCGAACTATAACATGTAAGTGTAAGTAAGTCCGTTTTTATATAGCGCAGCTACTCACCCTTACGGGTCTCAAGGTGCTGGGGGCCGGAGTGGAAATTAAGTGAGCTATTGCCCAGAGTCACATGGTGCTGAGCTGAGCTGCCGCTGGAGCCGGGGATTGAACCGTGAACCCTGTGCTCCAAAGTCAGCTGCCCTGGCCGCTGCACCACACCTCTCCACTGAAACCTGTGGTTTTTTCAGTGAATTTCTAAGGTTTTATAAATGTTAATTTCTAACTATAACGTCCCTGAAACCTATGGTTTTTTCAGTGAATATATATATATACACATTTAAAGACCCATGATGGTGTCACTAGAGGGCTGAAATTATAAATTAAGGCAATTGGTGTGGAAGCAAGCAGTGTTAAGGAGTGCCGAGGCCTTAACTTTGAAAAAGGTCACTTTGACCAAAACGCATCAGGACTGCTGTGCTGTTCTACAAATAGAAAGTTATTGACAGACAGTTTGCGAGTGCGGCTCTCTCTCTTCCAAATGGGGAGAATGGTTTGATATATATGCATATATGTATATATATATTTATATAAATTAATATATATTCACAGAAAAAAACAAAGTTTACAGGGACTTTATAGTTAGGCTGACATTTCACTCATACAAAACTAGAGAAATTCAGCCAATATAGTTAGCTGAGCTAATTATAACTTGTGCCCCCGCAATGCACTGCTGATGACATCACATATTACATCACTCATGACATGGTCAGTGACATCACTGATGATGACATCACTGATGACAACTCAAATGACATCACTGATGACATCATCCACATAATCTCTGATGCACCTACTCACACCCTAATATAACCTTTCATACACCCACTCTAAAATATAGACTACCATTCTCGAAACCATAGACACACCAATACCAGTTAGTACATGCCCACTCACCAATTCATAGGTCTATACACACATCCACTCACTCATCCATACAGCCACCCATACATGCATTCACTCATCAATACAGCCACTGATATATGCACTCATACACCCTTACAGACACTCACATACTGCCACTCACCCATAGAGTTGCTCACACACCTAGTCACTCACCCAGAGTCAATCACACTACTATTTACTCACCTATACAGTTAAAATCACACCACCTCACGTATTCAAACAGATACTAACACATACTTACTCGCCTATATAATCAGTGACACAAGCATACACTCATCCATACAGGTACTCTAACAATCACTCACTCTCAAATACAGTCACTTATATACTCCAACACTCACATATACTTCCTTACACATAGGCAGTTACTCACCCTTATACCACTGAGACATCCATTCACTCACCGGCACAGTCATACGCACACTCACTCACCCATATAGCCCCTCACTGATGCAGTCATGAACCCATACAGCTGATAGCCCACTCACACATCCATGCAGGGAGTCACACACCCCACCACCCACACAGCCACTCAGGCACCCATACAGATACTCAAACAACCAATCAATAACCCATATAGAAACTCATGTAGCTACTCACCAACCCATGCAGCCACTTACACACCAACTGACAGACTGATACAGACATTCACACAGATTAGTCACACACCCATACATTCACTGAGACACATATAATCACTCACACAGTCAGTCACGACCCACTTAGTCATCCATACAGACACTCATACACCTATTCATTCTTCAAATCACTGACCATGTCATGAATGATGTAATATGTGACGTCACCAGCAGTGCATTGCGGGGGCGCGAGTTATTGTTAGCTCAGATAACTATAACAGCTGAATTTCTCTGGTTTTGTACGAGTGAAATGTCAGCCTAACTGTAACGTCCCTGTAACCTTTGTTTTTTTCTGTGAATTTCTAAGGTTTTTAGAATGCTAATTCCTAACTGTAACGTCCCTGAAACCTGTGGTGTTTTTAGTGAATTTCTAAGGTTTTTAAAATGCTAATTCCTAACTATAACGTCCCTGAAACCTGTGGTTTTTTCAGTGAAATTCTAAGGTTTTTTATATGCTAATTCCTAACTATAAAGTTCCTGTAGTTCCTAGGTTTTTGTGTAATTATGATAAATATCATATATATATATATGTATAATTTATTTTTTTCAAAAAAGCATTGCTCACCAGTCGCGAACCTACGCGCTCGATGCGCGAATCCACGATATGAATGTAAGTGTAATTTACATATTTAGAAAGAAAAAAATAATATTTTTCAGGAAGAGGTTTATTACTGAGTATAAAAGAATAGTATTACATACGTTATAAATGTGTTTTGAAACCTTTTAAACAAATTTTTATTGACGTGAGACTATCGCGCACCGGTCGTGGATCTACGCGTTCAGTACGTGAATCTGTTATACAAATGTAAGTGTTAAGTGCGTATTTAGACTAAAATAATATATATTTTTAACAAAATGGTTTATTTCTGAATATAAGAAATAGTATTAGTGTATTTGTAAAATATTTTTAAGTGACTTCGAACAGATTTTTATGTGTGCGGCACCAATGTGCACCGGTTGCATAGGGGTCGCGACCGCTCAAATTTTTTATATGTTGAATACAGTTAAAATAATTTTTTGAAACACCAAAATATTATGGTTGAATTAATCCTAGAGTAGTGAAATTAAATTAAAGATATTTTACAGTTAATTTAAAATAGAATTTATAACTATGCTATGGAACCGCGACAGTGTTGCGGACCGAGCAGGCACATATTTCCGGGATTGCGTAGGGGCCGCGACTCCTGCGTAATTTTTAAAAGTATGAAATATTACTATGCAAAGTTTAAATATCTGTTTTGCTTAAAGACTTTCCACTAAAATACTTTAAAAAGCAATTTGCTAATAGTAATTTATACATTTGAATTAAATGTAGCACATTTTACGGGTGCGCGACGCATATGCGATGGGTACGCGACCCCTACGCGACATGTCACATGAAAAGAAAGCTTTTGATTGGTTAAAAAGGTTTTCATTCTCTTAGAAGGAGGATCTAACACCTGTTCCTTTCTTCTTGTTTTGGGTATGTCTGCATCTGTGGACATCTTTTTTGTAGGCTCTACTCAAATTTTTATGTTTTTTGGTGTTTTGACCTACACATTTTTCATAATGGCATCTTCACATCCAGAGGAAGAGCAGTTGGATGATGTTGAAGCAATTGAAGAGCCCATCAAGAAGCAAAAGGAGAGCATTGTTTGGGCCTTATTCACTGTCCCTGAGGGTGAAAAAAGGTCAATGCCAGGAAGGTACCTGCTCCCTATGGCAAAACGTTCTCTCCAGAGGATCAGAGAAGAAATATTCATGTGGGACATCCTCCATGAAGAAGCATCTGGAGACCATGCACCTGATGCGTCTTGCGAGGGAAGTGATGGCTCGGGAGAAGAGGGAGCAAGCTGCGCAAGGCGATTTAGATCAGCCTTCTACATCTGCTGCAGCTGTTCCCACAACACCTCAACCCCAGATCTTCCCGGAATTGGCAGATGCTGAAGTGAACTGCAAGAAGTACCAAACCATTCTGTGTGTGGGAGAACAATCCGTTGATGCTATCATCTAAATTCTGAAGACACACAAGTGTTAATTTTTTTGTTGGGTTTGCAACCTCATGTTTCTTTGTTGTGTAGAGACACTGAACTTGGACTATTCAAGTTTATATTTATTTCCTTTAAAAATTTCAAAAACACCAAAAAAAATAGAACAATTGCTAGAAAATACAAAAAAAACACAAAATAGTAAAAAAAAAGGTTCTCACTGAACCACCTATTCTGGTTGAAAATAGAAACATTGTATGTAGTGAAACTGATTGCATGGATAATTGTGTGTGTGGATGAGTGCATGAATAGTGCCTGGATGTTTGGATGAGTGCATGGGTAGTGATTGGGTAATTGGATCATTGCATGGGTAGTGCCTGGGTGATTAGGTGAGTGCATGGGTAGTGCCTGTGTGACTGGATGAGTGCAAGGTGAGTGCCTGGGTCACTGGATAAGTGCATGGGTAGTTCTTGAGAGAATGCAGCAGTATATATGTAGGGCCTGAGTGATTGGATGAGTGCACAGGTAGTGCCTGGGTAATTGAATCATTGCATAGGTAGTGCCTGAGTGATTGGATGAGTGCATGAGTAGTGCCTGGGTGATTGCATGACTGCATGGGTAGTGCCTCAGTGAATGCATGAGTGCAAGGGTAGTGGCCCGGTTATTGGATGAGTGCATGGGTACTGCCTGAGAGAATGGATGAGAGCATGGGTAGTGCCTGACTGAATGGTTTAGTGCAAGAGTATTGTGTGAGTGAATGGATGACTGGAAAGGTAGTGCCTATGGCATTACATGAATGCAAGGGTAGTGCCTGAGATAATGGATTAGTGTATGCATCATACCTGAGTGAATAGTTGAGGGCAAGAGTAGAGCCTGACTGATTGGATGATTGCATGGGTAGTTCCTGGGTGGTTGCATGAGTGCATGGGTAGTGCCTGAGTGATTGGATGAGTGCATGGGCAGTACCTAGGTGACTGGATAAGTCCAAGGGTAGTGCGTGCATAATTGGATAAGTGTTTGGGTAGTACCTGAGAGAATGCAAGTGTGAATGCAAAGTGCCTGAGTGAACGGATGAGGACAAGGATAGTGCCTGGGTGATTGGATGAGTGCATGAGTAGTGTCTGAGTGAATGGTTGAGTGCAAGAATAGTGCTTGAATGATTGGATTAGTGCAAGGGTAGTGCCTGGGTCACTGGATGAGTGCAACCATAATGCCTGAGAGAATGCATAATTTCATGGGTACTGCGTGAGTGAATGCTTGAGTGCAAGAGTAGTGCCTGAATGATTGTATGAGTGCATGGGTAGTGCCTGTAAGACTGGATGAGTGCAAGGGTAGTGCCTGTGTTATTGTAAAAGTATATGGTTAGTATCTGAGAGAATTCAGAAGTGTATGGGTAGTGCCTGAGTGAATAGCTGAGTGCAAGAGTAGTGCCTCAATGATTGGATGAGTGCATAGGTAGTGCCTGAGTGATTGGATGAATGCATGGGTAGGGCCTAAGTGAATGGACAAGTGCAAGGGTAGTGCCTAGGTGATTGGATGAGTGCATGCATAGTGCCTGAGATAATAGATGACTGCATGGGTAGAGCGTCAGTGAATGGTTGAGTGCAAGGGTAGTGCCTGAGTGATAGGATCTGTGCATGGGTGCTGCCTGAGTGAATGGTTGAGTGCAAGAGTAGTGCCTGAATGATTGGATGAGTTTATGGGTAGTACCTGAGTGAATGGATGAGTGCAACAGTAGTGGCTGGGTCATTGGATGAATGCATAGGTAGTGCCTGGGTCATTGGATGAATGCATGGGTAGTGCCTGAGTGAATGGGTGAGTGCATGCAAAGTGCCTGAGTGAATGGATGAGCGCACGTGAAGTGGCTGAGTAAATGGATGAGAGCAAGGGTAGTGCCTGGGTTATTGGATGTGTACATGAGTAGTACCTGGGTGAATGGATGAATCCATGGATAAAGCCTGAGCGAATGGATGAGTGCATGTGTAGTGCCTGACTGAATGGATGAGTGCAAGGGTAGTGTCTAGGTGAATGGATGAGTGCATGGATAGTGCCTAGGTGATTGGATGAGTGCATGGGCACTGCTTGGGTGATTGGATTAGTGTATGGGTAGTACCTGGTTGATTTTATGAGTGTGTGGGTAGCCCATTCGTGACTGGATAAGTGTGATACTGTGCCTCGTGAATAGGATGATACTTTTCAAATAGTCTAAAAGATGAACATTATTTATATTAGAAACAAATAACATATAAATAAATTTGAAACATTTCTGCACTTTATCATGCATATTGTATTATGTACTCTTACCTTTCAAGTAATTTAGATACATCATTTAGTAAATCTATTTCTGAGTACTAGTATCCTAAACAGCATTAAAAATGTTTTTAATCTTGAACAGTACCTACTATAAAGAAGAAAAAGAAAAAACTGTAATTTAATGATAATATATTACAGACATTATAATGTTATATTTTTGAGAATTGATTTAGAATTAGATAATATTCTCAGTTTCCCTGTTTTGCTGTTCTCAGATTGCACATAACATCACCATACACGGTGATTGCAATGTAGCATCATCATTGAACAGCGGGGAAAAACAATCAAATTGATTGTAGAAAAGATAATCAGCATAGTACATCATCATCAATATGTGTAGCTATGCGTTTTCCAATCCATAGTTTGTTCATCAGTTCTTTCATCTACATTAACTCTATTATTTATCACAAATACATAAAAAAAAATTACAATCTCATTTACATCTGGTACAATACTGAACAAATATATAAACTATTTGCTTTTAAACACAATTTTCAAAATATTAGATCTATTAGTCCAAATAATAATCAAAACACTAATTATAAACACTAATAGATTGCAGTGCTTTCTACTTTCTGTTAACATCTTCCCCAATAGGCCGAATGATGTTCTCAAAACTTTGGCTGGAGAAATAACATATACGAATTTGGTAACTGAGAAGGCAATCTGGCTTTGAGTTCCAGGTGGGCATTGTTGCAATGTGTCCATCATTTGTTACACTTTAAATAAACAGTATAGTGTCCAGATGTTGCAGTAGGCCCTTCATGGAAAATAATAGCCACTGTTGTATAAGTTCTTCCTGAAATAGATATTTGACTTCCTTTAAAATCTGTTATTTGTTTTTACACATTTTTTCCATTTGCTCTACAATGTTGCAACATTAAAATGACATATTTCCCAAATCTTTCTTTACGTAATGTAGACAACATCTCTGATCTACAATGTGAACATTTCATATCCTGATTTGCTGATTTAATCAATTTGTTGAAAGTTACTGATTTGCAGTCTTGTATTGTTAAGTATAGGATTCGTTCTGTTTGTATTTCAGTGGTAGAAGTAAATGAACACTCTTCACACTTATGGTCCAATTTGTAACTTAGTCCAAATAAGTTATCAATGTGTATTCCTTCATGTTTTAATACTACAAGCAAGAGCATTAGAAATTCTAGTGCATCTTGTTGTATGTTTAGAGTAAATGTCAATCAACCAGTACATATATCTAAAAGATGCCGAATGCCAGAAGCAGTATGCATTTTACTTCTATCACTTACCAACTGTTGAAATAAATGATGTAGTGCAGAACAAAATCTTTTTTCACAACTTTCCATGATTTCATGATGAAGATGTGGTAAATGAAACCCAACATTCAGAATCACATTAGCATAACTGTTGATACCTGAACTGTTTTCCAACTGGTATCCTACAATGTCATCAACACTTTCAACTTTTTTTTTCTTTAAGCCTTCAACTTTGTCTTCAATTGTTTTCTTATTCTCAACCTCAGTTGAAAGTTTCACATATTTCCGTTTTGGACATACCACACGTTTCAAATATATTAGAGGGTGTCTTTATCACACACACCCATTTTTAGATAGTCTTAGTATTAACCTTAGTTTTTTAATGCCTTGTTTCTTGCATATAAGAACTGTATGAGTTTTTTTTTAAATGGAAAATTGTAATGGCTTTAAGTAATCAAACAATAAAGAATTATTATTATTAAAAAAAAAAATATATATATATATATTAGATATTCACCTAAATGAGGAGCATAAAGTCTTCTTAAATGATTGTACCCTCTTACACAATTTGCATCAGCACTAATCTTTTTCTCATCAAAATCTATCAAATACAAACCGGACAATGTTCTTACTTGAGACATTGCAAGGTATGCCATTCCCTCTTTTACCACCATACTCCCAATATTTAAAAAAGCTCTGTCTATACTTAAACCTTGAGAATTATGAATAGTTACTGCAAATGCTAGAGAAAGAGGAAACTGTTGTCTACGAATATACAAGTCCTTTACAAGCAAAAAACGTACAACAAAACACCCAATCTGTCTTACCTCATTAATCTGGTCAAATTTTATAATCAAAAATTCTATTCCATCTCTCTTTTGAAGATTTACAAAATCAACAACTTTTCCCATTGCTCCATTTACTAATCCTTCTTCTACATTAAAATTACGCCGCCAAATTATTCAACAGTTTTTAAATACATGTAAACTCTTTTCTAATCCTGCAGTTTCAGATACAGACTTTTCCAAAGAATCCAATTTAGCCTGTAGTTTCTCAGTAAGAAGAATTGTCACTCCCTGGTGTTTGATTTTGTCAATAGCTATAATTTCCAGAATTTGTTGTTTTCCCAGTTTGAGAAGTTGTTCATTAAATGTAGCACACTCTTGCAGTGTTGACATTAGGAAAACTATAGACTTGTTTTCTATAAGCATGTTGTACATTAGTTCTGCTGCTGGTTTTTCAGATGTAAACAAGTTCCTTTGTAGCTGACATTCTAAAGCTAGTTTACCATGTTCTGACAACACACCAATTCTTATGTCTTTAGGAATATTTCCATAATCTTCATCACTTGCTCGTCGCATATTTTTAACAAGTTCTTTATATTCAAAGTTTAACCAAATATTTACATTCCCAAAGATTTCCTTGTGTCATCATGGAGAAGTGTTTTAAAAACAGGTTGTCCTTTAACGGGAGTAAGTTGTAGTAGGTCTCCAAATGCAATTAAATGTCTATCTCCAAACAGAACATCGTAATCTGTTTTTAAAATCTGTTGTATTCGCAGGTGTACAAATGCAAGAATTAAGTTGACACCATGCTCACCTCATCAATGATTAAACGTTTTAGTTTCTACAGTACTCTTGAGACTTCATACCAAGCTTCTCCTGATAGCTTTTGATATTCCAATTTATTATCATGTTCAACAGGTAGCATAAGTAATCGATGTAAAGTAATTCCTTTAATGTTTTGTGCTGCTAATCCAGTTGGAGCTGTTATGACACAAGATAAATGTGATTCTGTAGTTTTGTGTAGATAACTGATCAACATTTTAATTAAGAAACATTTTTCTGTCACAGCTTGTCCACAAATGTACAACAGAATAGGTTTAAATGATGAACATTGGCATACTTTTGTTTCATGGAGCAAACCATGTTCTACCTGTTGTTTGACTTGTAGATATATATTTCTTTTTGTTCAATATCTAGCTGTTCCTCTAACTTTTCAAACTGAATAATATCCTGTTGTGCTTGCTGCATTGCAGTTTCTACCTCATTCATGACTATTGCTACTTCATTTTCAATAATTGGTTGTCCTAGTGGATCATGAGTTAGTGGACCAGAACTTTGACTGCTTTGTGAACTTTCTCTAGCTATTTCAGCTGCAATAGTACCTTCTTGTTCAATCTCATCATTTAACATTTGTAAGTACGTTGGAAAAATTGTGCACTGAATACCATCTTTAGTTGCATTAAAATAATCTTCATAGCAGTCAAAATCTCCAAGTAATTCTGTTTCACTACCCCAAGGCATGAACAGTTGCAGAAGTGCTAAATAGAAATATTCTCTCTCATCTGCAGTTTCACAACTCAGTTTTCTATGGTTAATAAGATTCCCTTTGTAATGTTTTACTAAACATCCATCACATCCAACTACTGCATATTTTTCTTCTTTAATATTTTCTCTAACATTCTTTTTAAACCTATAATGCTGAAGTATTTCATACGAAGCAAACACAAGATGATGGACGGAGCGCTGACACTTTTCAGGCACTCACCCCAGTCACAGATCTGGGTTGAATCCATCATCGTTCTTTAGCTCACTTCACCACCCCAGTTCAGACCCAGTTATATACAAATCAGCCTTGACCCTGTGCCTCATGGGTACAGTCCAGCCTGAACCGCCAAGCCAGGTCGTTCCTGGACGGGAAACAAGCATCCTGGGACCAGTTTCGGGGTAACACCCCTCATCAATCAGGCTAGCTTGAGTCCAGTGGCAAATTAGCACGGGCAAGTCTGGGCATACCCTGCTAACTTAGGGCGAACAAAGCAAACACAAGGAGATGATGGACGGAGCGCTGACACTTTTCAGACACTCACCCCCAGTCACAGATCTGGGTTGAATCCATCATCGTTCTTTAGCTCACTTGCCACACTAGTTCAGACCCAGCTATATGCAAATCAGTCTTGACCCTGTGCCTCATGGGAACAGTTCAGCCCGAACTGCCACGTCAGGTCTTCCTTGGTCCAGAAACAAGCATCCTGGGACCGGTTTCGGGGTAACACCCCTCATGAGCCAGGCTAGCTTGAGTCCAGTGGCAAAGGGACGAAGGGACCCACGTCTGGGCATACCCTGCCAACTTTGGGCGAACAAAGCAAACACAAGGAGATGATGGACGGAGCGCTGACACTTTTCAGACACTCACCCCAAGTCACAGATCTGGGTTGAATCCATCATCGTTCTTTAGCTCACTTCGCCACCCTAGTTCAGACCCAGCTATATGCAAATCAGTCTTGACCCTGTGCTTCATGGGTACAGTCCCGCCCGAACTGCCAAGCCAGTTCTTCCCTGGACTGGAAACAAGCATCCTGGGACCGGTTTCGGGGTAACACCCCTCATCAGGGTTGTTATAGACCAAGTAGGTGTACCTAGGTTTCTTAACATGCATTTAAGTTCACCATGACGACGATACCAATATTCATTGGTACCACGTTGGCACGCCATTAAATTAATTAACTGAGATTCTAAATTTTCATCTCTTTGTTCAACTTTGTCCATGAACTCTTTTGCAGAAACTTGTTGAAGATGAATGCCTGTTTTTAATATATGGTTCACTGCATATGAAAGTGCAGACAAATCGCTTTCAAACAGAAGATGAAATATATATGGAATGCACTGCCTAAATCTTGGATCTTCACAATACATTCTTGTTGATCGGTGTTATGAAGCTGGAATCCATACAGCTCGCTCATCAAATCGACGACCTTCTCCAGTGGGGAATAACTGTAGAAAACAATGAGCTTCTAAACCTTTTTCCCATACACTCATGGGAGTTCCCTTTGCTTCTTTCATTTCAAATAATTCAATACTATTTCCTATGATTTCTTTCGAATGCAGAGGATGTATTGCATAATGTTCATAAATTGTCCTGGACTTGTCCACTTTTTCATTTTGGCCACTTTACATTACTGTTTCATCTTGTAAGCATACTACTTGTTCATCAACATTTACACTCTTATAATAAATATTATTCTGTACCAAGTATAGTCTAGCCTTTTGAAGTTTATTAACATCTATAAACTCTTGCCATATTTTCATACTCTTTGTTGGTACACCATTTACTGGAATAACTACTGGCTCATTTTCCCCTCTCTCTCTACACCAACAGTTTCAATGTTTTTCTTAAAATCTAAAGGTAAGCAGACAATTCTTCCTTTCAGACCTTTTTGCAAATCTGTTGGGGCAGGTTAGGTGTTTTAGGCTCCATAAGAACTATGGCCTGGTGTACTTCCATTCACCAGTAAACGTTTTACAAAAGTTACTTCCATTAACGAGTCTTTTTCTTTTGCCTTTCTCCTTCATAAACACCATTGTTTTATCCAATGTTCTCATTCTCTCCAATCTTAATATAAATAATTTTCATTTCAATTCAAAAGCACTATTTACTACACTTTCAAACTGTTGCTTTTTCTTATACGCTGCTGATCTTCTTTTACAGTTTTTACATTTTTTTATTAAATTTGGAATTACTCTACTTCTAAACATTCCTCTACGTAAATCCTTATGCTCTTTTTGCCTTCATGTAATATGCGTTGTTTTCCCGTAAAATAATGTTGTTTTACTATGACAATTCTTCTTTTCCTTCTGACTTATTGTAAAACTTTCCTTTTTCTTTTCAACATTTTTGACTTTTGTAAATCTCTTTAAAAGTGTTTTAAGAAACTGTTTAGTGCTCTTACCAGAAGAGTTTTAATCCTGTATAATCTTCTGTGCTTTTTCTAATTTCCTCTTTTCTCTTTTCTCTAATTAGTACTGTTTTTTTTGTTCTCTTTTCATGTTTTCTTGCCATCTTCAATTTGTGTTCCAAATGAAATAAGTATCTAAAAACAAAGAACAGTTTCAATAGTTTCTTACATCAATTAATAATTTTAAATTAATTACAATTAATATTAATAATAATCAAAATCAAAAAGCAGTTGCTGCATTGGCTTTCTCTTCATAACAAATAAATAAGTAGAGTACCTAACTATGCACATTAGCAAAGCTGTGAATGGTTGACAGTCTGGGAGAAAACATTTATAAATTATTGTACACTTTCAGTTTTCTAAATCTCTGTACAAGAAGATGTATACATCACTTTTTGCTCATTATACAGGGCAATCAGATTTTTTACTCTATATTCTAGTGGTTCTAAAATCGCTACCTAGGTACATGATCTAGACTTTAGTGACTAAATGCTGTAGTAGGAGTTCTGTCACTCTGTGACACCTATATAGGTAAGACATGTCTGCCTCTGCCACCGAATGATGAAGCAGAGCTGAGAAGATTTGTGCACCTGTATGAGAAGCTACCAGGTTTTTAAGCTAGCATCTTCAGATGCATAGCACGTGCCAGAAAACATTTACAAGTAAATACATACCTCACTCACAAAAGCACACACACCTTTAAACTTGACAGAGTGCACTTCCCATTTCAAGCACACACCTTAATTTATACGACCTGCTTCGAGTGTACCTTTTCAGAGACTCATAAGAAGTAGCCTAATCACTAATCCCTCTGCCAATATGTCTTAAACCTCACTTTTCTCTTGCAGCTTCACTATTCACCGACTGCTCAGAATGTTGGGCCTAGCCAAATATAAAACAGCAACCCTTCCCATGTCACTGTTGTAAGTCTCACCATTTTTCCAAAGGCTTCAATACGTATGTCTGTGCCATTTCCTAGTGGCATGATACATAAAAAGAAACCTAGAAATGGTAGAATACCTATGTTTCAGACCGCATGCTCTCTAAGTTTCTGTAGAAATAGGTGTACGTATTACTTTCTGCTCATAATTAAGCCTGGGCGTAGTTCGCGAAGTAGCGCTACGCGAAGCTACGCAAAGTGCAGTTCGCACTACGCGAGCTACGCGTAGCACTACGCGAACTGCGTAGTGCACTGTTCGCAATGATTGCACAGTGCCGGATGCTTGTCCGCACTGTGCAATCATTGAAAACGGCATCTTGCACAGTGCGAGCTGTCTTTTACTGCCGCTCGAGTAGATTTTTACTCGAGCGGCAGCTTTCTCAACGCGGACTGGTAGTTTCTCATTGCGAGCGGTTGCGAGCATACCCGACCACTCGCAATGAGAAACCTGACCTCCCCGCGTTGAGAATCTCGCAGGGAGGTTTATTTTCCACGCTCGCGATCGGCAACTTGATGTTGCTGATCGCGAACGAGGAAAAAGTCTCGCCGGGATGTCATTTTGTTTGCTCGCGGTCGCCAACTTGACGTTGAGGATCGCGAGCAAGCAAAAATGACCGCTGCACTACGCTACGCTACGGGTGTTTGCACTGTGCTACGTGCAATTCGCGTTGTGCGAAGTAGCGCAAACTTCGCAAACTACGCGAGCGTAGCGTAGTGCTTTGCCCAGGGTTACTCATAATACAGGGCACGTGCTATTCAACAGTCTATTTGAGGGGTTCTGTGACACCTACATAAGTAACACATTTCTCCCTCTGCGACCGAATGATGGAGAGGAACTGAAAAGATTTGTGCACCTGTATGAGAAGCTACCAGGCTTTTAAGCTAGCATCTTCAGACGCACAGCACGTGTCAGAATACATCTACAAATAGACACATGCCTGAGTCACGAGAGCACACAGACCTTTAAACTTGACATAGTGCACTTCCCATTGCAACCAGACACCTAAATGTATACAGTTTACTTCAAGTGTGCCTTTACAGAGACTCATACAAAGTAGCCTAATCCCTCTGCCAACATGTCTTAAACCTCACTTTTCTCTGCCAGCTTCAGTATTCACTAACTGCTCAGAATGTTGGGCCTAGCCAAATATAAAACGGCAACCCTTCCCATGTCACTGTTGTAAGTCTCATCATTTTTCCAAAAGCTTCAATGCGTGTGTCAGTGCCTTTTCCTAGTGACATGATACATAAAAAGAAACCTCAAAAAAGTAGAATACCTGTGTTTCAGACAGTATGCTCTCTACGTTTCTGTACAGGAAGGTGTATGTATTCCTTTCTGCTTATAATACAGGGCATGTGGGTACTCAACAGTCTATTTGAGGGGTTCTGTGACACCTACATAGGTAAGACATGTCTCCCTCTGCGACCGAATGATGGAGTGGAACTGAGAAGATTTGTGCACCTGTATGAGAAGCTACCAGGTTTTTAAGCTAGGATCTTCAGACGCACAGCAAGTGTCAGAATTAACCCTGGGTGTAAAATTCCGCTCTGCTCGCGGAGTTTGCGGACTTTTGGCAACTCCGTGTTCCGTGTATAACGCAGAGTTGCCAGAAAACTCCGCACTCTGCAACGGAGCAGAGTTTTTTGTGTGTCCGCGCGCCCAAAATGCATTTTCGCACTGGAGTGACTTACCGGGTGCCTGCGATCGGCGACAAGATTTTCCATCCGTTCACAAGCACCACAAGATTTGGTAGCCAGCCCCACGGTCCCGCGAGAGTTTGCGATCGCGAACACGTCATTCGGGAGCGCCATCGGACTTCCGGCGGAAGTGTTGTGAAGAACACGATCCCGAACACGCAGAATCTACAATCTGGAGAAGGTTCTCTCCCGAGCAGCATCAAACCCTTCTCAAAATGATGATTTGGATTAAAAAAACTCCTCAGATTGACATTTGGCTGTACTTTTTTGTGCAAGGAGTCCTTTTTCTTTTTTTACTTTTTTTTTTGAAGAGGAAGGAAGTGCCCCAGATTCTCCAACTTCCTGTTCCTGTCCAGCAGGCTGCTCCCAGTGCTTTGTCCATCTCCTGTTCACTTTTCATTTGGATTCGGAGCTAGAAGGATCACTCTTTGTGTCTGCTGCATCATATATCATTGTATTTGAGGACATTTGAATTTGAGATTTTGCAAGTAAGTTGGAAAATTGGTGTTGTTTGTTTGATTGGGGCCATGCACCAACATTTTATTTGTACTTTTCATCGTTTTTTTCAAAATGCATTGTGGTGGGTGGCCTGTAGTTTAAGTAGGGGCCTAGTTGTTTCTTTGTAAGTAATTTTTCTTCTTTTATAAAGGAAACATGTTGCACAGTTCACTACATTTTCTCCTTCTTTTGAAATCAATTTGCAATATTTATTTAATTCACTAGCCCAGTAGTCTGCCAATAGGCCTTTCAGCCAGTAGGGCCAGAGCTACTCCTGGGTGCATGAAACAACTGTTTCTGTGGTGTCTGTTGAATTTAAACATCACTTAGGGCATAGATGGCATTGGATTGAAATGCAAAATGTGTTTTGTTTGGGTATTTCACTTTTTTCATATGTGTTAAATAAATGCCTTTGTTGGATGTGTGTGGTTGTTGTAACTTGCAAACCTTTTTTAGCCCGTGTATTTTCGTTTTTGGCATTGTTGCAATAAAGCTGTGTTGTTTAGCATGCCTCCTTTGTCTGGCCAGTGTGTGAGCGTTTTTGTAATAGTGGGCCAGCATTTGCCTTGGCTAAGCCTCCCCGTGTGGCCAGGGGCCATTTTGTAAAGTCTGTGTCCATATAGGCCTGCTTGAGTTCATTGTTTTCCGGGCCTCCTGCTTGTTGTTGTTGTGAGTGACCATGTGGCTGGTGGCCATTTTGTGGTCGTAGTTAGTGTGCTTTTGCCATAGGCCTGCAGGTCTTTCCTTTGTTCCTCTTGCGTATTGCTTCTTGTTGTGGTAGCCTGGCCATGTGACTGGCAGCCATTTTGTGAAGGCAGCCAGTGTGCTTTTGCCATAGGCCTGCAAGTCTTCTTTGTGGTGGCCATGCCTTCTTGCTGGTTGTTGTTTTGCATGCAATTTTTTCTTCTTTTATCCAGCAGAAAATGTAGCACAGTTCACTACATTTTCTAATAAATTTGCAATATTATTGATTTGAATTGATTCACTATGTGGCCTAGTCTGCCAATGGGTTTTCCAACCAATAGGCCCAGAGCTACTTATGGGTGCATGAAACAACTATTTCTGTGGTGTCTGTTAAATTTAAACAACATTTAGGGCATGGATGGCATTGGATTGAAATGCAAAATGTGTTTTTTGGGGGAATTTCACTTTTTTTCATGTGTGTTAAATAAATGCCTTTGTTGGATGTGTGTGGTTGTAACTTGCAAACCTTTTTGAGCCCTGTGTATTTTCGTTTTTTGGCATTGTTGCATTAAAGCTGTGTTGTTTAGCATGCCTCCTTTGTCTGGCCAGTGTGTGTGTGTTTGTAATAGTGGGCCAGCATTTGCCTTGGCTGAGCCTCCCCATGTGGCCCGGGGTAATTTTGTAAAGTCTGTGTCCAACTCCATATAGGCCTGCTTGAGGTCATTATTTTCCAGGCCTCCTGCTTGTTGTTGTTGTGACTTGTTGTGAGTGACCATGTGGCTGGTGGCCATTTTGTGGTGGCAGTTAGTGTGCTTTACTGCTTTTGCCATAGGCCTGCATGTCTTTCCTTTGTTCCTCTTGGCTTATTGCTTCCATCCATTGTCAGCTGCAGCTCCCTGAATGCTGCATCCCACGTGATGCACAAGACCAAACCGGGTCCGTTACATTTATATTTTTGTTGTTCTTCTTCTTCTTTCCTATCCTTCCTGAGTGTACTGTACAGTACACCATGAAAGCCCTTGTTGTTGTCAAAGTCTCACAAATGGCTACACTGTATTATCGTTTTTTTAATAACTGAGGTAATACATTTAATAATATTAATAATACTATCTAGTGTGACCACACACTAAGTTATATATTATATTTGTTTGTTTGTACTAGTAGTAATTGAACCACAACAATGTGAAACACGTTTCACTGATGTTCTTCTTGCTTCTTTGCTTTTATGTGTGCAAAAGAGGAGGAGACAACATCACCCATTGTACTGGCAGACAGAAGTCCTGCTGCGCACGACGTCACGTGACGTGTGACCACAGACATCTCTTCAACTTGTGCCACTGCGTGCAGTTGACATCTTCAAGATGGCCCCAAAGAAAGGTACCAGGTACAGTACCAAGAAAATTGCCAGTGAGAAGAAGGCACTGCCATTTACCAAGACCGGAATGTCGCCCAAGACCTTTTTGGGAAACCAAAAAGTGCGACTGCAGCAGCGGTATCCGGGCAGCAAGCTGGGAGCAGCACCCCGCATCAGTGGACCCACCCCACCAACCTAGGCCCACGCCCATGTCTATCGCAGAGGCAGCCAGTCAAATCACAATTTCAACGCCGATGAGCAGTGATGTTGAAATTGACTCATCGTTATCGCAAAGTAGTACCCAATCAATGCAGGAAACTCGGATAAGTGGGCAACAACAGCCGCAACCACCCCCAACAGTAGTTGTTCCTCCCAAAGTAGGGGCAGTTCAGGAGATTGAGCTTCCTGCAAAGGAAGAAGAAGAGCAAGCCACTCTTTCAGAAGATCCATTGTCTTCCAGATCCCCAGCAAGGAAAAGGAGGGTTAGTCCATCAACTTCTTCTGCAAGCCCCCCTTCTGATGATCTAGATGCCACTTGGAAGCCACCTCAGTCTGAGAGTGAGACACGCAACGAGACAAGGCTAGGGAAAAGGAAGTTCCAGAAAGCCTTAGAGTTATGGAGGTAGATGTAGAAGAGGAGGATGATGATGAGTAACCCCGGGCGGAGCTGGCGTAGTGCCACTTTGCGGAGTTCCACGGAGTTGGAAAGAAACTCTGCTCTGCTCCACTCCCCTCCACCCTCCCTAATGTAATTATAACTTAAAAAAGGCACTTACCTGCTGTGGCTGCCTCCTCCTTGCCATGGTCTCAATCTCCTTCCTCATCCTCGCCATCCTCGTCGATGGAAACCCCTACATTGTACGTCTTGCGCATTAATTATAATTACATTAGGACGGGTGGAGGGGCCGGCTAACTCCACTCCACCACAGAGTTGGAGTTTTGCCTGAACTCCGCGTTCTCAACGGAGCGCGGAGTAGGCAAAACTCCGTAAACTCTGCTGGCTGAACAGAGTTACCCGCCCGGGCTTAATGATGAGCCAGTCATCATGGACATTAGTCCCGCTCCAGTGGAGTCCAACATTATTTATTTTATTTTTATTTATTTATGCGTTTTTATATAGCGCGGACTTTACCCGAGGGTGTCAGAGCGCTTCACAACAGGATCAGCAACATTACATAAGGAGGAGGATACAAATGAGCATAATACAAAGACAAGCGTTACATTGCATGAGGAAAAAGTGACAATTGTGCAAAAACAAACAAACCAAATACAAAAGAGGAATGAGTTCCAATAGGAAAAAGTGACAGATGTGCATGAAACATGGGATACCAAATACAAATGGAGGTATAATACTGCAATAAATGGCAGTCACACATGACACACTGGGAAGGCGCTTCTATAGGCTTGGAGTACAGAATTTCCTATAGTGGAAGAACTTCCTTGAGGTAGTAGAGAGGGCGTGGATTCAACAGGGGTACATGGGGTACAAAATATATGATACATGGGGTACAAAATACACTAAAGGCAAAATACTGTAATAAGTGGCAGTAACTCGAAGCACACTAAGAAGGCCCTTCTATAGGCTTGGAATACAGAATTCCTATCATGGAAGAGCTTCCTTGAGGTAGTAGAGAGGGCGTGACTTCACAGGGGACTTATAATGGGGGAACACGCACATAAAAACCAACACAACACATAAAATAAGGAATGAACAGACACAAGTACAACTTTATACTGACGAGCGGACTTCCTAGAGGGGCCTAAGACCGAACGTATTAGTTCTGGAAGTGTCTTTGGAATAGAAGAGACTTGAGGTCAGCTTTGAAGATCCGGGTAGAGGAGGTGGCACGGAGCAGTGGGGGAAGCGAGTTCCAGATTCTCACCGCATTGCCCGAGAAGGATTGAGCCATCGATCTTTCCCTTTTGAAGACGGGGGGCTCAAGCAGAAGCTTTTCCGCATTGCGAGAAGGGCGAGAGCCACCGGACAATTTCAGTTTATTCGCCAGGTAACGAGGGGAGGACGTGTGTAAGGCTTTGTGTGTGATGCAGGCAGTTTTGTAAATAGATCTTGCCTCGATCGGAAGCCATCGCAGAGAGGACAGGATAGGAGTGATGTGGTCGCTTCGTTTAGACCCTGAAATGAAGCGAGCTGCTGAATGGAGGATGGATTTGAGAGGGGAGAGGTGGGATTTGGGTAGGCCAGTCAGAAGAGAATTGCAGTAATCCAGTCTTGAGAGAACCAGAGATTGAACCAAGGTTTTTAAGTCTTTCTCCGGAAGAACCGACGGATCCCCCACAGAAGGCGCAGCTGGTACCGTGCATTCTTAGCAATAGAGTTGATGTGGGCGATTAGGTTGAGTCTTTTGTCGAGAATGACACCTAGGGATTTAGCGCTGTCAACAATGATGGGTTTGTTGTTGAGAAGGTTCAGCTGATCCATCCAAGATTGAACAGGAGGAGGTGAGAGAGAGGTAGAGAGGAGGAGGAATTCAGTTTTGGCGGGATTCAGAATGAGTTGGTGAGCAGACATCCAGTTGTGAATAGAGTTGAGGGTAGAATTGAGTAGGGAGAGATCGTGTGCGGAGGACACCTTAAGGTAGATTTGCGTGTCGTCCGCATACAGATGGTAAAGGATCCCAGATTTGCTTAGGAGGTTCCCTAAAGGTTCCAGGTAGAGATTAAACAAGGTGGGTGCCAAGATAGAACCTTGAGGGACGCCTTGACCTACGGCAACAGGAGATGAAAGACTGTTCCCTATCTTGATCATTTGGGATCTGTCCGAGAGGAAAGAGGCAAACCATTTGAGCACTGTGCCATCCAGTCCCATTCTCTGTTGAAGAGTGTTGAGGAGGGTGCTATGATTAACCGTGTCAAAGGCTGCAGAGAGGTCTAGAAGAATCAGAAGACATGAATCCCCAGCGTCGAGTATATGCAGCGCATCGTCAATCACTTGCAGCATGGCTGTTTCAGTGCTGCAGTTTTGGATGAAGCCCGACTGGAAGACGTCGAGGAGGTTATTGTCCATAATATGTGAGGAAAGTTGTTTCGCAACACATTTTTCGGTGATTTTCGACAGAAAAGGGAGGTTGGAGATAGGGCGGAAGTTGTTGAGGTCGTTCGCATCCGCGGCGGGTTTTTTTAGAAGAGGGGTGACCTGACCTGATTTGAGGGTAACTGGGAGGGAGCCTTGACTGAGGAAGAGATTGACTAGCCTGGTCCAGTAAGAGAGAGTATAGGTATAGAAATCGATGGCGATGTCGCTAGGGATGGGGTCGGAGGAATGGTTGGAGGGTTTAGTTTCGCGGATGCATTTGAGGAGGTCATCTTCCGAGATGACGTCAAAGTTCTGCCAGGTGACCAAGGATTTCCGCTCCTCCATGGGGGGGGTGGGCGACCTTATCCACCAGAGCTTTGACCTTTTCATCGAAGAATATAGCGAAATCTGCTGCTTTCTTTGAGGAATCCTCAGGCTTAATGGTTGGAGGAGAACAGTTTGGGTTTTGAAGAGGTCAAAAAGTTTTTGGGTCTGTTTTTAGCCGAGTCAAGGAGGGATCTGAAATGTGATGCTTTTTCCAGGAAGATGTGATTGTGATATATGGATCTTGCTGAGCGTAAAAGAGAGAGATTAGCGGTGGAAGGAGATTTTCTCCAGTGCTTCTCCAGGAATCTAAGGTTTTTCCTTTCATCGTAGAGCGCTTTATTGAACCAAGGTGCTGAGGGGGTGGGTCTTTTCCTTTTGCTTTGGAGAGGAGCAACAATGTCGATTTCGACTGCTAGTACTGAGAGGCACTGAGAAGTGAGATCGTTGACATCCACGCTAGGGTCTAGTCTAGGAAGTGCCTGCATAGCGGAATCACAAAAAGTGTCAAGATCAATGTTCTTAGTGTTACGGAACTAGGTAGTAGCTCTTTTAGGTTGGCCGAGAGTTATAACGTGCGAGAGGTGAAAGCGGAAGGGAATGAGGAGGTGGTCAGACCAGTCTACATGGATGGGGGGAGCAGTGGTCAGCAGGTCTTCTTTGGATATGACAAGGTCCAGAATAGAGCCCTTAGAATGTGTGGTTTCCGAGCAATGTTGGAGGAGATCATTGGCTGAGAGAAAGGAGGCAAGCTTGTTGGCAGCCGAGTCTTCCAAGGAGCCCCAGTGGAGATTAAAGTCACCCAGGAAGATCTGTCTGTCACTTTGAGAGAGTTGGTCACTGATGAAGTCAGTCAGTTCCTCCACAAAGGAAGAGCAGTAACCAGGCGGGTGGTAGATGGCATGGAATCTAAAGGGTGAGCCGTGATGTATTTGAAGTTCTAGGGAAAGGCATTCGAATGTATGGAAGAGGGTGGTTGGGACCGCTTTAATTTGAAGGGAGTTTCTGAAGATGATAGCGACACCTCCTCCAGTTTTGTCTGCCCTGTCATTTCTGAGGATAGAATAGTCAGTGGGTACCAACAGATCAAACAAAGTATGAGAGGAGTCATTAAACCAGGTCTCAGTGAGGAAGATCATGTCAAGATTATGGTGAGTGATAGTATCAGAGATTTCCACTTTGTGTTTGACTGCAGATCTGCAGTTGTGGAGCAAACAGTGCAGCTCTGACGCAGATGTTTTGGTGAAGGGGTGTTAGGGTTGTTCAGGGAGATAGGGATAAGATTCTTGAATGAGGGAGCCCGGCAAGAGGGAGGTTGGTGAGGTCTGACAGAGGAGATGACCTGAATAGGAAACTGCGTAAAATTCTTAGGAGAGGAGGGCGGAGAGGGAGTGACGTTGGTGGTCTTGAGGCTGGCCCGTAAATTGGTGATGTCTGCAGAGGGCAGACTGTGATTGGTTTTATTGGGGTGCGGGAGCAAGGGACTCCTCGGGAGGGTGTTAGGGACAGGGGATAACTTGGCGCTTAAACGTGAGATGGACGCTACCAGCTGGGAGATGGAATAGATGAGAGAATCCAGTTTATTTTCCAGAGAGAGGAGAGCTGAGCATGGAGTGTTAGGTGGCTCGGTGGATAAAGAAGGGAGTGCAGAGGGTGAGGGAGGACGGGGAGGGGTGGGGGAACGAGTAGAGGGCGTTGGTGCAGAAGGTAAGGGAGGACAGGGCGGGCTGGAGGAGCCGGATATGAGATGGAGTGCAGATGGTGAGGGAGGACGGGGCGGGGTGGTGGAATGGGATAAGTGAGGGAGTGCAGAGGGTGAATTGCTGTGAGGGATGTGGCACAGATACCACCAACACAGATACCACCAACACCACCTCCAGCTTCCATATTTCGCCAGCAGCTACCTATTTCCACCACAACCACCTCAGTAGAAGTAGGTACTGCGGAGACTCAAATATCATGCCCTCCTACCAGTTCATCCAACATTGTAAGTGACACCAGCAGCGCCAGAAAATTGACCTCCCCAGTTTGGGACAACCTATGGTACCGGAGGCCAAACAGTCCATCTGAGAAAATACCACTTGATCCAGTGGGAGGTGCACCTTCGTGGCCAAAAAACTGCACGTGTTGTTTGTGGAGGGGATGAAGAAGAAGAAGATCCGATCACGGTGGAAGGTGAACAAGAGGGAGACATTTTCTCTACACAAAGCAGCCCTGTCCCCAGCAGTGCAGTGATACCGCCCACAACAGCATCAGCAACATCGCAATGTCACAAGAGTCAGGCTGAGACACCAAGGGGTCCAAGGCAAGAGTGTACTGAAACGAAAAAACGTACATTGAGCTTAACATCTGGCGTCAAGAAATCACCTGCACCAGTGGCACCAGAAAAAAAAATCCAGGCTACCATTCTCAGCATGTTTAGGTCGGAGAGGCAGTACGAACGCAACCACCCAATGGCACGTTTGTACAATGTGAAGCTGGCTAAAATGTTAGCACTGGACCTTCTCCCTTTTTCTTTTGTGGAAGGGGTGGGATTTCTTGAATTTGTGACAACCATCTGCCCAAAATGGAAGGTTCCCAGCCGGTCCTATTTTGCCAGAGTTGCTGTTCCAGCACTACATCACGACATGCTGGAATTGCTTGGACAAGCTTTGCAGCAAAGTGCTGTTCACACTATTAACCTGACAACAGGACCAGTTGCCAATCCACTGATTACATGGGCATCAATGCACACTGGATCTCATTTGTGAGGGTTAGAGAAAAGATATCTGCAGGTGTTGACACTGCTGAGATTTTTAATGCCGCTCGGAAACATGCAACTGTAGCCATGTTCGCCATGGAGAAATCTCATGTTTCTGCAAACATTTTGGAAGACTTTGACAGCAAGGTCTTTGAATGGCTGCGGCCAACAGGGCTTAACATTGTTTTTTTTGCCATGGACAATGGCAGTAATATAGTTAAGGCCATGGCCGATGGTGGCTATTTCAGGGTCCTGTGTTTGGAGCACTGCATTAACATCATTGTTCAAGACTTTCTGAAAAAAGAAGACAGAGTCAACAACTTACTGACCACCTGCAGAAGAATCTGCACACATTTCAGACATTCTTTTAAAGCTCGGAAGCAGATGAGGATCATTTAACATGATAATGGAATGCCAGTTAAAGCACTCATCCAGGACGTGCCAACATGTTGGAACTGAACTTATTACATGCTTGAAAGTCTGTTTGAGCTGTACAGACCAATCAGTGAATATGTCATGCAAAGAGGGGATGCTACTGTGAAAGGCATGATCATTGAGATGGACCAATGGGGCCTAGTTGAATGCCTGACAGAAATGCTACTTCCTTTAGAAGTCTTCACACGTGAAGTCAGTAAGGAGGACTGTACTATGGGCCAAGCTATCCCATTGTTGCACATGGTACAGGAATAGCTGAAGGGGGTGTCTGCAATAGATGCAGGTGTGGAGGAAAAAAAAAAAGCATATGAGTTGGTGGAGAGCTTAACCCTTCGCTTATCTGAAAACACAAGGGTGCAAAGAGGCATTGTGTCATCCAACCATTACATTTGTGCTACAATTCTTGGCCGTGCAAAGCGGAGCACCCATGAGCATTGAGCAGATGGTTCAGGCCTATCTGGATGTCCCAACAGAGGTCTACTTTGATCAAAGACCATTGCTGTATTGGTATGGAAAAAGGCGCCAATGGCCAGTACTCAGCAGGCTGGCAATAGTCTATCTGGCTTGCCCTATTGCAAGTGTCTCTTCTGAGCGTGTTTTCAGTGCTACTGGTGCCATTCTGATAGTGAGAAGGACCCGTCTCTCACCCCAACACATGGAGAGGTTAACCATGATCAAAATGAATCAGCACTTTATACCACCGGATTACACCATACCTGAAGTAGCATAGCAGGAAGATGATGACGGCGACTCAGGTCATGGAAGAAGTGTGTTAGGTGACCTACTTCTGGGTGAACTACCAGAGTTTGAGGACGAGCTCTACTTCACTGACAACTAAGCTTTCGAGTTACTTTCTTTCTTCCTTTGACGCCCAAAAAAAAGCCCCCAAAATACATATAGCTAAGGAATATTATTTACTTTATTATTTGTGTGTGTCACTGTCTTTCTGGTTCGAATCACAACAAATCCATCACCACTGTCTTACTCTTTTATTGCCGGATTGGAGTTGCAACTGTGTGCAGTCAGTGAAGAAGTAAGTCCACTCCTCCTGACTCATCCTAAATCAATTTCCCTCAAGCCAGACATTGGATGGAGAATAGTACAATAAATGTGAAATGTGTGCCTGCCTCGAGTCCCTCCAAATCTGACTATATATCTATCCTCCTTTCCGAGCCTAGAGGGACTGCCCCGGAAGAACAGGTAAATGATGGCATGCATTGCACGCTTACTCTGACTGATTGGTGTTTGTTGTGCATGATGTCTACTAATATTCTACACACAAAAAACGTGACTCAAGTCAATGTTTCCCTTCTTGTTGTTCAATAACAAAATTGTACTACTGCAGGCCGATCCATTGCATTTTTGAGTCTGGACTCACTCGGGACACTACAGAGTTTGACACCATGACCACACCATACTCGCAGTCAGTCAGTAGGATCTGAGATGATTGATGGAATAACTCGGAGCGCTTCATAAAGTGGCCTAAAAAGTAAATAACAACACCAGACCTACATGTCTGTGTAGTGGTGGAGGCGAGTGTGGTGGTGTGACTGACAGCGGTGCATTGATTTTGTTACTTAATTTGTAAAATGCTATGTTGCTGTCTGTGTATGTGTGCTCAGTGCTGTCTGGCTCAAGTTCTAAGCTAAGTGGAGGTTGGGTGGGGGGACCTGCTCCTGTTGTTGGAGGTAACTGCTGGAAATAGACATGATTTAGCCATGCCGCCTCTGAAAGTCTTCTTGTTGCACTCCTCCTTAATTTATGCAGTTTAACTTTTCTACTTGATTTTTCAATATCCTTTTTGTTCTTCCATCTACAGGTTGGCCTTTACCCTGCACTATACTGGGAAAAACAACTCACACTTACCTTACCAAACTGCATCTGCCAGGCAGGCACCCAAGATTGACGGACGGACAGTCCAAGGAAGAACCAAGAGGAATGCGGAGATGCAACTCCCAATTTGGCAATAATTATAGTATCATTTCATTTGATTCATTTTTTTCTCTTCAATCATTACGACTGTGTGTGTTGTTGTTTATGTTTGCTTATAAATTTGATTTCCTACAGATATTTGTAATTTTCTTTGCTATCTTTCAAAGGAAGCCCGGTACAACAACATAACATACAATGTATGTGACTTGGGTCTCTCTGGGGGCAGACAGGCAAATCAATTGCATAATAATTAATAATATACTGCCCTGTACTAGTCTAGAACTACACTCATCAAGTCATCATCATGCATGCATTTCCTTTTCCTCCCTTAACAGATTTATGATGGTCGGCTGCCAAGATTATGTGTGCTGTCCATGTGTAGTGTTTGTCTTTGTCAAACCTTTCCCTCAAATCCCCCTTCCTAACCATTAATCAAATCCTAACCCTCTTCCCCCGGGCTGTGTGATTTATATAGAGGTGTGACTAAATTAAATTTACACCAATTATTGATCACACACTTGCTGGGGCGGATGTGGTGAAAGCAACACTAACTCAAGGCAGGGCAAGGATCTTCTTCTGCTCTAAGTATATATACTATAGCCCACACTGGCAATATTAGATTGCCCACCCATGCACAGTATTCAATATTAAAAGATTTTTTCCAGAGGAACATAATCCATCATAATATAATTGGTTGCCAGCATCGAGTCATCATCAATCATCCTAGTTCCAGCACTAAAGGATACGAAGCTGCTTGTCCGCTTCATAGCTTGAGTCAACTTCAGTTTGTAACTTGTACCTGGCGAGCCCTCCAGGCATTCTGGTTTATTTTACTTTAGAATTGCTTATCATCATCATGGTTTCTTGTTTGGCAGTCTTCTTGTGTACTGTACTTCTACTACTCGTTCCCTAGTCTCCCTCACATGACTGACTGTCTCATTTTCTTTTTTTGCAAATGCTACTGTCAGTGTCTACTACTACTACCACCACCATGGCACCTTGGGAAACCAAACTTTCACCATACAGCCATTGCTTCGCCAAAGTATAAACATCAATCACAGGTAAGAGAAGAAGTTTGGGGGAGGCATAATGTATATACTATTATATAATAATTAATTCACGCACCCACACCCTTCCGAGTCCATAGGGGTTTTAGTTGCAGACTGCATAGATTAGGAGGAGAGACTGACAGCACTAGTAGGACAAGGGAGGGTACTGCATCTATCTGTTGGTGTGTTGCTAAGCTATCAGCAGATTTCAATCAAAAACTTAGCTGCAGTCCTGTACCAAAGGAAGTAGTGCGAAGTAAAAGAGTAAACCCCGACAAAAGATTTACATCATATGTAAACTATAAATAATTTATTCCCCTAACAAATAAACTAACTAGAAAGGAAAAAAAACACAACACCTGACCCACCCCTTTCCCTAACCCCAACCAATGTCCATCATTAAGAGTCCAATGTCCATAAATTAAAATGTCCATATTAAAAAAAAAAAAAAAGTTTTCCCTGATGCCCAATTTCCACCCACCCAAAAAAAAATATTTAAATGGGGCAAGACGACGGAGGTTTAGCGGCAGGCTCGCCGGATCTTCCTCTCCAGGGTGTTTATCCAATATTCATCACGGATGACCTCCAGCTTCCGTTGCCGGGCCATGGCTGTTGGGTTGTTGGGTTGTTGTTTTGGTTTGGAGGGAGTAGCTATATCCGGAAAGAAAAAAGACAATTGTAACCAATGCTCTTAGCAAAACAGTAACACAAAATTAATTTTACACATAAAAGTATAGTGGCACAGTAGCACTAGCAAGCACAGTACATAACATTTGTGGTATCCTCCCACTTCCTCGCCTCTAACATTTGTGGGAGTTTCAGGCATTACTAGGCACTATGGAGTAGACAAGTCTTCTTCTTCTCTCTCTTGTTTAGCTAAATTAACCTTGTAGGCATGCCAGCTCAGTCAGCTTGTGCCCTAGACAGACATACTCGTGTCACCGTCGCAGACTCACATTACTTTACTACTGTCTGCAGGTGGGGCAGCTGTAGTCTACAACTACACAATTATCTATTTTTCTATTATGGCCATACTCTGTTAAATCAATGGCATCTGCTCAATTTCACTTTCACCCTGACTACTACAACAAGGCAGATGATATCTGATATGAATGATTATATATGGGACAACATGAGGTACTACTATTGTTTGATTGTGTAACCATGCAGCCGATAGGCCACCCTTGGCTGACACGTTTGAAATGATATAGGTAGGGAGTGGGCCTCGGAGTCGGAGGTAGGCGATTGATAATGGGTGGGTATGGGTGCATACATACACAATATATATGTTGTGCTTGCAAACTACTGTGATGTCAAAGGAATATTCTAAAATTCAACCTTGAATCAAAAACCTTGAAAAAAAACAGTCCTTGTTATTTCCCAGCGATTTTTCCATTTATCATTGCATTGCTCTTTTAGCATTATTTTTTTATTCTAATCTTATTCTTATCTTCACCCTTGGCTTTGCTACTCTGGCATGGTTTATTTTTCTATTACATTCTCTTCATCCAGTGACAGTCTCCACCTATGCTATGATTGAATACCATCCAGGCATCTATCCATTCAAAGTAAACATGGCTATCATTCTTCTTAATCTCTCAACAAACCTTTCACCAACAACATACATTTGTCATTTTTTTAAACCACCACCCATGCGTCCTTGCTTGCCTTTTAGTTTGACCCATCAAACCCCCCGGACGATTCCTATCACCCATACAGTTTCACCCACACAGGCAGGCATCCTTTGTTTTATCTTTCACCCTTCCTTCAACCACCCATGCATCCATTCCTTTCAACCACCTATGCATCCTGGGCCCCCTTCCTTCACCCACACATCCTTCTCTGCCTGTCATATATTACATGTCACCCGTCATTCCTCCTTCCCCTTTTCGTTCAACACATCCATCAAGGTCGTCCGACTCTTAGTCTTCTTCATAAAACTTTCTCAGCTGAGTTGAAGTCAGATAGAAGAGGCCATTAGTTACTCAACTCCCGCCGCTAATGCTATTGCTAATGCTAAGTAACCCTAGGCGGAGCTACGCGAAATTCTGCGAAGTAGCTAAAAAGGCTCAGCGAGCTTCGCGGAGTTCCACAAGCACGCAGAGTTGCTTATTCCGCCCGTTTGCAATGCGTTTTTCCTGTTCGGGAACGCGTGTTCGGGGATGCTTTTTGTGAGCTCTGGGTGAAATATCGCACAAACTTCACCACGCGGTCGCCAATGGGTGCGGCCATCTTGTTTTTTCACTTTTTGCTATGGTTCTGGGCCTTTTTTCTATCCTCCCTGTATCTTTTCAATCCTTTGTTTCTAGAAACTTGTTTTTGATCTTTTTTATTTATTACCTATCCCTCTCTATTCCTGATTGTATATTTTGCATTTTTTCCTCCTTTATGTGTGTGTGTTTTTAGTGCTTTTTCTCTCTTTTTCTATTACATGCTTTTTTAATTTCAATTACTTACATTCTGACTTCCTACCTTTTCTTTTCTGCCCCCCTGCCTACCCAGAACCATGACAAAGAGCCTTCAGAAAACCAAGGGACAGGGGAAGAGGAGTGAGAGACGCAACCACCTTCCTTGCGGAAGGCGGTGCCCACAAGGGGTGCAGCCACAGGCCTTATTCAGTGAGGCGGAGGTGGCCGCACTGTTTTTTTTGTCCAGCGCCACCTCCCCTTAACCCTGGCAGCAGGCGGCAGGCCTGCATCCGAGTACGGGCCCCGGGAGCGTCACCGGCGGTGGGAGAAGTTGCGCCGGGCAGTGTTTCGCTGCTCTTGGGTCCGATGCACCAGTAACCAATTGACCCACTGGTGGTCCGCCATCCTGTCCCGGGAGCAGGACCTGCTGGACCTGCTAGGTTTTGAGGTCCTGGGGCTTGGTGAGTAGCTAATTATATTACTATTGTGTTCTTCTGTTCTGTGTTATTGCGAATATTATTTTTTTTGCAAATAGCTAACATCCTGCTGCTGCTTACATGCAGGTAACTTATGTTTAAAAATCTTATTATTATGTGATTGTTACTTCCAGACAGGTGCTTGTGCTCGACGCTAATAACTAATCGTACTTGTTTGCAACTTGGCGCTCTCTTGGGCTGGTTATGTAAGTGAGGTTAGAGAATTTAAGTAAGTATAGTGAGTGAATAGAATAGCAACCAACCAATGGTGTATGCAATATGCATGCATCCATCTATGCATTAAGAAGAATATAAATGCAGACTTACTAATTGGCCCATCAAAGGGGGTTTGAGTTGAAGACTGAGAGATGATTGGGAATGAGATCGGAACTTAGTAGAAGCAAATATAATTTTTTGGCAATTCATTCCAAAGTTTGGAATAGGCGGGCTAGGTATGTTTAGGATTCAGGTATCGGAATTGAACTGTGGAATAATAACAATGATCGTATGGTAGTCGACTGCGATAAATACTAGTTGAATAAGTCGATCTTTAGGTCAATGTTATTGCAATTGCCGTTTCCTCTCAAAAAATATTTTTAGAGCAATTATATTTATTTATTTAACACAAATCATTTTTAGCCTCTTTAATTATGTCTTACATGAATAGCATCCAGGGGCAAGAAGAAGACTGGGTCAGCTGGCAGTGCGGCGGGTGCGGGAGCCGGAGGGGCCTCCCAGGAGCAGCAGTAAGCAGCCTCAGGCGCAGATGGCTCTGCTGCTGGCCCCAGTAAGTCCTCCTGGTGTTGTTATATATATTAATATTTCCCTAACTTTTACCACTCTATTATTTCCATTTCCTAATTTAAATTTTTCCAAAATCCTCTTCAATCTATCTGTTTCTAAATTCTTGTTTTTGCTACATTACCTACTACTAAGTACTAGTACTAACCTTGTTTCTAGTGTCTGTTTTTTTTTTTACATCAAATCAAACTGCATCTGGCTAACCTCTGCTCTGACTCTGTGTTAATCTGTCTGTAGCTTGCTTTCTTCTGGGTTTCACTCAGCTTTCCCTCTCCCCTTATATGTGGATTGCCTAGTAGTGGCACTGTAAGACTCAGAGAACCCATTGGTCCTAGGCTACTACTAGTACTAGTACTAATAAGGACTCCTTACTACTACTAGTACTAGTAGTACTAATCTGCTGTGCAGATTGCATGCCCAAGTAAGGTATTCTCCGCAGGTTTGTGAGATGAGAAGGCTTTAGTTTCTTTTACTGTCTCATCATGCTCAATCAGTAATGGTGGTCACTCACGTTGGACAGGACACCTCAAAGTGGTGTATTTTACTTTTTCTAATCCAGGCCTAGTTCTTTTTAGGTCGAGCATGAGCCAGCGCGCAAGCACTGTCTGCAAGACCTGGAGTACTTGAAAAATGACTTGGCTCCCGCCTGCTGGTTTCCCATTGGTACACTGCAGTGTGGCTCTTTTATTCTGCGTCCTAAATGGCTCTGGTAGCGTAACATCACTTCCGGGTTCTGCTACAGCAGCACCGCTCAACTACAGTTCCCTTCCAATCCAATTGCTTTTCTAGAATTCCGGAGAGCTCTTTTTTTTTTATTACAGCGCAGGCATGCCCAGCCATATCTTCACCTATGGCGGCTGCACCTTTGTTTTGCACAAAGTGCGTCTCGCACACCTCCTGCGATTATCCCTGTGGTCTCCACCCCCACCCCTCCCACAATAGTGCTTGTGTGGGCCCCCACCACTCCTACAATATCGATCAATGCTCTTTATTTTATAGTGTATATTAGGGCAAACATTTCCCACAATCATTCACAAGATGTTCAACCGACGCCGAGGCTCGAGCGCCGAAGTCTGCAGATCCCGCTGCTGAGCCACGTCCTCTCACTCTGCAGGCTGCTCGCATTAGCAGCAGCTCACTCTCGGGCTTTTTGTTTCATTTGGTAGTGCTTTCCACGAGCACCAGTACCATTAAACAATTACAGTTTGATATTTTTTGTAGACACAGGAAAATTAATCGGCAGCTCAGGGCATTACTTAAATGTCTTTAACAGAGATGCCGATTAATCTCCCTGTGTCTAAAAAAAATACGAATATGTTACTGTGTAATGTTACTAGTGCTCGTGGAAAGCGCTATGAAACTAAAACAAAAAACCCCCAGAGCGAGAGAAGGCTTTGCCTCGGGAATGATGTGCATGGTGGTGAAGCACTGACTCAGCGTCTCTCTTGAAGTGTTGCTGAGAGACGAGTACGTATTAAGGAGCATATTACCAAGGATTTGCGATAATTATGGCAAAGCGCGCTTAGCGCTGTTTTTTTTATCGCCGGCTATCGCTGGATTTCATCGCGGAGATAACGCGTTATTATCAACGCTTATCTCCAAGGCGATAAAAAATCCAGCGATAGCGTCGAAACCCAGCAATAGCGCGAGAAATTTAGCGATAAATTCACTGCGCTAATGAAAAGCTCGCTAATAGGCAGGTGAGGACTTAACCTTACAATCCACCTCCCATTGACAAGATGGTTAAGTCAAGTTTTTATCAGGTGTTAAATTCCAGCGATAATCGCGGTTAGCGCGACTTTTTTTATCGCTTCGCGGGCATTGGTAATAGGAGGAAGTTGTGTTTGCGACTGTTTGCAGTCGCTTTTAGTTGGGAACGCCTACTTTGCATGTCATTAGCGATAATTATCGCTGACATGCAAAGCGGCAACAAAACGGACGCTTTCGCCATTAAGCTGTCGCTAACAGCTGTTAGCGACAGCTTGCTAATAGGGCGATAAAAATATCGCCGCTTTATCGGCAAGAAGTGCCGCTAAAGGGACGATACTGCCCTTGCTAATATGCCCCATAGTCTCTCCCTTTAACGGTGGTATATCGTGCAGGATCAGTGCCTGTGCGTGGTGGTCTGGTGTCCAGCAAAGAGTGTCCGTCTCTCCAGTGTAGTGTTATCAGGCCGTATGTATTTAATTTAATTCTTTCTCACAAATCTGACAAATGCTGCTTTTTTTTAACATATTTGTGTCGCGCAAACTGACCCCTGGTATTGGCGCCCTTTACATGAACACCAGTTTCTTTACAGAGGGACACATTGTTTTTTGGTAGACACAGGGAGATTAAGTGATTTGCCCAGAATCACAGGACGCTGAGCCGACGCCGAGGCTCGAACCCGGGGGCATACTAGCAAGGGCTTTAGCTGCACTTTTTGCCGCTAAAGCGGCGATTTTTTTATTGCCCTATCAGCAAGCTGTCGCTAACAGGTGTTAGCGACAGCTTCCAGGCGATAGCGACTGGTTTGGGTGCCGCTTTGCATGTCAGCTATATTTATCGCGAATGACATGCAAAGGAGGCGTTCCCAACCTAACAGCGACTGAAAGAAGTCGCTAACATACCTATCGCCTATTGGCAATGTCCGCGAAGCAATAGAAAAACGCGCGCTAACCACGATTAGCACTGGATTTTTACACCTGGTAGAAACCTGACTTAGCCATTATAGTCTATGGGAGGTGGATTCTACGGTTAAGTCCCCACCTGCCTATTAGCGAGATTTTCCTTAGTGATGGGAATTTATCGCTGGAATTCTCGCGTTATTGCTGGGATTCGCCGCTATCGCTGGATATTTTATCGCATTGGAGATAAACGTTGCTAATAACGTGTTATCTCCGCGATAAAATCCAGCGATAGGCGGCGATAAAAAAAAACGCGCTAAGCGCGGTTTGCGATAATTATCTCAAGTTGTTGCTAATATGCCTCCCGGTTCCCCAGCTTTAAAGTCGGCAGACAACCTCTCCCCCTCTCCATGTTTTCTTTACATGTTTGTGCACAGTACCCAAAGAGTTGAAGCAGAAAATGATTTATTTGATTTTTTAATGCCAAATTTAAATAGAGGTTCATCAGTGAACCCCAACACACGTGTGAAGTATCTTCATACTTTTTGTTGAGAATGTTTTAAATCAATACAACGCTGTTGTGCGGCAAGATTGATTCGGGAAAGTATGTGGGGAAAAAAAAATTACTATCAAGGTATACATACGTAACCCCCCAGTGCCTTGTGTGTGTATGTGCTTGTTATAAAGTCTGACTGCCGGGGCACAATGTCCTGTTACAAAAACATTGTGGATGTATGTGACCTTTTATATTCAGAAGTACTTTGCAGAAGTGCACAAGCGCATGCATTGTCAGACTATGGAAATGCCTCGGGGTTGTGAATTTGGCTTCTGTGCAAGTTCATAGTAAATGTTGCCTGTCTGCCGGCTTCGGAGTGAGGGGGTTATTACATGGTTTTGTTAAGGCCTCTGAGGCGGGTTTCAGACGGGTAAAGCTCTAACAGCTCATATTGGGCTCAGATCTTAAAGCAGAGGATTGTCAAACACCTGCGGGAATTCTGTCAATCACCCATCTATTAAGAAACAAGACCGGGGACCTGACACATGAACATTAGTGCCTCACAAGACACCGCACTGGACAGCAGTATCTGTTAGTCTCAGCCTCGCCACTACATCCTGTGATTCTGGGCAAATCTCGCATACAAAACAAAAATGAATGCGACTATGTAATGGACCTGGTGCTCATGTGAGCTCTCCAACACCTTCTGTTGCGGTAGCGTTAACTTCATACTACCCGCTTAGCGCAAGTGAGCAAGCTGATTTTTGAAAACTCAAACATTTAATTTAAAAACATTTTTCACACAATATATGACATAATGTATGCAATGCACAATATAGGACATAGTGTATGTTAAGCATAGTTAATGCTGCTATAGCAAAAGTAATCTCCCTAGGTTGGCAAAATGCAGAACCCCTTGAGTGAAATATACTAATGCGTCATATATGCTGAACTCGCCGGGTAACCCTCTAATCCAGCAGGCTCCAGCCACATGCTCAGTTTATCCCATACAGTTCATTTTTTTCACCACTCCTTTGTCCACTGAACGCTGATCTGACATGCCCTACCCCCGCATTCTAGTGGCCTTTTATGTTACATGATGCTGGATTTGTAACTCGCCACCAACACAATGACCTACTGTGATATTCCCTCGTTGTTTGATTTAAATAATTACAGAACTATCTTCATCACTATTCCAGGTTTTCCCCTTTCTTCACATCTTTTTTCCTCTTCTCATTGAAATCTTCCACATCTCTTCTTTTTCATTCCATCTCCTTCTTGCCTTTTCTTCTCAGTTCTATTTTCCTCTGCTATCCCTTTTCACTTCTCCCTCCAATTAACCGAGTCACCAGCACCAGTGTTTATGCCATGGTTGAGAGGTCTGGAACTGAGGCTGAAGGCAGTGCAAGTTTCTCACACTATCTGTCAGTCGGTCAAAAATGTGTTCAGAATACATGGTCATCCAATCCTTGGCCTCTTTGCAGAGAGAGCACCGGGCAGTGGTCATGTTTTCAAGTTGTAATTGTGATGCTGTGCAAATGTGTATGATGGGGCCCCAATAATAGGGAAACACAGGGGCATATTAGCAAGACCGGCGATAAAATTATCGCCGCTTTAGCGGCAGGAAACTGCCGCTAAACGGCGATAATGGGCTTGCTAATATGCGTTATAGAATTCAATAGAAGCCCAGGTTAGATGTCCTGCACATCTAACCTGGGCTTCTATTGAATTCTATAACGCATATCAGCAAGCCCATTATCGCCGCTTTAGCGGCAGTTTCCTGCCGCTAAAACGGCGATAATTTTATCGCCGGTCTTGCTAATATGCCCCAAAGTCTTTAAAAATATTGACAAGGTGAAAGTAATAAAATGCGGTGCTCGCTCGCTACCTAAAAGTAATCCTTAACTTTTACGCCACTGGAAAAAACGCAAATTTATTTTTACAAAATCAACCAAGGCTCGCAAATGAACAATCGCAACATCTCTGCGTAGCCACTCAGGCCATTGTTTTCGTTCAGTGGTTTGCATTTCTCGTTAATTCATTTTGCATCAAAATAACAAACTAAGCCCTGTCCCGGAAATACAAGTCACGTATAAAACCTAATGGGAAATAAAGCGCGGTCAGTGATTTAAGAGTAATTTGCTGGCATATTACCAACACTGTCCAGCAGATATTTTAAAATAAATGACTCTTTTATAGGCGCATCGTATTTAAATAAGTAATATGACTAATTTCTCTTAAAGGACATAAAAACACATCAGCTAGATTGCGTATGTTTAAAGTCTTAAATAAAAAATAGTTCCTTTTAAAATGACTTTCACTCTTTATTCCCGTCTCCATATTTCTCTCCCCTTCCTCCCATCTGGTCTCCGTCAGGGGCCCCATTCCCCATATCATTATTTACATCCCTCCCATTCCATCTTCTTATTTACCTAGCCCCAGCATCTCCCAAACAATACTCCTACAATGTATCTCACAGTACAGCACGGACAATGGGAAGCTCTCCACTTGTTTTAAATTATCAGCTGCTCTGCTACAACCAGATTACGCAGCGATGCCGAGAGCCTGATCGCCTTTCTCAAGGGTGACCACCTCACCCCCCTGCAGGAGCTGGGGGTCTTGTGTGGGGTCCTGTATTAGCTGCTTCTGCCGCTCTCCCTTCTGGCAGGTAAAACGTTTCTTCCCAATTTTACTGTGTCCATGGCAGTGATTGCTATACCGTAGCCCAGCACCTGTACAGATGCCAGTCTGGAGTATTTTTGTAGTGCCTACTATTGGCATTGTTAGCTCTTTGATGAAAGAGACATGCGGTGAGATAAAAGTGTTGTGCACAGAATCACACATGGTGGTCAAGTGGAGATACTGAGTACTTCACTTCTTTAATTCGAAATGGAGTACCAGCACTTCTCAGCAGGGTCTCAAAACTTTCAAAGGAAGAGTACAGGCACTTCACAGTACTAGGCTGGTGCTGTGGGGATGGTGTGTACTCTCATTTCTACATTTAAGTTTGAAGCACTGGTCTTACTCAAGGGTGTGAACGGGAGCAAAGGAGTGACATGACGGAAGACCACGAGGTAGCTCAGTTTGGTGGCATCCACTGCAGGTGTTGATGAGACATTGAGGTTACTGATTTAAATCCATGGGCGAGCTCGGCCTTTTATCCTACATTAGTCAACACAAGGAGTGCCATTAATTTGGGTTTGTAATGACACTTTATAAAATTTGTGGTCCATGCTGCTTTCACACAATGGAATTGACATACATATGCATGCAGTCTCCCTTCCCCTGCAAAATATCTACACAGCTTGTATTTACAAGTTCAAAACTGCCCTGATATGCGAATGAGGGCCACTTTTATTTTGGTGCCTGGGCATCATTTCTATCCCAGTCCGACACTGTAGCCATGTGTTTGTGTAGCATGTAAATGTATGTGACGGCAGGGCCTGCCTCAGGTGTGTCACAAGGTGTCCTTAATCACCCATTTGGACACATGCTTGGTCTTGTCCTCTCTGTTCCTTGGCTGTGAGAGACTCAAATGTAATAACAGGCCATTAACGCAGTTACCCGCAGAGAGAGCCACCCGGCCCTCCCAGGGAGCTGGAACCTGGCTCAGCAGCTGCAGGCACTTAGAAGGTATTTTCTTGTATTGATCAGTGACTAGGTGCAAAGTGGGGCATTATTATAATAACGCATCGTTGAGGTTGGTGTTTCTTTGAATCTAAAGCCTTTTTTTATAGCAGTTACCTTTATATCCCACTCGTATCTTTACACGCAGTAGCCAGATGCTAAAATGTTGTTAGAATACAGGCAGAACACTGCGTCATTTGAAGTTGCCTTTCACTTTTGGACGTTGTGTGTTTACTGTGCATCACTGCAATAAAATATTTCTCGTTACATAAAGCAATCGCATTTCAGTTTCGTGTCCTTATGTAGTGTACAGATGGTACACTTTAGGTTATCCTTTATTTTTATAAATTTGCAGTAGTTGCATCTCTTCCTCAGCTTGCTTAGCTGGCACAATGTTGTTGCAGCATTGGCTAGGAGTTGGTTATAGTTCAGCTTTTTTTCTTTCAGCTAAACAATGAAATGACATTCATACGGCCTAGATTTAGAATGCTGCCTCCCTGCCAACATTTTAGGCATTCCTTTTTTTTAAAGTCAGGAACATTCTGTTAAAACAGCTGTCTTAAGGTATTACTTCTCACTAAAGAGACTGAATTGTGATATTCATGTGCTGAATGCAGCTATGAGCCTTCCGAATCAATATAAATAATTGCAGTGTAAAGTACCTAATGTTCTATAAGTGATTTGTCTTCAACTAGTAATTGGCATTGGATTATTGTGTGCTGACTCACTCTAATGCCTGTTTCAAACAAGCATTTGCAATGCAATAGGTCTTGCATTACTGAAAGTTTGAGCTATTGGCTTTGCATTATTATTAGCAACGTCAATAGTTCAAACATTCAGTAATGCGAGACCTATTGCATTGCAAATGCTTGTTTTAGTAGCAGCAGTTGATGGTGAACACTGAACAACTGATTACCGTGCACCATGGCTGGAAGGAAGTATGAGGAGTAGGAGGACGGCATCATTATTTTCCAACTAAGAGAGACCTCATGTCCGCCCAGTTGGCAACTCTTTCTTCTTTTCAAAAAATGAGATGCACCAATAGCTCTAGTCACTGAGTCCAGTCCTTTGGGTTGTCCTCTTCTTGAGAGGCTTTTCAAAAATTGCCACCAACAAAATGCCCAACCGGATATTGTTATTTGATAGGACATACTGTCTACTCTACTCTAGTATCCGAATTGTAGATAGTGATGTGTGTGGTGTATGTATTATTAATTATGTATTTTCAATCTTGCTAATGAAAAAATTAAATAGGGGAGTCGTATATGGCATCTAAAAAAATGTGAAATATTTTTTCCAGGCATACCGACCACCAGTGCCGGGGCCAGCGGTGAGGGCCATGCCACTCTGGAGGGAGCGGAGGATGCGGCAGCTGCAGGGGGTGAGCCAGCAGCAGTGGCGGGCGGTGGTAAGTCATATGTTTTACTTATTGAGAATGATGAATACACTTGCTGCAAGGGTGTACACTCAGTACTAGCACACTGTACTTCTGCTGAGACTAAGTTGTTGTGAACACTGAACAGTTGAAGAAGACACCCTTTACTTAACATTAGAATTAGCGGTGGGGGTTGAGTAACTAATGGCCTATTCTATTCGATCTTCAACTCAGCAGAGACAGTTTTATGACGAAGACAAAGAGTCAGACGACATGTATGACTGGCAGAGAAGGATGCGTGGGTGAAGGAAGGGGCCCTGGGATGCATATAGGTGGTGGATGAAGATTAGATGATAGGATGCATGGGTAGTTGAAGGATGGGTGAAAGGTGAAAGAGAAAGCAGAAAGGATGCCTGTCTGGGTGGGTGAAACTGTATGGGTGAAAGGAATCCTCCGGGGGGCTTGAGGGGTCAAACTCTAAGGCAAGCAACGACGCATGGGTGGTGGTTGGTTATATCTATGACAAATGTATGTTGTCGGTGAAAGCCGGTTTATGATAGCCATGTTTGGATGGATGGATGCCTGGATGGTATCATAGATAGTAGGTGAAAACAAAGTCAGACTGGATGAAGAGAATGTAAAAGAAAATTAAACCGTGCCAGAGTACCAGAGCCAAGGGTGAAGATTAAGAATAAAATAATAATAATGCTAGAAGAGCAATGCACTGATAAATGAAAAAAGCCCTGGGAAGAACAAGGACTGTTTTTTTGCAAGGTTTTTGATTCAAAGGTTTGAGGTTGTACTTGTATTTCAGAATGGAATACTCCCTTTACTCACAGTAGTTTGCAAGCACAACATATATATTGTGCATGACTATTATTTACCCTACCCACCCATCATTAATCGCCTCCCTTCGACTCCGAGGCCCACTTCCGCTCCAGTCCCTACCCATGTCATTTTTGACTGTGTCAGCCATGGGTAGCCTATCGGCTGCATAGTAACTAGTACTTACAAGTCACTCAGTATGTCATCATCATCATCATCACGTGAGTGACATGATGTCGTGCCGCCGTATATCATCATTCATAAGCATGTCATAATTAACCATCATTATGTGCCTTATTGCAATAGTCAGGGTGAAAGTGAAATTGTCTGAGCATTTGCCATTGATTTAACAGAGTATGGCTCTAATGTAAAAATATATAATTGTGTAGTACAGCTGCCCCACAGACAGACAGTAGTAAAGTAACATGAGTCTGCGACACAAGTATGTCTGTCTAGGGCACAAGCTGACTGAGCTGGCATGCCTACAAGATTAATTGTGCTAAAAAAGAGAGAGAAGAAGAATACTTCTACTCTACTCTATAGTGCCTGAAAGTCTAATCATCACATCCAAATCTTAGGGGCAGAGGAAGTGAGGAGGATAGTACCACAACTGCTAGTGCTACTGTGCCACTATAATTTTTATGTGTGTAATTTTGTGTTACTGTTTTGCTAAGAGTATTGGTTACAGTTGTCTTTTGTTTCTTTCTTGATATAGCTACTCCTTCCCAACCCACAAGGCAGGAGTTAGCAGCCAGGGCACGGCAAAGGAAGCTGGAGCCCATCCGGGATGAATATTGCCGGCTGGTTGTCCTGGCAGAGGAGGCGGCAGCTGCAGCTTCCTCCAATGCCCTGGGCCCCAGCCAGGCCCCCCACGTGCCTCCAGTGGTACGGTGCGATACCAGAGGGGATGATGGACGGAGCGTTTGAGCAAATCAAACACTCACCCCCAGTCAACTGATCTGGGTTTAATCCATCATCATTCTTTAGCTCACTCCACCACCCCAGTTCAGACATGGCCATATGCAAATCAGTCTGACCCTGTGCCTCATGGGAACAGTCCAGCCCGAACTGCCAAGCCATGTCTTCCCTGGACCGGAAACAAGCATCCTGGGACCGGTTTCTGGCTATTCAGCCGTCATCAGCCAGGCTAGCTTGAATCCAGTGGCAAAGTGAGCAAGGGACCCACGCCTGGGCATACCCTGCCAACTTAGGGCGAACAAAGCGATACCAAAGGGGATGATGGACGGAGCGTTTGAGCAAATCAAACACTCACCCCCAGTCAACTGATCTGGGTTTAATCCATCATCATTCTTTAGCTCACTCCACCACCCCAGTTCAGACATGGCCATATGCAAATCAGTCTGACCCTGTGCCTCATGGGAACAGTCCAGCCCGAACTGCCAAGCCATGTCTTCCCTGGACAGGAAACAAGCATCCTGGGACCAGTTTCTGGCTATTCAGCCGTCATCAGCCAGGCTAGCTTGAATCCAGTGGCAAAGTGAGCAAGGGACCCACGTCTGGGCATACCCTGCCAACTTATGGCGAACAAAGCGATACCAAAGGGGATGATGGACGGAGCGTTTGAGCAAATCAAACACTCACCCCCAGTCAACTGATCTGGGTTTAATCCATCATCATTCTTTTGCTCACTCCACCACCCCAGTTCAGACATGGCCATGTGCAAATCAGTCTGACCCTGTGCCTCATGGGAACAGTCCAGCCCGAACTGCCAAGCCATGTCTTGCCTGGACCGGAAACAAGCATCCTGGGACCGGTTTCTGGCTATTCAGCCGTCATCAGCCAGGCTAGCTTGAATCCAGTGGCAAAGTGAGCAAGGGACCCACGTCTGGGCATACCCTGCCAACTTAGGGCGAACAAAGCGATACCAAAGGGGATGATGGAGGGAGCGTTTGAGCAAATCAAACACTCACCCCCAGTCAACTGATCTGGGTTTAATCCATCATCATTCTTTAGCTCACTCGACCACCACTGTTCAGACATGGCCATATGCAAATCAGTCTGACCCTGTGCCTCATGGGAACAGTCCAGCCCGAACTGCCAAGCCATGTCTCCCTGGACCGGAAACAAGCATCCTGGGACCGGTTTCTGGCTATTCAGCCGTCATCAGCCAGGCTAGCTTGAATCCAGTGGCAAAGTGAGCAAGGGACCCACGTCTGGGCATACCCTGCCAATTTAGGGCAAACAAAGCGATACCAAAGGGGATGATGGACGGAGCGTTTGAGCAAATCAAACACTCTCCCCAGTCAACTGATCTGGGTTTAATCCATCATCATTCTTTAGCTCACTCCACCACCCCAGTTCAGACATGGCCATATGCAAATCAGTCTGACCCTGTGCCTCATGGGAACAGTCCAGCCCGAACTGCCAAGCCATGTCTTCCTGGACCGGAATCAAGCATCCTGGGACCGGTTTCTGGTTATTCAGCCGTCATCAGCCAGGCTAGCTTGAATCCAGTGGCAAAGTGAGCAAGGGACCCACGTCTGGGCATACCCTGCCAACTTAGGGCGAACAAAGCGATACCAAAGGGGATGATGGACGGAGCGTTTGAGCAAATCAAACACTCACCCCCAGTCAACTGATCTGGGTTTAATCCATCATCATTCTTTAGCTCACTCCACCACCCCAGTTCAGACATGGCCATATGCAAATCAGTCTGACCCTGTGCCTCATGGGAACAGTCCAGCCCGAACTGCCAAGCCATGTCTTCCCTGGACCGGAAACAAGCATCCTGGGACCGGTTTCTGGCTATTCAGCCGTCATCAGCCAGGCTAGCTTGAATCCAGTGGCAAAGTGAGCAAGGGACCCACGCCTGGGCATACCCTGCCAACTTATGGCGAACAAAGCGATACCAAAGGGGATGATGGACGGAGCGTTTGAGCAAATCAAACACTCACCCCCAGTCAACTGATCTGGGTTTAATCCATCATCATTCTTTTGCTCACTCCACCACCCCAGTTCAGACATGGCCATGATAATGCCGATTCTTATCTAATTATCTATAAGAACCTTCTGGTCGCCAAGATCTTTTTACCTGTTGAATAGTGTAAAGGAGAGAATCTCATCTGGTTATAGAACAGCATTCATTTTGTCTGAAAGGACCACTGACTCCGAATTCAAGTTTAAGAATTTATTATCGCCAAAAATAACTGAACATGCAAGCACCTCAACACGAGGTTAAAGAAATAGATGGGCACTAATACAAATAATATCCTACGCAGGAGCCTCATCCGACTCAGAATAAAAAGGATCGATAGTTCTAAAAGGATCAACCAGACTATGATTGCTCCAATTTCTAAGTTGCTCTTCATTGGACTAAACAAGCTTAAAATCAATTGCTGTCCATACACTAACGCTAAGTGACATCCCTACATAACGATTTCCCAAGGCAAAAAAGAATAAAAGGTGTCAGCTGTGAAGACTTCCTCAGAAGTGCAATCACCTAAGACCTAAGCTCAGCTTCTTACTCAAAACTCTCTTGTCCATCTCTCTGATCTCTCCTACCTCTTCTCTGGCCTCCTCCCTCGGGGCACTATCCCTAATACAAAACCCGAATACAATTGTACACTCCTTAATCACGCCTCCTTGGCCAGGTCTTCTTTCTTGTATTTTTCCACTGAAACGGTTACTTCATCCTGGACGGTTGCGATGACCTTGAGTCCCAGGCACCTTCTCCGCTGCAAGTATCATCCCTAAATTCCATGTCACTCCCCGTACCATGCCTCCCATCTCTCTAACTTTTGAAAACAAAGAGTTAGTCTTTACTAACGAGACATGTGTCCTTGCACCTGCAACAAAGATACTTTCAACAGAAACCTTCGACTGTGCAAATTAAATCTACCGTTTATGCCCAGAGAGCCTTACCAAGAGAATCTTTTCACTGCCTACAAAATAAGCTAACATAAGAACAAACCAGGCCTTTCCCTCTCGTATATGCAGTCAGGCCTTTACACAATTTTAAACACACATCTTACTTTTCCCTATAAGCATTTTCATTACAATTCATATGCGAACAATGAATTACATGTGCAACTTTAATATGGTGCACGTTTAAACTACTGCCATTTGAATTACACACGAACTAATTTCTCTATGCATTAGATTCACATCATTCCTAACACCATTATGCTGCTGATTCACTTAATATCAGTGAACTATTCATTCTTTACTAAACATGCATGAGTATACAACTGAATATATACGAATATATGTCTGAATACATGTGGGTGCGGCCTATCAGTGATTATGATGCACCCCTACAATTCACAAGAACATTTCGCTCTATCAGTTCCCCCTTTGATGACTCCTGTCATCACATTTCATTCTACTCCCTTGGAGAAAGAACCGACCTAAACAGAACTTGTTGCCATCTTCCCTGATCTTAGTTTCTCCATGCTCTTGAGCCTTTGATACTGACTGTCCTGCAGTCTTGCCAATCTCATCTCATTTTCCCTCAAAGCTCTCTTGACTCGGCCTGCTCGATACCACTTGTAGGCCTTGATCAAAATCCACAAACCAACCACACAAACCACCAAGATAAGGAGGGGTCTCAGAAAGTACCCAAGGAATCCCTTTCCTAGATTCGCAAACCAATCTCCCACTTGACCAAAACTCTTGCCGACCTTTTCCCAGGCCCCCTCTTCGGTCAAATCCGCTATTTTTGTGTGGATTGTAGTGATGTTACTTATATATTTCTCCAGATCCTTGCTACGGTCTGGTATATAAGTGCAGCACTCTTGAACCTTCAACATTTTACAGACTCCGCCCTCTTTTGCCAATAGGACATCCAAAGCAAGGCGATTCTGCAAAACCATTCCCCTTATCGACAACATCTCTCCTTCCACCAACACCAACGACTTTGCTGTATTCATTGAAAATTCATCCACCACTGTCGCTAACCTCCGAATTTTCACATCATTCAAGATCACTCCCAGACTGGGTATCATAGCTCCAAAGATATCTCCCACGACAATTCCTGCACTTGCAGCCCTTCTCGCTCGTGAATGCTCTCCACCTTCTAGAAGATCCAAATCTTCTGTATGGTAAATCTTTGGAAATATTATTGCCAAATAACATGTTCCATACCAATTTGCAGGCAACCTCACATAAGCATTCTTCCCACATACATAATACACCGTTGGTATCACTTGTACAGGACCTTGGAGAAAATCTTTTGCCACATCTGCCATGGTGAAAACGTGATCACAAGTGCTTTGTCCCACTGCTACCTTCTCGTAGTAAGTCTGATAACGCCTTATACACAACTTACCCCTCTGCTCCTTATCTAACGCTATAGGACCATAGCTTCCCTTGGTCTTATGCAACTTTTCTTCCTCTGTCCAATCAGTCCTGTGATGCCCCAAGTCTCGGGAGTGAGTCAGCTTTCTATACCTATCCTCAACCTGATCTACAAACTTTCTCTCCACATCTGACATCAAACAAGTCAGATTGTGTCTGTGTGCGAATGCTGTATCCAATTCCAAACTCGGTATGAAGTACTTCCTGAGTCTATCTTCCGTCTTATAATAGTCATATTTATTCACATGCTTGTAAGCTGGGACTTCAGGAAGCACTGCGTCGAAATTGGAAAAGAAATACTCAAACTGATCTCTCTCATAAAATAAACTAAGCAAAAGACTACATGAAATACCATAAGTCAGTGGAAGATGGTGATACCTAATACCCTCGTCCACTGAAGTAGGCAACTGCATGCACACATAACAATCTTTCGCATCCATCACATCAACATACTCATACAACAACTTAGCATATGCATTCAACTTAAAATCACCTTTAGATAAATCTACATGTAATCTACGACTTTCTTCTAATAGCAAAGCTCTGTCAGCTGCCCTGTCTACCCCCTTCTGGCTAGGTGTAATAGGTGTGGGTGTCCCTGTCACCCCCTCTACTTCTAGCTCGTGCGAACCAGTGTATGAGACTATAACTACTATGATTATAGAAACTATTACACTACTTATAAGGATGCCTACAATCCATTTAGATCTACGATTGGGATCTCCCGGCTCCATGGTTTCGAAAGTTCTCAAAAGTCTTGGTTATAGCAAAGAACCCTGAAAAAGTCTCTGTCCTTTACTCGTGACTTGCTTAACCAGCTCGAGCAACCATGAAATCTCCGGATTTTCCCTTCTCGATCACAATCTTATTTACACAGTCCAGAAAAAGACTTCCCTAGTTTTCGTTCCTCTTCTGTGGAAAGTCCCTAAGTTTATTCTTCTTCCACTCGGACCTAGGTTATCTTCTTCTTTTAGACTTTTATTTACAGTTTATAGTTGATCCACAATAAGATCCTCATTGAGCAATACCAGAACGTGATACAAAAGTTCAAGACGCAAAATCAACACTTCATGTGAAAACGGCTCAACTCCAAAAGGCGGGAATTCGAGTCGATGCAGAACCAAGTTTCGAACTTCACTCAGAAGCGGGGGATTCGGAACCGTGAGGGTCAGTGTTCCTTCTATTTTTAGCCCTGGCAACTGCAGCACCACCTTCACCACCACATTCGGGCTCCGACGGACCACCTGCACTGACCTCAGCCTTCCCGTGCTCACCACCCCCTGCATCAAACACAGTGTAAGTCCACTCAGGGGTAGAGTATCTGCGACAAGGCACTCTTGTTCTCTTTGACCTTCGCCGACTGTCTTGTGCTTGGTCTTCGTCACTTGCCTCCGTTTCAGATGCTTCAGACACTGGAGCAAGGTCTCTTTCAGGTGCTAACCTCAGGTTCAGTCGCCTCTGTCTTTCAGGCCAACTTTCTGCACTTCTGTTCGTTCGTCTGCCTTCCCCTTCTATACCCAGTGCACTACTTCCTCTTTCTACTGAATCTGACTCTTCTCCGCCCACTGCACCATTTCTGTCTTCGGTGTCTGAGTCAGGGTTCGAACTGTGGAAACCCCCTTCAGCTTGCTCTAGTGCACCACCAGCTGTGTCAGCGACCCTTACAGCTTGACTTGTCCTCCCATGTGGCCCTGCCACATCAGCTGGATTTTCATCTACGAGAGGAGCTGTTTCTTCCAAGGGTGCTGAAACTCTGCGGGTATGGGAGGCATGCACCCAGTTCGGCAATCCTCCACACTTCACTGCTGTGTTCGTGATAAGTATCACCTGATACGGGCCACGCCAGCGGGCATCCAAGCAACTCTTCCTCACGTGCTTCCGGACGAGCACCCAATCTCCGGGACACAAGTCGTGGCACAGATCACTCGAGGCTGGGACCACTGCTGCTTGCACCTGCTGGGATACAGAACGGACCACATCAGAGAGTCCTTTACAATAATCGAGAATCAAATCATCAGTGATGCTTATCAAGGCTGTAGCTGGTACTGCTGGCAATCTCATTGCCCTCCCCATTAATATCTCATGGGGGACAACCCGGTCTTTCTGTCTGGGACACTTCGCATGCTCATCAGCACGAGCGGCAAAGCGTCGGGCCATTTCAGGGATGTCGAAGAACACATTTTTGCCATCCGGGCCTTCAAAGTTCCATTAACTTGTTCCATCATCCCAGAAGCCTCTGGTCTGTAACTACAGTGGAGTCTCTGGTCAATGTTCAATGCAGCACAAAGTAACTTCATGATTTCACTGTGGAAGTGCCTTCCTCTATCTGATTCCAACGAGGTCGGGATCCCGAATCTAGGGATGAGCTCCCTCAACAATAACTTAGCCACTGTGAGGGTGTCACACCTGCGTGTTGGATAAGCCTCCACCCACCGTGAGAATACACATACTAGCACCAATATGTACCTCAATCCATTGCACTTAGGCATCTCCACAAAGTCCAGCTGTATTCTATTGAAGGGCCCTCCTGACCTTCCAATGTGACTCAACGTAACTACAGTTTTCTTTCCAGCATTCATCTGCTGACACGTAACACACCTCTGACATACCGTCTCAGCCATTGCTCGGAACCGTGGGTTATACCACGTCTGTCTAAACACTCTCATCATTGCGTCTCTACCAAGGTGTGCCTGTCCATGTATCAGTCTTGTCATCGGACTCAACAATTCTTCAGGTAACACGGCTCTCCCGTCGTTGGATACCCACACATCCACATCTCCTCTCTCACAACCAGCTTTGATCCATCCCTCTCTCTCCTGGTCTGAAACTTCATCCTGCAATCGCTTAAGCTCTTCCCAAGTGTCTGCCATGGCCAACATTATGCTGAGCTCGGTTCCTTCTTGGCTCTCCCCTGTGTATCTATCTGTGAATATGCATCCTTGTTCTGCACAGAAGCGGGCAACCTCGTCCGCGTAATTGTTACCCAATGACACAAAGTCCTCCCCTTTCCCATGGGCTGAACACTTTACCACAGCAATTTCTTTCGGATGCTGTAATGCATCCAACAGTTGTCTTACATATTCTCCATTCCGAATGGGTGAGCCAGATGATGTCAAAAATCCCCTCTGAGACCATAACTGCCCGAAGTCGTGCACCACGCCAAACCCATATTGGCTGTCTGTGTAAATCGTTATTCGAATTCGATCAGCGGCCAAACAGGCACGGGTCAAGGCAATGATCTCAGCCACCTGCGCGGAGCGTACTCCTTCTAGGCAAGCAGCCTCGACCACTCCTGAAATGGTACATACAGCAAACGCTGCTCTCAATGGTTAGAGCGGCAGACCCTGATGCAGAGATCTGGCCCGGGACCATGGTTCAATTCCCGCCTCGGCGGGTCTTGGGCTCAATTTCCTCAGACCTGATATTCTCGCCTCGGTGCCTATTCTAATCATGGGTCCCACTCTGCAACTCTGGGCAATAGCTTGCTTAATCTCCACAACGGCCCCAACAGCGCTGGGATGCCTGGCTTCACCCTGGGGGTGCCCAGGAGTGGACATTTCACAGGGAAAAGCCAGGAAGGGTTCCACAGCGGTATGCGTACAGCGCCTGGACACCCCTTTGGGGGTATGGGTGCGCTTTACAAGTACAAATTTCATTTTCATTTCATTCAATTGCCCCACACTGTCTCTTAAGCATGAACCATCGACAAAGAAAATTTCATCTGGGTCAGCCAATGGTTCATCGACAATGTCAGGTCTCGGTTTGGTGCAAAGCTCGGTCACATCGAGACAATCATGGTCCGCACAATCTTCATCATCCGTGTTCGGTGTAGGCATCAATGTCGCAGGGTTCAAGACAGAGCACCTTTTCAGAGTCACATTTTCTGCGGCAAGTATGACTTGCTCGTACCTCGTTAACCTATTGTTTGTTAGGTGCTGGGTCTTGGTCCTGGTCATCAATAACTCAACCGAGTGTGGCACATGTACAGTCAATGGATGTCCCATTACAATGCTTTCACATCTTTCAATGCTGACACCTGTTGCCGCAACGGATCTTAGACATCCGGGCAACGCAGAAGCTACTGGATCTAAAGTAGCTGAAAAATAAGCAACTGGTCTACGGACACCTCCATGGTTCTGAGCTAACACTGCTAATGCACATCCTTCCCTCTCATAACAGAACAATGAAAAGGCCTTGTTGTAGTCAGGCATTCCCAGTGCCGGAGCACTGCACAATTCCTCTCTCAGTTTCAGGAATGACATCAAGCACTCCTCGTCCCATGGTACCGGATCACCCACATCCTTGTGCGTAAGCCTCTGCAAAGGCTTTGCTCTCAAGGAGAAACTAGGAATCCACTGTCGACAGTAGCCAACCATTCCCAGGAACATCCTAACTTCTCTCTGTGTGGTGGGTACTGCCATGCTCATTATTGCCTCAATTCGATCTGGTGACACCTTCCTCTTGCCTTTTTCCAATCTGTGTCCCAAGTACTGTACCTCATTCAAACAGTACTGCAGCTTGTTCAGGGACACCTTATGTCCATTCTCTGCTAAGTGGTTCAACAGAGCTACAGTGTCAATTCTGCAAGCATCTTCTGTTTCTGAGGCAATGAGCAAGTCATCTATGTATTGCACGAGAACTGAGTTCTGCAGCAACACAAGACTCTCAAGATTCTTCTTCAGGATCTGGTTAAAGATCGATGGACTTTCCGTATACCCTTGAGGGATACGACACCATGTTAACACGCGATTTTCCAGCCTGAACGCAAAAAGAAATTGGCTTTCCTCGTGGAGCGGTATCGAAAAGAAGGCTTGACACAAATCGATAACCGTAAACCACTCGGCTTCACATGGGATCTGGAACAGTATTACTGAAGGATTCGGTACCACTGGACAACAAGGGACAACTATCGTGTTGACCTTTCGCAGGTCTTGCACGATCCTGTATTTCCCGCTCGGTTTCTGTAATCCCATAATGGGTGAATTACAGGGGCTACCTCTGATCTCTTTCAAAATGCCTTTCTCAATGAAAGTCTCGATCACAGGTCTTATCCCTGCTATCGTTTCTGGCGACAGGTTGTATTGAGGTGTCCTGGGGAAATCAACATTCTGTTTCACCTCAATCCGCACTGGTTCAACCCCTCTGATTAGACCTATTTCGTCGCCTGCGAAATCCCACACCACAGATGACACTGCATCTCTCAGATCAGGTGGAAGTTCTTCCACAGTCACCATTGGGTACAGATCTATACATAGATGCTGATTGGTAACCTTAAAGTCAGCATCGTCATCCCTCGTCTGGACCTCCACTCCCTGAGGCGTACAATAAATCGTGCAGTTCAACTTGCACAACAGATCTCTTCCCAAAAGGCAAACTGGACTCGTATCACACACTACAAACTGATGTCTAGTTTGGAAGGAACCTATCTTTACTAAGATCGGTTCTGTCAATGGGCTGCTTATTCTTTTGTTCGCTACTCCAACAACCTGGATTGATTGTCCCGAGAGGGGTAGGTTAGGGACTACTGCTGATCTTACAGTAGACCGGGTAGCACCAGTATCAACCAAAAGTGTGGCAGGATGACCCTCAATATCTGCCTCCACAAAAGGTCCTCTCTGGTCTACCTCCAAGACCGCTCCAAGTGTGCAGTCTTCCTCCCCCTCAGGCACCGTCAGGATAAAGGGTCTGAGCTACTCTCGTCATAGTCTTCGAACAGGGGCATCTGTTGGTACGTTCGTGTTCCTTGTGAAATCCTTGGAGCTTGGGGAACCTGGGCGTGAGAACTGTATACCCCCCTTTCATCGTCCTAGGCCTCGTTACTGTGTTAACTACCTCTTGCGCGGGTGCCTGAGCCCCTCTTCCTCTTCCTGCAACTGATTAGCTGGGTTCAAAGGACACTCGCGTTTCCAATGTCCGACCTGGCGACAAAGATGACACGCAGTGGTCTTCTTCAATGTGGCCACGTCCACTCCTGTCTTGGGGTCTACTGGTTTTCCCTTTCCCTGGGCTTGCCCATTCTGGTTCCCCTGGAAATTTCCTTGTTTTCTTCCTAAGGTCCCTCCACTAGGCTGACCCTGTGCTGTCTGCATCTGGACAAGCATCAATTTGTCTTTCAGCTTTCAATGTTTCGATTCCACCTCATCACTACAGTATCTCGCATACCTCAATATTTCATCTAGTGGCTTGTTCTGCCAGCAGATCAAATGGTGCTGTATCATGAGGCTGATTTCCATTCTCAGACCCAGTACAAACTTTGAGACAAACTGTCCCATATCCTTGGGGTCCAAGATATCTAACCCACTATACTATTTAAAAGCTTGCAGAAGTCTTTCATAATATTCATGCACCGTTTCTTTGGGTTCCTGTACAGTCCGATCTATCTTAACCCAATCTATATCTTGAGGTGAAATCTTCAGTTTCAACCATGTAATCACCTGCTCATACTTTTTCATGACTAGGGGTGATGGACCATTTGTAACCGCCTCTCTATCCGGTTCCGAAGTCGGCCACTCGATAGCGACTTTACAAGCTGTCCACAAATCTCCCGGTACCACTATGTCAAACAAGGTGTTCAAATCAATCCACAATACTTTTGAAATTTTCACAAACCGCTCAACCTGTTTGTACCACTCTACTGGTTTTTCCCTCAGCCGAGGAAAATCATTTGTAAATGCAGCCAAAACACCTCTATTCCACGGCACATGCACGTACCCTCCATTCTGTACTTCTCGTAAAGGAAAATTTCCAACACCCGTCGCCCCCCCTCCTGGAGGCGGCGTTTCCCCCTCAGCTTTCTTTGCTGGTTTCTTCTTGGACCACCTTTCTTCCCATTTGTCCAACAAAATCCATATTCTCATTCCTACAATCAAATCTCTGGTGTGTGTCCTTAATCCTGTTAGTCTTTTCTCCTCCAGCTCCTGGTCACTGTACTGTAGTCTATGTGGTCCCTGCAGCGCTTTAGTTTTGTTCAGGTCTACCTCATATCTTTTGGCCAATTCCTTCAATCTATCATGTGCCATCCTAGCTTTTCGAGTCACATCTTTTGCTACAAACAGCAGCTCATCTGATCCATAAATTTCTATCCTTTCCAAAGGCAGACCTCCATTAATCATCTCGTCTACCTCTGCTTTCAATCTCACTACGTCTAGTAACCTTGCCTGTACCGCACTCCTCAGTACATCTCGACAACCCGAGCCATCCCGCTCATCACAGTCACTATTCTGTCCTTGTGACCTATTCCCTTCCATCATATTCCTGGAACTTGGTCTGTCTTCCGAGACGTTCTGTGCCCTATCTCCTTGCATCCTATCACTTTGGTTTGTCACTGTTGGTGTCCACATCCTCAAAGCTGACTTGGATTCACGCAAAGACCTTGGTCTTTCTGGTCTCTCCTCTTCTTGTCTAAAGGAAGAGTCTGCAGTAGCCGGTAACGGCGTACTTGTCTCCACTGGCCTGGGGAAATGAACCACTCGTACTCCAAACCCATTCCCACTCTCGCTGGTTACTTCTTCCCTTCCCATCTGTACGGAGCCCCCTTCTCTCACTCGGTCTGGGTCATATACCGGTACTATAGGGCCAATGGTAACCGGTACTGTCAAGGAGTCCGGTATTCTTGTGTTCCCAACAGGAGGCTGTGTTACCATAGACGCCGTTGCCCCCTCTGTTCCTGTGGAAATCCTTCCCACTTCTCTCATGCTAGTCTGATTCTGGCTCCCATCAATTGTTACTGCTGGGGTCGGCTTTCCCCTCTTCTGAGTCTGGATTAAATGGTGGTGGCCTCTCTGCCAACATCCTATCCAACAAGCTGTCATCTAGATCACTGTCGTCCTCATCGATTCTTATTATTTTCCCATTTTGTACTAACAATGGGTACAACTTATCTCCTTCGATCATTTCCACTCTCCACCTTTTCTCCAATGCATCCCACCTTGCATCTTGAAATGCCCTGACCGATTTCTTCACCCTTTCCTGGCTTCTGTCTTTCTTCCTATCATACGCTGCTCTTATCCACGCATGTAGTGCCTCAAACTGTGTTGGTCTAGGTAGTGGTCGTAAAGAAGCCATTATACTTTTTAGCTGGTACAACACCTCTAACCTGAATGTACCATAGTGTGGGAACGACAATTCTCCTTCTGCTTCTGTCATTTTATGCCAATTCTCAAGCCAAATTATAGTATGCAATCCTACATTCTTTGCCATATAATGTGCTGGTGTATCCTCGGGAGGAGCTTCCTCTCCTTCCCGAACAACCACATGTCTATCACCTCTACAAAGTTCCCGTAAAACTTTAAAACATTTCATGATGTATCAACGTTTTGTTTGCCCTCAAAATGTCAGCTCTTGCTTCCTGATTTCACTCCACCAATACCAGCGCGGCTCACACCAACCGGCCTATCGCAGCGCGGCACTTGTCTGACGTCACTTTTCCTCCGCTCGCAGCAGTTCCCCTCCTTTCTAATTCACTCGTTCTCTCTCGCACCTGTTCCAATCATACTCTGAAATAATGTCCGTCCTACCGAACAATTACCTCTCTGACCGTCAGTCTTACCAATGACCGATCAGCCTCTTGAGCTCGTTGACCTCAATCTGGCAACCGTCTGTCCGCGAAACGACCGGACAATCGCCTCTAACACACTCGATAGGATTCAATCACTCGATGTTCTGCACACAATAACCTACGACCTGCGTTGGTTATTCACACACTCACACATGTGTTCCCTATCTTCAGTGGGTCTGTCAATGACGTCTCGTGACCCCCACAACCTCTGGTCAACGCTCTCAACTCTGGGTGTATTCTACACCACAATAAATCTCCCGGTCCCGCGCGCGCTCCCGGTCCGGTTCTCAATCACACAACTCTCTTTCCAACTCCGCAAGACATCACACAACAATAAAACACCGCAATCTACCAAACATCACTCTTTTCATACTCACTCTACCACGAACTGCTACTTCCGCCGCACCGTCACTCTCCGTCAGTTTTCCACGACCTCCGACATCCTTCTCCCGCGGTCCTCTGGATCTGCGTCACTCGGGCTCTATGGGGCAACTTAGTCTCCTATCTTGCTCTAGATCTCCCCTTACCATCAAAGGTAACCATCCTACTCTGCTACCAACTGATAACGCCGATTCTTATCTAATTATCTATAAGAACCTTCTGGTCGCCAAGATCTTTTTACCTGTTGAATAGTGTAAAGGAGAGAATCTCATCTGGTTATAGAACAGCATTAATTTTGTCTGAAAGGACCACTGACTCCGAATTCAAGTTTAAGAATTTATTATCGCCAAAAATAACTGAACATGCAAGCACCTCAACACGAGGTTAAAGAAATAGATGGGCACTAATACAAATAATATCCTACGCAGGAGCCTCATCCGACTCAGAATAAAAAGGATCGATAGTTCTAAAAGGATCAACCAGACTATGATTGCTCCAATTTCTAAGTTGCTCTTCATTGGACTAAACAAGCTTAAAATCAATTGCTGTCCCTACACTAACGCTAAGTGACATCCCTACATAACGATTTCCCAAGGCAAAAAAGAATAAAAGGTGTCAGCTGTGAAGACTTCCTCAGAAGTGCAATCACCTAAGACCTAAGCTCAGCTTCTTACTCAAAACTCTCTTGTCCGTCTCTCTGATCTCTCCTACCTCTTCTCTGGCCTCCTCCCTCGGGGCACTATCCCTAATACAAAACCCAAATACAATTGTACACGCCTTAATCACGCCTCCTTGGCCAGGTCTTCTTTCTTGTATTTTTCCACCGAAACGGTTACTTCATCCTGGACGGTTGCGATGACCTTGAGTCCCAGGCACCTTCTCCTCTGCAAGTATCATCCCTAAATTCCATTTCACTCCCCGTACCATGCCTCCCATCTCTCTAACTTTTGAAAACAAAGAGTTAGTCTTTACTAACGAGACATGTGTCCTTGCACCTGCAACAAAGATACTTTCAACAGAAACCTTCGACTGTGCAAATTAAATCTACCGTTTATGCCCAGAGAGCCTTACCAAGAGAATCTTTTCACTGCCTACAAAATAAGCTAACATAAGAACAAACCAGGCCTTTCCCTCTCGTATATGCAGTCAGGCCTTTACACAATTTTAAACACACATCTTACTTTTCCCTATAAGCATTTTCATTACAATTCATATGCGAACAATGAATTACATGTGCAACTTTAATATGGTGCACGTTTAAACTACTGCCATTTGAATTACACACGAACTAATTTCTCTATGCATTAGGTTCACATCATTCCTAACACCATTATGCTGCTGATTCACTTAATATCAGTGAACTATTCATTCTTTACTAAACATGCATGAGTATACAACTGAATATATACGAATATATGTCTGAATACATGTGGGTGCGGCCTATCAGTGATTATGATGCACCCCTACAATTCACAAGAACATTTCGCTCTATCAGCCATATGCAAATCAGTCTGACCCTGTGCCTCATGGGAACAGTCCAGCCCGAACTGCCAAGCCATGTCTTGCCTGGACCGGAAACAAGCATCCTGGGACCGGTTTCTGGCTATTCAGCCGTCATCAGCCAGGCTAGCTTGAATCCAGTGGCAAAGTGAGCAAGGGACCCACGTCTGGGCATACCCTGCCAACTTATGGCGAACAAAGCGATACCAAAGGGGATGATGGACGGAGCGTTTGAGCAAATCAAACACTCACCCCCAGTCAACTGATCTGGGTTTAATCCATCATCATTCTTTAGCTAACTCCACCACCCCAGTTCAGACATGGCCATATGCAAATCAGTCTGACCCTGTGCCTCATGGGAACAGTCCAGCCCGAACTGCCAAGCCATGTCTTCCTGGACCGGAAACAAGCATCCTGGGACCGGAAACAAGCATCCTGGGACCGGTTTCTGGCTATTCAGCCGTCATCAGCCAGGCTAGCTTGAATCCAGTGGCAAAGTGAGGAAGGGACCCACGTCTGGGCATACCCTGCCAACTTAGGGCGAACAAAGCGATACCAAAGGGGATGATGGACGGAGCGTTTGAGCAAATCAAACACTCACCCCCAGTCAACTGATCTGGGTTTAATCCATCATCATTCTTTAGCTCACTCCACCACCCCAGTTCAGACATGGCCATATGCAAATCAGTCTGACCCTGTGCCTCATGGGAACAGTCCAGCCCGAACTGCCAAGCCATGTCTTCCCTGGACCGGAAACAAGCATCCTGGGACCGGTTTCTGGCTATTCAGCCGTCATCAGCCAGGCTAGCTTGAATCCAGTGGCAAAGTGAGCAAGGGACCCACGTCTGGGCATACCCTGCCAACTTAGGGCGAACAAAGCGATACCAAAGGGGATGATGGACGGAGCGTTTGAGCAAATCAAACACTCTCCCCCAGTCAACTGATCTGGGTTTAATCCATCATCATTCTTTAGCTTACTCCACCACCCCAGTTCAGACATGGCCATATGCAAATCAGTCTGACCCTGTGCCTCATGGGAACAGTCCAGCCCGAACTGCCAAGCCATGTCTTCCCTGGACCGGAAACAAGCATCCTGGGACCGGTTTCTGGCTATTCAGCCGTCATCAGCCAGACTAGCTTGAATCCAGTGGCAAAGTAAGCAAGGGACCCACGTCTGGGCATACCCTGCCAACTTAGGGCGAACAAAGCGATACCAAAGGGGATGATGGACGGAGCGTTTGAGCAAATCAAACACTCACCCCCAGTCAACTGATCTGGGTTTAATCCATCATCATTCTTTAGCTCACTCCACCACCCCAGTTCAGACATGGCCATATGCAAATCAGTCTGACCCTGTGCCTCATGGGAACAGTCCAGCCCAAACTGCCAAGCCATGTCTTCCCTGGACCGGAAACAAGCATCCTGGGACCGGTTTCTGGCTATTCAGCCTTCATCAGCCAGGCTAGCTTGAATCCAGTGGCAAAGTGAGCAAGGGACCCACGTCTGGGCATACCCTGCCAACTTAGGGCGAACAAAGCGATACCAAAGGGGATGATGGACGGAGCGTTTGAGAAACTCAAACACTCACCCCCAGTCAACTGATCTGGGTTTAATCCATCATCATTCTTTAGCTCACTCCACCACCCCAGTTCAGACATGGCCATATGCAAATCAGTCTGACCCTGTGCCTCATGGGAACAGTCCAGCCCGAACTGCCAAACCATGTCTTCCCTGGACCGGAAACAAGCATCCTGGGACCGGTTTCTGGCTATTCAGCCTTCATCAGCCAGGCTAGCTTGAATCCAGTGGCAAAGTGAGCAAGGGACCCACGTCTGGGCATACCCTGCCAACTTAGGGCGAACAAAGCGATACCAAAGGGGATGATGGACGGAGCGTTTGAGAAACTCAAACACTCACCCCCAGTCAACTGATCTGGGTTTAATCCATCATCATTCTTTAGCTCACTCCACCACCCCAGTTCAGACATGGCCATATGCAAATCAGTCTGACCCTGTGCCTCATGGTCCCACACCCTGAGGCCAATTTCAGCCCCGGATACCCCATCCCCCGGGGCCAGGCCTTATGCTTTTTTTTTTTTTAAATGGATACGGGGCTTGCGAGGCCCCCCTACCTGGGCCAATATTACCCCGTGGACCCCATCCACTGGGGCATGGCCACAACGTTGAGGTCCTTGGGGGGAGCCTCAAGGCCCCTACTGTCCCTGCCGACTCCCCGCCTCCTGCAGGAGCCGGCATTGCTTTTGGGCAGAGGGAGCTGCAAACATGCAGCTTTCTGCCCAAAAGCAATTCTGCTTCGCTTCATGGAAGCAAGAGCATTTTCAATGCTCACGCTTCCTTGAAGTCAAACAGAGTTTGCAATGGCTTGGCGGGAGCAGTGCTCATGCCAAGCCATAGCAAACTGCAATGTGCCGGGGGTGGGCACCCCGGGGCATTGCTGGATCCGGCCCTGGGGGTTGGCGGTCTCTAGGACCATGGAGTGCTCCTGGAGGGGGGCTGAGTGGCACCCTCACATCTTGCATGCAGCCCCGGGGTGGTGTTGATCCCCGGGGGTCCGCAACGGACCACCAGATTTTCTTAATTGGTGCCCCGGGGAGGTGGTGGTCCCTGGGGCTGTGTGGGGGGGCTCGAGGCCCCCACACATCATTTTTAAAAATTTCTTCAGGGAGGTGATGGTCAGCAGGGCTGCAGGGGGCCGCGTTGCCCCCCACCCTTAATGATTAAATCCCAATGGAGGTGGCGGTCCCTGGGGCTGTGGGGGGCCCATGTGCCCCCCCAAAATTTCATTAACATAGCCTCGGGGAGGTGGCGGTCCCTGGGGCTGCGGGGGCCAACACAAGCCCCCTCATCATTAGCTGCATTGCCCCGAAGACCTGGCCCACCCAGGGGCCTAAAAAAACAAAGCGCGGGAGACCGCGCTTCATTTAAAAGAATGTTTTGGTGGGATTCGTGCACCCAACGCAACTCCTGCTGAAAGTGCCCTCTTTTCTTGTTTTTATCTTTTTTACCTTTTTTCTTGTGACTCGATTCAACCGAGTCACTAGATGGCTGCCAACACTTATGGTTTGAAGTGTTGGCAGCCAATCAGATCTCAGGCACGAGATCGGGAGGGTTCGCTGATCCACCGCAGCCACAGTTGTATATCAGAAAAATCTTTAAAGTTCTCAGGAACTACTGAACAGATTTACACCATTTAACATATTTGCATAGGATGGAGCCATCCGAGTGCCCATTGAAGTTCCTTGTATCTGCAGATAGTGTTTATCATTGAAGAGCTTGAAGCTTCAGAAGCTCTTATTAAAAGAACTGTGAAAAAGTCATCAACAAATGTGCTTACCAACTTTGCAAGAGTTATCCTTAAATCCAACAATTTTACCTTCAACGGTAAACACTATCTGCAGACACAAGGGACTTCCATGGGCACTCCGATGGCTCCATCCTATGCAAATATCTTCACGGGCAAACTAGAGAACTGTATACTTGCTACTTCTAGCATCAAATCACCAATATGGCTACGATACATTGATGACATATTTATAATATGGAATGCAGGAAGTAGAATATTGGAACAATTTACAGCTTATATCAACAATATCCATCCTACCATCAAATTTCCCAGCAGCAATACTAAACAGAAGCATCATCTCCCTTTTCTAGATGTGCTACTTACCATTCATGAACAAAAAATTAAAACGGATCTGTACCACAAGCCTACAGATGCTCATTTGTATCTAAACTGGACCTCATGTCACCCACACCACACTAAACTGACCATCATCTACAGACAATCACTCAGAATAAGACGCATCTGCAGCAATGAGGACACCTGTAAAGACCATCTACAGGAGCTTGCTACATTATTTAAAAGGCGGGGTTATCCTCTGCATATCATACAGCAACAAATTGACAAGTCTTTGCAGTTACCCAGGGAAGCACGTATTTGGAATACCAACAGCAGAAACAAAAGTGACAGAACTCCATTTGTGGTTGACTATCATCCATCAACTCCCAACTACAGAAATATAATGCAAAAAACATTTCCCTTACTGTCCACTTGTGAAAAATTGCAAAAGGTTTTTCCAAAACCGCCAGTCATTGCTCACCGTAGAGCTCCCAATTTACGATCTCTTATTGTGAGAGCTGAACTCAAGCAAGTTGTAACAAATGCAGGGATTCATTGCTGTGACTCTAAAAGGTGCATCACGGGTGAATACCTTTTCCAAACATCATCAGTAACTAGTTCTGTTACGAGAAGGACCTATGGAATAAGACAGCATCTTACTTGTCACTCAACATGCATTATTTATTTAATTCAGTGCCAACGCCAAAGCTGTAAAAAACAATATGTGGCCAAACAGTGAATGACCTCCGTTCACGATTCAGGAACCATAAATCGGCAATAATTAATAAGAAAATTGACCAGCCTGTAGCCAATCATTTTAACCTTGTGGATCATTTACTATCAGATTTGAAGATTTTCCCTGTGGAACATGTCTTAAAGGAAGAACTACTGGACTCCAGAGAAAACTTCTAGATGTACCGTTTAAAATCACTGCATCCAGATGGACTGAGCATTACTGACAATACCACCTGATTGCGGCATATCTCAAGAGCTCTCAGGATTGCCTTGATTCCACATTCCAAATGGAATCTTCACTCATGATGCTTTTTGAAAATTTAGCTGTGTCATCTGTGTAGCCACTGAGCAAACCATCTTGTACTACCTGAGGATGCCGGAAGCTGAAACGCTGGATTGGAAATATAGTTTTGTTCTTTAGTGAATCCATTTGTTTGAGTCACTTCTTTCTTGGATATTTTATTTCTTTGTGACTCATTTAATCCTGGAGATCCAGATTTTTGCCATGGATGGCTGTTGTTTTCTTGTGATCCTTCATCTTCAAGTATATATATATATATATATATATATATATATATATATATATATATATATATATATATATATATATATATATCAAACTGCAGCACAGTGCGACGCACCATAGTCGCCCTTCCCCTTCCTCTTGTAACGACGGTCCGTGGTGAGGAGACGAGCCTCATCACACCAACACACGCTGTTGCCTCGTAGCACCAACAGCAACCACGGACACCATAGGCTTTCAAAGCAGTGTTTATTCAGCAAAAAATGGAACTACTCGACGCGTTTCGGAATACACTCCCTTGATCACGAGTACTGTGGCAACGCCTCATTCCCTTTTAAATAACCATGTGACTATGTTTATCATAGAACGTGAAAACAGACTTCAATGAAAAAAAGAGTTAATTCACTCTTCAATAACAAAAATGTATCAGCATGTTACATTGGTAATAATTATTAACAATTGTCGAAAAGCATTAATATATAAGAAACAGTTGACCCAAATATTATTAAAACAGCTCCCGAATTATTACACCATTATTGGAATCAAAAGGCAATCCAATGTTGATCTTAACGTGAACATAAAAAGTTTTGCGAACACTGGATTCGCTCTATAATATAAACCATTTCGCCTGTGTCATTTGGTCAAAGTCACAATTAATAATATTTATCCTAATCAAAATATATGTGCATTTTAGCTGATTGCTGCCTTTGAAGTTTATCACACTGATACTACCATAAATATCACCGCATATTCTCACTGAATTTTCGCCCCCGTGTGCTTTTTTGACATGTAGCTCATAAATATTTCTCATTCATCATTGCCCAAGTGGGCTTAAACTAAATGCGATAAACATGGCAAATTCCATTAAGCTTCTATACATAAAACATTTTTGTTGCATTTTCAAAGCATCAACTTCAAAAAAACATAACTAAGCTATCCGACATCATGTACCAAGTTGTCATACCCCTGTGGGTGAACCAACTAAAATTAGATACTTTCGCTCTTTGGCATTCTTCATTGTAACTGCAGTAACATTTTCTAAAATAAAACAAAACAAAATCAAATTAGTATCATACCAACATAACTCCTCACCTAACTTCCACAGTGCAATTAAAAGACAAAGTGTTCTTTGGCAGTGGCAGAATTCAATTATCGATAAAACATTTCCTCATTTTCTTTTTACAATTTTTATAAAACATCTTACTATATATTGCCTCATAATAAAATCAAAACTCATTGCACTTAATTGATCATACCAAGCCTACATCAGCCCAAATGTACTGCAAGCTCTTCGTCACAATTGTGACCTATCGGCGCCAACGTTCTATACTGAATAATTAGCTTGGACTCAAGACGTCGAAGATTTTGCACTCTATTTCCTCCTCTCTCATTGATTTTCACTGTATCTAGTACACAAAAACTCAAAAGGTTACTATTCTGGCCATGATGACTTTGGAAATGTCGCGCTACTGGATACTGTTTGTCTCCATTTTTTATTGCGCGTAAATGTTCCAACACCCTTTTCTTCGCCTTGTGTATAGGGCTCCCTATATATGCCTTTTGACAGGGGCAAAACAGGGCGTACACTGCAAAATCAGTGTTACAGGTCGTGTGTTTCGAGATTTGGAATGGCTTACAGTCAGGGGATAGTATGCACTCTTTTATGTTTTTGCTGTTTTTACATGCTTTACAGCTTCTACATGTGTAAAATCCTTGTATTCCTAAATTTCTAGTTGTTGAAGGCTCTACAGCTCTACATAAAGTATCCTTCAGGGATTTGGCTTTCCTAAAAGTGATCTGAGGGAAGGTTTCAATACTCTCTGCTATGTCATTGTCGGTTTGTAGAACTGGCCAATATTTATTCAAACTTTGCCGTACTTCACGGGCCTGTCTATTAAAAGTAGTGATAAATCTGATCTTTTCCACTGCCATTCCTTTTAAATTCTCTTTTTCATTTTCTTTTACAACTAACAATGAGGCTCTTATTCTTTTTCCAACTTCAGTTTTAGCTTTATTAATCACTGATCGTGGGTACCCTCTCTCAAGGAATCTCTTTGTCATTATTTTATTTTTTTCTTCCTTGGCATAACTCTGCGATGTGCTGCAGTTGCGTTTAGCATGTAACAGCTCACCCAAAGGTATACTACTGATCAAGGAACTGGGATGACAGCTACGTGCGTGTAAGAGGCTGTTACCTGCAGTGGTTTTTCTAAATAAAACACTTTCAATAATAATAATTGGGTCAACTGTTTCTTATATATTAATGCTTTTCGACAATTGTTAATAATTATTACCAATGTAACATGCTGATACATTTTTGTTGTTGAAGAGTGAATTAACTCTTTTTTTCATTGAAGTCTGTTTTCACGTTCTATGATAAACATAGTCACATGGTTATTTAAAAGGGAATGAGGCTTTGCCACAGTACTCGTGATCAAGGGAGTGTATCCCGAAACGCGTCGAGTGGTTCCATTTTTTGCTGAATAAACACTGCTTTGAAAGCCTATGGTGTCCGTGGTTGCTGTTGGTGCTACGAGGCAACAGCGTGTGTTGGTGTGATGAGGCTCGTCTCCTCACCGCGGACCGCCGTTACAAGAGGAAGGGGAAGGGCGACTACGGTGCGTCACACTGTGCTGCAGTTTGTTATTGAAAAAACCCCTACCCGCTGAGTGCATTATCAAGGTACAGAAACTTACAAGGAGAGCCAGGATCAGACGAATTCATCCCTCGCGTCCCGGAAGTAAGAAATTGGTACTATTTGCGGAAGTAATTACACTCAGCAGACGGTTGGCGTGACTGTCTTTGTAAGTAAGTACAGTCCCGCCTCTAAAAGCAGTGACGCGGTAAATCGCGTGTGATTCCAACAGCATTAAGTATGGCATCAACCAGGAATGACAAGCGTTCAGAAGCGGCTGGCAGAACGTTTGACAATTGCACAATGAATGACATCACTGAAACGAATGATGCCTCGAGCAGTGAAATCACTACGTCTAATAAAAGACAAATGTGGGATCAATTATGGAGAGCACTCAAAACGGAGCAAAATAAGTGGTGGGAGGCAACAACCCTCCAAAAATACATCGAAGTCGGTAGAATACCGAGAGTACTGCGCATTTTTATAACGCCAACATTTAACGACCCGGACCCAGATTTGGTCAATGAATGGGCCAGTAACAATCACCAGTGCTCAATTAATATGCTGAGAATGTTGGTTAAATACGCTCAGAAGGACTGTGAAAAACTAACTGTAACCATTGATGACATTACTCGACAACTAAAAACAATATGCGGACAAGATGAATTCCAAAAGGAAATGAATAAGATGGAAAGAAGTTTGGACAAAATAGAAGAAGAAATTAAAGTAAAAAAACAACGAAAATTCCAAAGGGACTTGGTTGATTACCAGAAAGGTCAGATTTTGACTTTTGCAAAAAAGTATGACCAACTGCGAAGTGGGCTACCTGCAACAGCTTCCAAAACTGTTAATCCTCCAGCAACTGTTAGTAACCGTGATGATCAGTCAAGTATAGATAATCTAGCAGATGGAAGTATCACCAGTGGTAGTGATCTTTCGAATATTATAGACCCGGCAGGAGTAAAAACAGTATTTTAACGGAGTTCAGTCTAGTTGCCAAAGGAAGACAGCCGGGCAACAAACAGGGCGGATTTCACAATCGCGGAAGAGGAAACAGAGGCGGAAGAAAAGAAAATACATCAACGCTAGGAGAGCTTGGAAGCCCAGTGGGAAGTCGTACAAGGGGCCAAACCAAGACGAAATAATGGATACAAATTTTTTTATCAACCTGTCAGAACGAACACTCAGCGACATAGAGGTAGAACTTGTATCTTTGGGTCTCACTTTTTGTCCAACTAATAATTTTAATTATACACAGAGCTGCATTGATTTGTTTTATTTTACACGGAAACTACGCATTAAGAAATGGTATGCAACAAAGGCTGCAAGCAATTTTGGGATACCTAGAGAACAGCCTAGCAATGTGAGAATAACTGATGTTGAGTTGCTCCATACTATGAATGTGCTAGCAGATGAAGGTGATGTAGAAAGTGATCCCTTCATTAATTTGATGAATGAAAATGTCCCTCTTAATTTAAGTGTCCAAAGTAATTTTAAACCCAAGTCTATTTTTCTTCCCCAAATTAAAAACGATGCAATTGATGTTTTTGAGAAAGGGGTAACTCGAGAATTACTGAAGCTTTCTAAATGTAAAAAGAGATGGGGGTGGAATAATGTTACGTAAGCGCAGAGTGAGGCCATCGAGAATTTGAAAAATGACAATACAATAGTCATTAAAAAATCAGATAAGGGTGGCAATATTGTGGTACAATCTAAACAAAAGAACATTGAAGAAGGGATGAGACAACTGTCAGATAAGAATAATTATAGTAGGAGCAATAGAATGGAATATGAACATTCCATTAAGATTTTTCAAACACAGTTGGTAGAATGGAAGGATAAAGGGTTATTAGAACGAGAAGAGTATGATTTCTTACTGTGTAAATTCCCCATGCTTCCAGCTTTATACTTGCTGCCTAAAATTCACAAAAACCAACAGAATCCCCCTGGAAGACCTATTGTGTCTTCCAGGGGGAGCTGTTTGGAAAATACTTCTAGATATGTTGATTTCTTTTTGCAAACATTTGTAAAAAGACTCCCATCCTATATTAAGGACACAGGAGATTTTTTGAGGTGTCTTGAGAGCTTGCAATGGAAAAGAGATTATTCACTACTGACACTTGATGTTATGAGCTTATATACATGCATTCTCCATGATTTAGGGTTGAAAGCATGTAGATACTTTTTGAATGAAAGATCCATCTCTTATCTTTTCCACACAGAAATGTTGATGGAGATGATGTCCATCACTCTTAAACAAAATTACTTTATCTTTGACAACAAAATCTTCAAACAGACCCTCGGAACATCGATGGGGACCTGCTTTGCTCCTTGCTTTGCAGGTCTCTATTTAGGGTACTGGGAAGAAAAGGTATTAGGAGAATCATTCATCTTTCAAGACAAGGTGGCTATGTGGGTACGCTACATAGATGATATCTTTTGTGTGTGGAAAGGCACGGAGAGTGAAGCGAATGAGTTTGTGAGTACCTTGAATGTGAACAGTTATAATTTACAGTTTGTGAGTCATTGGTCAAGAGAAACTTTAGAATTTTTAGATCTTAGACTGACGGTGCAGGGAAACTGTCTTACACGCACGTAGCTGTCATCCCAGTTCCTTGATCAGTAGTATACCTTTGGGTGAGCTGTTATGTGCTAAACGCAACTGCAGCACATTGCAGAGTTATGCCAAGGAAGAAAAAATAATGACAAAGAGATTCCTTGAGAGAGGGTACCCACGATCAGTGATTAATAAAGCTAAAACTGAAGTTGGAAAAAGAATAAGAGCCTCATTGTTAGTTGTAAAAGAAAATGAAAAAGAGAATTTAAAAGGAATGGCAGTGGAAAAGATCAGATTTATCACTACTTTTAATAGACAGGCCCGTGAAGTACGGCAAAGTTTGAATAAATATTGGCCAGTTCTACAAACCGACAATGACATAGCAGAGAGCATTGAAACCTTCCCTCAGATCACTTTTAGGAAAGCCAAATCCCTGAAGGATACTTTATGTCGAGCTGTAGAGCCTTCAACAACTAGAAATTTAGGAATACAAGGATTTTACACATGTAGAAGCTGTAAAGCATGTAAAAACAGCAAAAACATAAAAGAGTGCATACTATCCCCTGACTGTAAGCCATTCCAAATCTCGAAACACACGACCTGTAACACTGATTTTGCAGTGTATGCCCTGTTCTGCCCCTGTCAAAAGGCATATATAGGGAGCCCTATACACAAGGCGAAGAAAAGGGTGTTGGAACACTTACGCGCAATAAAAAATGGAGACAAACAGTATCCAGTAGCGCGACATTTCCAAAGTCATCATGGCCAGAATAGTAACCTTTTGAGATTTTGTGTATTAGATACAGTGAAAATCAATGAGAGAGGAGGAAATAGAGTGCAAAATCTTCGACGTCTTGAGTCCAAGCTTATTATTCAGTATAGAACGTTGGCGCCGATAGGTCACAATTGTGACGAAGAGCTTGCAGTACATTTGGGCTGATGTAGGCTTGGTATGATCAATCAAGTGCAATGAGTTTTGATTTTATTATGAGGCAATATAAAGTAAGATGTTTTATTAAAAATTGTAAAAATTGTAAAAGAAAATGAGGAAATGTTTTATTGATAATTGCATTCTGCCACTGCCAAAGAACACTTTGTCTTTTAATTGCACTGTGGAAGTTAGGTGAGGAGTTATGTTGGTATGATACTAATTTGATTTTGTTTTGTTTTATTTTAGAAAATGTTGCTGCAGTTACAATGAAGAATGCCAAAGAGCAAAAGTATCTAATTTTAGTTGGTTCACCCATAGGGGTATGACAACTTGGTACATGATGTCGGACAGCTTAGTTATGTTTTTTGAAGTTGATGCTTTGAAAATGCAACAAAAGTGTTTTATGTATAGAAGCTTAATGGAATTTGCCATGTTTATCGCATTTAGTTCAAGCCCACTTGGGCAATGATGAATGAGAAATATTTATGAGCTACACGTCAAAAAAGCACACGGGGCGAAAATTCAGTGAGAATATGCGGTGATATTTATGGTAGTATCAGTGTGATAAACTTCAAAGGCAGCCTTTAATCAGCTAAAATGCACATATATTTTGATTAGGATAAATATTATTAATTGTGACTTTGACCAAATGGCATAGGCGAAATGGTTTATATTATAGAGCGAATCCAGTGTTCGCAAAACTTTATATGTTCACGTTAAGATCAACGTTGGATTGCCTTTTGATTCCAATAATGGTGTAATAATTCGGGAGCTGTTTTAATAATATTTGGGTCAACTGTTTCTTATATATTAATGCTTTTCGACAATTGTTAATAATTATTACCAATGTAACATGCTGATACATTTTTGTTATTGAAGAGTGAATTAACTCTTTTTTTCATTGAAGTCTGTTTTCACGTTCTATGATAAACATAGTCACATGGTTATTTAAAAGGGAATGAGGCGTTTCCACAGTACTCGTGATCAAGGGAGTGTATCCCGAAACGCGTCGAGTGGTTCCATTTTTTGCTGAATAAACGCTGCTTTGAAAGCCTATGGTGTCCGTGGTTGCTGTTGGTGCTACGAGGCAACAGCGCGTGTTGTTATATATATATATATATTATCTACTGGCGGTCGCCAGTAGATAGTTATAGTTAGGACCTATTTTCCTTAGGAAATCCGCAACATTCTATTTGAAATAACTGTGGCGCCGGTTGACGAATCTTCGCGAAATTCTCAAAACTTATGGCCCGCTCTGGTCCGCTCCTATCCTGAAAGTTTCGGGGTGATTCATCAAGTGGGGGCCGAAAAACAAGGGGTTCCCAAAACGTGTTTTCCCCATGCAATTTTCCATAGGAACCTTTAGTCGCAGCTACAGCCCGAACTGCTGAACGGAATTACACCAAATTTGCCAAAAAGGTAGCCCTTGGTTCAGAGTCGTGCCTTTTGCTTAAATGGTGTAAATCTGTTCAGTAGTTCCTGAGAAAATCAAAAGTAAAATCACATATATATCTATGGCCGCGTAGGGTCCGCGCACCCTCCCGATCACGAGCTGCATGCTAATTGGCTGTCAAGTGGCTGTCAACACTCCAAATCAGGAAGTGTTGGCAGCCATTTTATGCCTCGGTAGAACCGAGGCACAGAAACACGTCGCAAAACGCAAAAAGGGGGCAAAAAGCTTTTTTTTTTTTTTAAATCGGCGGGTTTCGCTTAGGGTGCGCGGATCCCGCTGTGATTAAAAAAAAATCAAAGCGTGGTCTCCCGCGCTTCGAGGCTATTTTGCCCCCGGGTGGGCCAAGTCCCGGGGGGATGCGGGGGGTGGGTTTATATTTTATGGTGGGGGCCTCTAAGGCCCCCCAAGCCCCGGGGACCGCCACCCCCGGGGCTTTATATAAATAATGCTGGCAGGGGGCACACGGCTCCCCCGCAGCCCCGGGGACCGCCACCCCCTGGGGCTTATTTTTTTAAATTACAAATTACCTGTGTGGGGGGGCTCCAGCCCCCCCACACGCCCCGGGGACCGCCACCTCCCCGGGGCACTAATGAAACAAATGTGGGGGTCCGTTTCTGACCACCACCTCCCCGGGGCTCAGTAGATGTTGGAAGGCTTGTGGTGGCCCTGGGGACCGCCACCCCCCAGGGCCGGCTCCTGCAGTGTCCCGGGGTGCCTACCCCCGGGACACTGCTGTTTGCAATGGCAGGACGGGAGCCTCGCAGCTCCCGTCCTGTCATTGCAAACTAGCTTGCTTCATTGAAGCGAGAGCAGGAAACCTGCTCTCGCTTCAATGAAGCAAGCAGATTGCTTTTCCATAAGTGGAGCTGCATGTCAGCAGCTCCCCTTATGGAAAAGCAATGCCGGCTCCCGCAGGACGCGGGGAGCCGGCGGGACCGTAGGAAGATTGAGGACCCCCCCACGGTCCCCAACGAGTGGCCAGGCCCCGGCGGATGGGGTCCCAGGGGCCATTAGTGGCCCGGGAGGGGGGCCACGCAGCCCCCCTCCCCAAAAAGATTATATATTTTTTTTTTTAAACGTAAAGGCCGGCCCCGGGGGATGGGGTCCCCGGGGCCTTAAATGGCCTGAGGAGGGGGGCCACGCAGCCCCCCTCCAAATATTTCCCAAAAAAATAAAAGAGGGCATGCCCTGGGGGATGGGGTCCCCGGGGCCAATAAAGGCCCAGGGAAGGGGGGCCACGCGGCCCCTTCCCGTTTAAAAAAAAAAAAAAAAATCCTCAGGCCCCGGGGGATGGGATCCCCGGGGCCAAAAGTGGCCGAGGGAAGGGGGGCCACGCAGCCCCCCTCCCATACAAAAAAAAAGAAGCAAAAAAAAAAAAAGACCAGCATCGGGCCGGAGGCCCCGCCCCCTCCCTGCAGCAGTCTGCAAACGTGCCCCCTGCCGCGTTTTAAGAAGGGGAAGTAATTCCCCTTGAATACTGGGGTCCCTGGGGGCCAACTAGCCCACCAGGAACCTCCAGTATGCGCCAGGGAGCTGTGTTGCAGAGAGGTGTACAGAGGCCACACCCCTTTTTACACCTCTCTGCAACGCAGCTCTGTGGTGCTTTTTGGAGGTACATGGTGGGCTAGTTGGACTCCAGGGACCCTCAGTATTCAAGGGGACTTAATCCCCCAACTTAAAAGGCGCCACGGGGCGCGTTTGCACAGTGGTGAGGGGAGGGGGCGGGGCTTCAGGTGACATGTGTGCAAACAGGCCCCGTGGCGCGTTTTAAGATGGGGAATTAAATCCTCTTCAATCCTGAGGGTCCCTGGGAGCCAACTAGCCCACCAGGTATGCCCTGAAAGCGCCACAGAGCTGCGTTGCAGAGAGGTGTAAAAAGGGGTGTGGCCTCTGAACACCTCTCTGCAACGCAGCTCCCTGGCGCATACTGGAGGTACAGGGTGGGCTAGTTGGACCCCAGGGACCCTCATGATTCAAGGGGACTTAATCCCCCAACTTAAAACGCGCCACGGGCGCGTTTGCACAGTGATGAAGGGAGGGGGCGGGGCTTGAGGTGACATGTGTGCAAACAGGCCCGTGGCATGTTTTAAGTTGGGGGATTAAGTCCCCTTCAATCCTTAGGGTCCCTGGAGTCCAACTCGCCCACCAGGTACCTTCAGTAAGCACAACAGAGTTGCGTTGCAGAGAGGTGAAAAAAGGTGCGTGGCCTCGGAACGCCTCTCTGCAACTCAGCTCTGTGGTCCTAACTGTAGGTACCTGGGGGGCTAGTTGGGCCCCAGGGACACTCAGGATTCAAGGGGACTTCATCCCGCAGCCTAAAACGTGCCACGGAGCGCGTTTGCACACATGTCACCTCAGGCCCCCCTCCCTTCACCACTGTGCAAACGCGCCCTGCTAGCACGTTTTAAGATGTAGTTTTAATCCCCCTGCCCTATTATGTACTAGGGACTTACAGAGGAGGTCATGCTAATCACAGGGGTACTCCAACGCATAGTGTTCCCTAGTGTATGTAGGTGTTTTCACTGTATTCTAAGTGTGTTTTAGCATAGCACTGGCTCTGGTTACTCAGAGTCAGTTACCACCAGTACACGTCGGAAAAAGTTGTGGGCACAGGATGATTTTGGAACAAGGCCTCTTTCTGCTCCTCTATTGGTTCTTTCTGCATTTCTTTTGCTTCTTTCTGTGCGTTTTTTCTTCTTTGTTCACATGTCCTACCTCTGTAGGCATAGTTAGAAACTAGCATTTAAAAAACCTTTGAAATTCACTGAAAAAACAATAGGTTTCAGGCACGTTATAGTTAGAAATTAGCATTTCAAAAACCTTAGAAATTCACTGAAAAAACCATAGGTTTTAGGGAAAGTTATAGTTAGTTGGACATTTAACTCGTACAAAACCCGTGAAATTCCCCCGTTATAGTTAGTTCAGCTAACTATAACTCGCGCCCCCGCAATGCACTGCTGATGACGTCACATATTACATCACTAATGACATGGTCAGTGACATCACTGATGACATCACTGATGACATCTCAATTGACATCACTGATGACATCACTGATGACATCATCCAGTGACTGTGTGTTTCTGTAAAGTTTAAATATGTTTTATATATATATATGCCACACTCACTCACTCATATACCCACACAATCAATTACATACCCATTCACACTTCCATACAAGAACTCACACATCTGTATACTCACCCATACAGCCATTCAAACAGACACTCACTCTCCAATACAGACACTCACACACAACTCACTTTTCCAAACACCCATCCAAACAGCCACTCACCCACCTATATGGCCTCTTATACACCCGGTCACTCACTCATATAGCCCTTGAGACACCCACTCACTCATCCATACAGTCACTACACACCCACTTACCCATCCATAGAACCACTTATACCACCACTCACCCATCCATACAGTCACTGACACACCCATTCACTCACCAATACAGCCACTCATACAGCATCTCACTCACCCATACAGCATCTCACTCACCCACACATCTACTCACACACCCACTTACCCACGCATACAGCCACTCACACACCCATGCACACAAGGATACCTGCAGTCACACAGTTCCTCACATAATATATTAGAAGTTGTATCACTCAATACTAGTGCACCTAGTATACTACTTTAACTTTTGTAGTACCTTAGTATATATGTTTAACAATCAAACTCTTACAAAATACTTACACTGACTTGATGTTGTCTTCATTGATGTCATTTGAGATGTCATCAGTGATGACCATGTCATGAGTGATGTAACATGTGAGGTCATAACTTATACTTAGGGCTCCCGGTTTTATGGTATTTATTTTTTTGCCATTTCCATCTGTATTTATCCATATTTATTTTTTGCTAATCTTATCTGTATTTATCCATATTTATTTTTGGTTTTGTGGAAAAATTAAGTTGAAATTAGTATATTTCCACATTTATTTTAACCGATAAATTTGCCTCATGCTTGAATGTCTGCCAGGTTTCAGTGCTGTGAGCACCCGCAGAAGATAAATCAGTGCACTTATATAAATATGCAAATTTTTGAATCAACCTTTTGCATATCTACTGCTGTTAAAGCCTCTTTATAAAATTCCTTTCTTCTCTTAACCCTCTTACCTATCAATCCACACATATATTGGCCTGGCAGTCATGGCAGATAGTATTTTGAATTACTCAAAAAGCAACCCAATTTCCGTTTTTATACACATTTAAAAATAAATACAGACAAGAAAATAAATGTTTTCTGTCTGTATTTATATGTAAAAATCAGTAAAAACGGAAAACAGGAAGCCTTACTTATACTTAGCTACGGTAACTATAACTGCCGAAAGTCACTTGTTTTGTACAAGTAAAATCTGATCCTAAATATAAAATTCCTGTAACCTTTGTTTTTTTCAGTGAAAAAAAGAATATATATTTGTATATATATATATTTATTTTTTTACACATTATTTCCTTGAGGTTCCTTGAGGTTTTATTTTACGTCTATTTAGCTGAAATACCTTTAGTAGTGCAGTTTGTGAATAGGAATGGCCTTACCTTTTTTTTGGATGGGTGCACGTCCCTCCCTAAACCCCTGCCTAAACTCCTCCTTACTTTTCCCTTAACCCTTCCCCTTTAGTAGTAAGAATTCCAGATTCTCCAGACAGTCTTTCCTGGCCCTTCCACATTCACCAAATCCTCTATTAAAACATATCTTCAAGTGTATGGAGACTCTGGGGTCGATTCCGATTCGGGCCGGAAAAAGCACCGACCGACTCGGATCCGGAAAAAATACCGACCGACACGTACCAGTGGCGCCCGACACGCCAAGTACGATGCAAGCCGCGATAAATCCGACCGACACGTCAGGAAACCAAGCCGACCGACCGACCCGCTCGGAAAATAGCAATCCGGCCGGAAAAACACGCGAATCCAACCGACCGACACGCACCCGGAACAAATCCGACCGAATCGTACCCGCCAACTCCAACCCGCAAAGTACGATGCAAGGCGCGAAAACACGACCGAGTCGGACGGAGGACAAGCCGTACGACCGACACGCATACAAAACCGAGCCGAAGCAACACAATACACCGCGACCGACGCGTACGCAGCATACAAAACTGCACAAACACAGCGTGAACGAAACGGAAAACACCGTACGAGACCAATGCACGGTCCGACTCGGTCACAAGAACGTTTCCAACATACACAAACAGCACAAAGGAAAAATCAACCAAAAAAAGGCCAAACAAGCAATTACCAAGCCAATAAATACTGGGGGGGTGGGGACAGAGAACAAAGACACACCAACAACTCCACCTATATAAAGGACACAAATCACTACCATGAGCCTTTGCAAATGCCATTCCACTGCCAGCACCCAAGAGAAAGCAACCACACACCCACAGCTCATCCCTCACACAAGCCACACACCAGCAGCACACCAACAAATACCTACCTCACATACACCCAGCACAACACACACCCACACACCCTCACCTGCACACCAACACACACAGCACCCACTATCACCACCCATCACCATGCCCCCCAAGAAGAATCCCAAGTTCCTAGATAGTGAATTGGAAGTCATGGTAGACGAGATCCTCAGGGTGGAGCCACAGCTGTTTGGCACTCTGGTCCAACAGACCCCCATGTCGCAGAAAACCAAGATGTGGGAGAGGATCATCAACAGGGTGAACGCCCAATCACCATGTCGGCGCACAAAGACCGACATCCAGAACAGGTGGTATGACGTGCGCAGGAGGGTCCGGGAGCTGCTCAAGAAAGACTACCACCTGAGCCAATACACCGGCAGTGGCCCTCCTGCCAAGCCAGTATACCTCAGGCCCTGGGAGGAGAAGGTGCGGGCCATCCTTCCGCCAGTGAGCGTATATGGACTAGAGGACATCCCAGAGCCTGGTGAGTACACAACAAATGTACACAATAAACTGCCACAAAACACACACATCACTGTCAAGGGGAGAGTCAAACCATGCACTCATAGCAATTACACAGCAACTAGAACAGAATCATCCCAAAATGTGTATGTCAGTCAGATAAACACAACACATGCCATCAAAAAAGTCACATCCAACTGTGCCAACACATGTACAAACACAACCACAACTACAGCTAGGCAGTGGCACAAATAGAACTAACACACACATCCACACATGTAGCCACCACAACAACACCAACACACAGTGAAGACCACTCAAAGGAAGGAATTCTGTGTATGCTGGCCAAGTCAGTGTAGCCAATAGCATCATGGGAGTCGCACTCACACATATTGCCCCCCCCACAACTGTCCCATCAACACCACCCTGAACCATGCTCACATCACAGGGAGTGGAGAAGGACTCACAAGATGGCTGACACTGGCTACTGCTGTGGGGAGCACAAGGCTCTGCTGCCAACTGTGCACCAACAAACAGCAGGACACCACTGACTGACATCCTGAGAGACAACTTACACTCCCTGCAATGCAAGCACGTTCCATGGTGGGATATCTGGCTGGCTGGCTGGGTGGGAAGGGGGACTTGCAGCACTGACCATAGTCACCAGCACCTCCCCTCACACCCCCCCCCCAACACAAACTCCACAGTACCCACCTGGTAGAATGCAATGCCCTCCATCCTAACACAAGATCCCACAAAGCACCACCACCCTGGGTTATGTTGTGTGAAGCACAGGGACACTCTTGGGACTCTTAGCCAAACAACTGCCAGGACAACACTCCCAGCCATCCTGTCAGCACAGCCAGCCCACCCCACAGGGAAGCAGAGTCAAAAGGAAGGAAGCATGGGCATGCTGGGAAGGGGGTGGAGGCAATAGCATGATGGGAGTCGTAGTCACAGACATTGCTCAGCCTCACAACTGGCCCATCAACACCACCCTGAACCATGCTCACATCACAGGGAGTGGAGAAGGACTCACAAGATGGCTGACACTGGCTACTGCTGTGGGGAGCACAAGGCCCTGCTGCCAACTGTGCACCAACAAACAGCAGGACACCACTGACTGACATCCTGAGAGACAACTTACACTCCCTGCAATGCAAGCACGTTCCATGGTGGGATATCCGGCTGGCTGGGTGGGAAGGGGGACTTGCAGCACTGACCATAGTCACCAGCACCTCCCCTCACACCCCCCCCCAACACAAACTCCACAGTACCCACCTGGTAGAATGCAATGCCCTCCATCCTAACACAAGATCCCACAAAGCACCACCACCCTGGGTTATGTTGTGTGAAGCACAGGGACACTCTTGGGACTCTTAGCCAAACAACTGCCAGGACAACACTCCCAGCCATCCTGTCAGCACAGCCAGCCCACCCCACAGGGAAGCAGAGTCAAAAGGAAGGAAGCATGGGCATGCTGGGAAGGGGGTGGAGGCAATAGCATGATGGGAGTCGTAGTCACAGCTCTACATCCCCCACCACATGGCCCAGCAAGCTCACACTCACGCATGCACATCCCACAGAGAGTAGAAAGGCCCATCAAAGATGTCTGACACTGTTGCTGTGTCGTGGGGAGCACAAGGGCATGCTGGGAACTGCACATCAACCAACAGCAGGACACCACTGACTGACATCCTGAGAGACAACTTCCACTCCCTGCAATGCAAGCACGTTCCATGGTGGGATATCCGGCTGGCTGGGTGGGAAGGGGGACTTGCAGCACTGACCATAGTCACCAGCACCTCCCCTCACACCCCCCCCCAACACAAACTCCACAGTACCCACCTGGTAGAATGCAATGCCCTCCATCCTAACACAAGATCCCACAAAGCACCACCACCCTGGGTTATGTTGTGTGAAGCACAGGGACACTCTTGGGACTCTTAGCCAAACAACTGCCAGGACAACACTCCCAGCCATCCTGTCAGCACAGCCAGCCCACCCCACAGGGAAGCAGAGTCAAAGGAAGGAAGCATGGGCATGCTGGGAAGGGGGTGGAGGCAATAGCATGATGGGAGTCGTAGTCACAGACATTGCTCAGCCTCACAACTGGCCCATCAACACCACCCTGAACCATGCTCACATCACAGGGAGTGGAGAAGGACTCACAAGATGGCTGACACTGGCTACTGCTGCGGGGAGCACAAGGCCCTGCTGCCAACTGTGCACCAACAAACAGCAGGACACCTCTGACTGACATCCTGAGAGACAACTTACACTCCCTGCAATGCAAGCACGTTCCATGGTGGGATAACTGACTGGGTGGGTGGGTGGGTGGGAAGGAGGTCTGGCTGTCAACCAAACACAATCAATGCAGACCATGTTCACACCCCAGAGAATACATAGAAATGCCCAAATAATGCAGGACAATGTGCCACACCAATATCAACCCCTGACTGTGACGACTTAGGACAATACAATGTACAGGCCCGCACCCCGAGGCACAGTCACAACTGTCAGGTGTGTCAACCACTGATGCCTGCAGAAACATGACATACATTGTTTGTGTCTCCCAAAAACAGGTGATGATAGGGACACAGCAGCAGACGCTGAGGAGTCCCAGTCCCAGGCTCAAGAGGATGCCGAGCTCACTGGCGTCGTACAGCCTCTGTCCTCCTCGGACGATGAAGAACAACCTGGCACATCCGGTGCAAGTCAACATGCTGCACCAGCAGGACCACCAGCTGCAGCACCAGCAGGTCCACCAGCTGCACCCCCTGCACCCACCCCTCCAACGACTGTCACCACGAATACCATCCCTGCCGACATGGACAGAATAAGGAACAACACCAGCGCAGTGACCCTGGACCAACCTGGGGCCATGGACACCACCACCACCACCAACCCCCAAGGTGGACCAGGGTTATCTGTGCGTGCAACTGCACACACTGCACATGTCAGCAGGGGTGGTGGGAGGGGTGGGAGACAGAGGTCGCTGCTTGCAGACGTTGCTGGTGTGCATGAAGACCCACAACTGGTACGCATAGCTGATGCGTACCAGTCCAGCACCGGAGAGCTCAGCCAGGTAGTGGGGCTCCTCAGAGACATCAAACAGCAGCAGGCTGCCCATCATGCCCGCTTGGACTCCCACATGTCCCATGTGGAGTCACACATGTCACGTGTGGACTCCCACATGTCACGTGTGGACTCCCACATGACCCGCGTGGAGTCCAAGTGGGATGTACTACATGAGATGACGGCGGTGCACAGGGACATTTTACAATGCCTCCGCCAGATGAACAGCAACCAGTCCACACCTCCCTGTGTGCCAACAACATCTGGTACCGAACAAACTGCAACTGCCACAGGGAGGGAGGAGGACTCTGGCGGAGAGTCCCCTGCACCGCAGCAGCCTGCACTTGAGGGCCCCCCCCCAAGAAGAGGGGTCGTCCGAGGAGGGGAAAGTGAGAGGCTGATGGCCAAGCGCAACTCCCAGGAAGCCTGAACCTGTTCTGGATTTTCGCCTTTGTGCACAGACTGTTCACCCTGTTGATGGCAACACTACTCCCACACATTGCATGGGGAGTACAAGTTGGAACAATGTGTCAGACAACTGTGGCCCCGATACTGGGGATCCTGTCTACCTGGACTTTCTATTCATCTAGGAACTTGGGATTGCAAGATTCATGTACAGCACAATCCATCCTATGCACTATTATCACAGATGTATCACAATAAACACAATAATACACCATACTTGCCTCTGTCGTGATTCCAACGTGGGTACTGTTATGGGGATGATGAACAACAAAATTACACTGTGTATGCGAACTGCAACAGCAAGGACAACACAGGCATGTGAGTACAGGCAACGTGACACATATGAGGGAGACACACCACCAGGGCTACACAACACATACACACCTAGGCCATCTGACTCATTGCCTACACTGATGTTGCCAGGGAAGACGGTGCAATGCACAGACACCACACCCATTCCCAGTTGTAGTCAAGTAGCCCACAGGTGCAGTAAGCAAATGGCAGTCAAATGTGTGACCACAGACAACGCACATCACTAAGTGAAGCACAGGTTTATTACACAGTAGCAACATGCCGTAACCACTACAGATGCAAGGTAACCCCACCTGGTAGCGGGCACACAGTCAACAACTGTAGACAGAAGGAAGTCCATGGGTGTGGCGCACATCACCTGTAGGGACACAACAGCTACCAGCCTGGATGTGCAATCACGTTGTCGGTGGACACAGTTGACCAAACGAATCTGAAAGTACCCTGTGAAGGACAGAAATGACACACAGTCAAAAGCAATGGAGTACAGGACAGAACAGCAAAACTCATGCACAATACATGTTACAAGATACCCACCCAGAACCAAGTTAGCATGTCAACACTGTTGGGGAGTACAGCCCACCTGTCACCACACATCGCAACACACATCCAGTCAAGTAGCCCATGGACACACTCCAACAGCACCAGAGCACCACCCACACATCATGCCAACTCACATCATTCACATGACACCTCAGGATACTCACATTCAGCTAAAGAAGTTGGTGATGAGCTGTGTGCGGACATCACCATCACCATCATCATCATCATCGTCACTGGCATCGTGGTCCAGGCCAGGATCCTCCACAGGTGGCGGATGTTGGTCATCGTCATCCTGGATGAGAGGCAACTCCTTCCGCACTGCCAGGTTGTGGAGCATGCAGCAGACGATGATAATCTTGCACACTTTCGCAGGGGCATATGGGAGGGACCCTCCGGTCTTGTCCAGGCAGCGGAAGCGGCTCTTCAGGAGACCAAAGGTCCGCTCAATCACTCTCCTGGTCCGACCATGTGCCTCATTGTAGCGCATCTGGGCAGGTGTCACAGGGTTCCTGAGGGGTGTCAGCAACCACGGCATGTTGGGGTATCCCGAGTCACCTACGGACAGACAAGTGCACATCAGCTGACTTGGAAAAGTGGGCGGAATACTACAGATCAGATCACACACAATGGCACAAAGTCAGTACACACCGACAAGCCAGGCACGCTGGTTCTGCATCTGTGCCATCAACCTGGGGATGCGACTACTCCTCATCACAAAGGCATCGTGTGCTGAACCAGGGAAACGGGCACACACGTGTGTGATGGTCATGTCTGCAAGACACACCACCAGTGCATTGACCGAGTGGTAGTGCTTGCGGTTCCTGTAGGCCTGCTCCTGGGCCTGTGGTGGTACCAAAGCCACATGTGTCCCATCAATGGAGCCAATGACATGCGGCATCCTCCCCAGGGCATAAAAGTCACTCTTCACGTCAGTGAGTCGTCGCAGTCTAGGGAAATAGATGTACCGGTTCAGGAAGAGCAACATTGCCGCCAAGAAATCGCGGAGCACACGGCTGAACATGGTCTGTGACATCCCACCAGCAGACGCCACAGTATGTTGGAAGGTACCGGTGGCAAAGAAGTGTAGGGCTGCCATCACCTTCACCTTGGGGGTCAGCGCTGTAGGATACGGCCGGCCAGGCTGCAAATGTGGGGACAACTGCACTGCCAAATCCTCAATCAGCTGCCTGGTGAAGCGGTACCGTCGGATGCTGTCCCGTTCCACCATCGTTGCCAGGTCTGGGAATGGCCGATGGACAGCAGGAGCCCTGCAGTGCAGAGGAGAAGTAAGCAAGATCGTCAGTCACCCCACATATGCGGCATTGAACACACTCAAGATCCCAACATACATCATCATGAGGCACAACTACATGAAGTGTGCAGTACCGGAACGACATGTATGGTACATACATGGCCAACATCTGTCAACACGGTCCTACAGGTGGCATCAATTTGTCCCAGGTTGGCCCATTGGATATCATGATGCTGTGTCACAGTCACCCCCCAGTGACATGTGAGGACAGATGTGCCCCAGGCACCACAGCTCAACGACAGGCACATTCCCAGGGACCCTGTAATGCCACATGGACACTGGCATCACCTGGAGTATCATGTGTACACCACAACAAAACAAACATGACCCCCACAGGTAGTGGCTACACTTGCCATGGCAGGAGAGCCATGGACGTCTGTGACACACACGCACAACATCAGAGTCCATGCACACACAACGTGGATGTGGAGACTGTCTCCCATTGTGCACATGAAATCAGAGACATTGTAAACACTACATGCACAAAGACTGTGGAGGGCCATCACTATTGTGCCACTGGGACACCCTGGCTCAAACATACCGTCCCACATGGGACTCACGGGGTATGTGACATGACATACACAAACACCACTGTGAAATGTGACCATGGCACATGCACAGATATGAACAGTTGCACATCACAGTGGTCACGTACACGTAACACCCAGGATCCTGTCCCCATTAACACGTGCACAGCCTGGGGGTGGCTGCCCACAGGTGACACCCACAGGACAACATGTACACCAACATACACACAATAGGAAATGCAGCCTTACATGCCTTATGATAAGGTTTGGACAGGCTGTCGTGATGTAGGTGTGCCCCTCACTCCCTGGGAGCTATCTGTGGCTGGCATATGTCCATCTGAGACAGGCATGCTGACATATGCCAGTCACATGTACAGTGATGCGTTGAACAGCAATGGACCGACCGGTGCCTCCGGCCGGCCCATTGCTTTCAATGTGTGCGGGTACGCGTTGTACCCCTGTGCGCGTTGTACTGCAATGGACCGATCGGTGCCTCCGGCCGGCCCATTGCATTCAATGTGTGCGGGTACGCGTTGTACCCCTGTGCGCGTTGTACTGCAATGGACCGATCGGTGCCTCCGGCCGGCCCATTGCTTTCAATGTGTGCGGGTACGCGTTGTACCCCTGTGCGCGTTGTACTGCAATGGACCGATCGGTGCCTCCGGCCGGCCCATTGCATTCAATGTGTGCGGGTACGCGTTGTACCCCTGTGCGCGTTGTACTGCAATGGACCGATCGGTGCCTCCGGCCGGCCCATTGCTTTCAATGTGTGCGGGTACGCGTTGTACCCCTGTGCGCGTTGTACTGCAATGGACCGATCGGTGCCTCCGGCCGGCCCATTGCATTCAATGTGTGCGGGTACGCGTTGTACCCCTGTGCGCGTTGTACTGCAATGGACCGATCGGTGCCTCCGGCCGGCCCATTGCTTTCAATGTGTGCGGGTACGCGTTGTACCCTGTGCGCGTTGTACTGCAATGGACCGATCGGTGCCTCCGGCCGGCCCATTGCATTCAATGTGTGCGGGTACGCGTTGTACCCCTGTGCGCGTTGTACCTCAATGGACCGATCGGTGCGCACCCATTGACAATGGGCTTGCCTGGCAACGGACGCGTTTTCGAATATTCGAACGAGTCGGTTGCTGGAAAATCAGTTGGTCACCCACAACAATGTTGCAAAATCATGTATGTCATGAAGTTGAAATTTTGAAGGATGCTGTGGGCGTGTTTTGGTGCTGCTATTCCATGGATTGGCCAGATTCAGAAGATGCAAACGACTTGGACCTATCACTTTGGACACAAGGGACAGTATCTGCCTCTCCAGCACATATATATTGCTGCATGTTCCCCTGAGAGCCCACTTGCCTGCACTACATGCTCCAGGACGACATCTGCCACTGCACTGCTGCTGTCTCTGCCCCTCTGGACCCTGCAATGGCACGTACTGTGGAGAGAGCCCCAGCCTTCAGCCTTGAAGAGAACCAGGCCCTGCTGGACAGCCTACTTCCACAGTACAGCAAGCTGTATGGGACACCAGGGGAGCAGGTGAGTGTTCTGTGCACTGCCTTTCTGAATGTGCATTTTGTCTGACTAGCAAGGCTGAGAGTCAGCACACCACTGGCTAGCAGGCTCACTGAGTAGTTGTCACCCCCCATAGTGTGTAGTGACTTGCACTGGACAGGTATGGTGCAGTGACAGTGCTTCTGAACAGGGTTTTACTCCCCATGCTATGATACCATGTAGTGACTTCTGGAAAACTGTCCATGGGCAGCCGTGCACTGCCTGGGTACACCATGTGCCCCTGTGATTGCGACATGTATATGCAACTGTGTCATGCACGGATATGTTGCATGTGTAGTAATGGCCTTATCACTTTGTCATCCTGACAGGCTTCTGCCCATCGGAAGCATGAGATATGGAAGGACATCGTCCGGGCTGTCCGGTCCGTGGGGGTCTACAAGCGCCGGATCCGCAACTGCCAAAAGAGGTGGCAGGACCTTCGGGGCTGGACCCGGAGGATTGCACGGGTCCAGCTGAAGCTGTCGCCTCCTCGCAGGAGGGGCGGAACACGGACCCTGACCCCCACATGCTCAGGATCCTGGCGGTGGTCTTTCCAGACCTGGATGGGCAGCTGAAGGCCAGAGAGCAGCAAGGAGGGGGTGAGTCAAAGACTGCACTGTGTACTCTGTCTAACATGTTATGTGCCCTCCTCGGGCCAGGTTGAACTGCCACAGTACAGCAGTCATGTTGTCCAGGAGCCATGTCCCTCTATTGTGCACTGCCCACTCCTCATCTGATACCCAGGTGTGGCCCTTACATGCAGGGAATTCTGTCACTTAGGACTGTGTCCTTGCAGTTTGCTTGACTCAAGGTGGGAGACAGCATCTGTTTCCCTGACTCTGTGGTGGGCATCATGGGTGGGTCCATTGCTTACACAATGCCTGTATTCTGACATGTATTCAGCGTGTTACTTTGATCTGTGGTCCAATTGCTGAGCTGATCCACCACATGTGGCTGGGGTACCTGGCACACACCCATGCTGCGGGTGGGAACAATGTTTGGGCCCCAGGAGTATGTATATGACGTGTGTCACACATACTTAGCCAGCTGCCTACAGTCCAGGGCTCATCCCTCATTCATGTGGGGCTGGACAGTCATGCCTACTCCAGGCCATACAATACACTCTGTACTCCCACTCCCGTGTATCAGAGGACACATTGTGCACAGTGTTTTGACCCCTCAGGTGTCTGCCTCTGTGTCAGTGTGCTGTGGATTAGTCGCCAGGACTGCTGTGGAGTTTCTTGGTAGGGGCTCAGCATGCCACTGGAGATGTGACCATAGGAGACGATACTTGTGTGACACATAGGTGTCTGATCAGCTGCCCATGCAGACTGGGGCATGTAAATGTGAAGTTCAGGCAGCTGTTCCCCATGCACAGCAGAGTGTGAGGGGCTCAGGTTCAGAGGGTAGTGTCACAGGTCTCCCATATGTCCAATAGGTATGACCTGGACAGATGAGGGTTAAGAGGATGTGTTGTGGGGGGATGTACATGTGCACTTGTGCAGCTCCAGGACTTGCATTCCCCATGACCTACTATTGTGACACAGTGCAGAGTGTTGTTGATCTGGCTGCAAAGTCATACATCACTGAGACAGTGATGTATGACTTTGCAGTCATGCCTCCGCCATGGCATGTGTCTACTGATTGGTGATCCTGCAGGGGAGTGACATGTGCTACATGCACACCATAGTGGCGCTGGCTATCAGGACATGGGTGCATCATGGTGTCTGTCGCTGGAATGCATCACATGCATTTCCTATTTGACTCTGGGCATCCCTTACATCCGTAAACCTGTACTGACTCAGTGGCAAGAGCTGTGATGTGTCCACACCGTGTCCTCTGCACTGTCCAACTACTGTGTACTTGGTGCATGTGTCAACACTGGGGTGTTGCAATCCAACAGACACCAGACAGATGGGTGCAAGGCCATGTGGGATGTGAGTGCCATGCTTGGCATCAGACTGACAATTGACTTCTCCTGTTCAATTAGGGCACTTTTAGCAATGTACAACTAATGATGCCAGGGCTTGCTCTGTAATGTGCTGTGCTCACAGTGGTGTGTGCGTTTGGTGCAGGTGACTGATGTCTGTCTGTTTCCCCATTGTTTGCAGATACATCCACGGCCACGGAAGGGGACAGCTCCACGGACCAGGAGGAGCCGGAGAGCCAGACTGGGTCAGCAGCCGAGGAGTGGTCGGAGGGACCCAGTGGCACGGAGGGCGAGGGGAGCCACACCGAGGAGTCCTCAGCAGCATCCACCTCAGCTGAGGACCAGAGCAACTCGGAGGATGACTCCCTTGTGGAGGCGGGTGTCAGCAGCCACCACACCCCAGCTAGTGTTGCTGTCCCCGCCACCACCAGCACCACCACCGCCCTCCCATCGGCTCCCATTCCCCAGGTCCGTGGAGGCTCCCATGTCCGGGAGCGTGTCTCCTTTGGGCCAGGCACCGCACCCCTGCCCCTGTGTCCCCTGCTGCCCTGAGTGAGGAGTCTGTGTACCTCCTTCGCCAGCTCCATGTAGGGCAGACAGCCATGCTGAGTGTCCTCCATGCGCACACCGCGCTGTTGACTCAGCTGGTGTCGTTCATGGAGGGCATCTCATCGGGCATGTCTGACCTACAGAGGGGCAATAGGTCCATGGACTCCTCCCTGACGGCAGCAGTGTCCCTCCTCAAACGGTCCCTCACCCCTCCTGCCTCTGCTCCATCCACACTCCCCAGCACCTTACCCATCCCAGGCACACACACACTGGCACAGGCACACACCAGCACACACACATCCAGCACACTGACACACACGCCAATGACAAAACGCACACGCACGCACATTCAGGGGACTGAAGCCAGACTCACAGGGGATGGGGCCCTGGAACACACACACGCATCCACATGCACTGCGCAGTCCTCAGTTCCCTCTCCCTCCAAAGCACCCTCCCTTGCCTCACCTGCAACCCCAAAGTCACAGCAGCTCTTCCTCTGTGACCTCGGCCTCTTCCCCACCGATGAAGCTGCTCCAGCATCCCGGGGGAAGAGGAAGCCCACCCACACGGAGCAGAGTGCCCCTCGCCCCCGGACACCCTCCCCCAGGCGCAGACGGACTGAGGCCCCCACCCGCAAGTCCCCCCGGAGTGCTAAGAGCAAGACCCCGCCACCGCCCTGCAGCTCAGGCACAAGGTCTCCGTCCTCCATCCCTCAGGCCCCCACTGCACAGGTGCCCCCACCACACCCTGCCCCAGGTTCCCCCACCCACAGATATACCATCCCCAAGATGCTCCGGCCTTCTCCCCTGCCACTTGCTCTCCCAGCACCACACCCCCGCTGCGCTTGTCTGTGCCACTGATGTGGTGAGGGTGTCCCCCCCTCTGTCCAACCCACCTTGCCTGTTCCCCATTCTCCTCCCCTGGAGGTAGGCACTGCAGTGGAGTCCACTACCGCCCTGTCTGACTTGGGCACTGCAGTGGCGGACCTGTCCACCCCATCTGCAGGGTCCACTGCAGTTGTGCCGGCACCCACGGCATCTGTGTCATGCCCCCCAGTTGTGCCGGCACACACCATGTCAGACACCTCCACTGCAGTTGTCAGTGGCTCTCCTGCACCCACCACCCCTTCCCTGACTCCCCTGGTGAGCCCTGATCCTGTCCCTGCGGTGCCTGGCCTGCCCCCCGGTTGCCCCTCCTAGTGGATTGTCCCTGGTATTGTGCAGGCATGCGTAGGGTGACATCTGCCAGTGTCACCCTGTTTGAACTTTGACAATGGACTGGCCATTGGCCTTTGCTCTTTTTTCAGGACTTCGTTTGGCCTCAACACATATGCTGAATAAAGCAACTTTCTTTTCTCTAGTGCTCATGCTTCAGATGTACATGTTGTTGGTGCAGCTAACCATGCCCTTGCTGCAGTGATGGTGATATCTGGTCTCATGATTATGAAGTGTTACTGTGCAGGAACCCATGTGGTCCAGGGGGAATGTGTCCTATCATGTGGTGTATCCATGTCATCAATAGCAGCATCTGAGGGTGTCATGTGTTCAGTATTTGGCAATGGGTTTCCTACTTACATTGGCAATTTCATATCTGTGGCTTCCACCCCTGCACATCTGTTGTGCCTGCCATCGTTGCATTTGTCTACTTCCCTGACCGTGTTGCCATCTCCAGTGGACATGCAGGTTTGGGCATCAATGGGGAGGGACTCATCCGTGTAGTCAGTGCAACATTGCTATACAAGTGTGTTGGATCTGTGCTGATGATTCCGTTGGCACATCCATGACCAGGCTGATGTGATGGGAGCCCTCATTTGGTGCTAATTGTTGATTGTGTGACCAAGTGCTCAGCTGACATGATGGGGCCCTACTGAGGCAACATATGGCACAGCTTTCCTCACACAGGAGTGGAGTCCCCTCATGGCAGTGTGTACACGTGTGACATTGCCTGCACCCAAGGTGTGTGTTGTATGTGCATGTCTGTGTGTTCACTTCCATCTCATCTGCGCATGCTGTGATCCCTAGTGTTGTACCTGTTTGTGATGCTTGCTGACTTGAGCTATGTTCCCCCAAAGTCTTCTCCCTGTGTTCTCTGTGATGTGGGTGCATGGCACATTACTGGTCATCAGGGTGTCACCCATAGGTGTGTTTGCTGTCAGGGCTGAGTTTGTGTGCAGACGCAGATGGGTCACAGTCAGGTTTCCCCTTGGCACTTGTTGTTTGCCCCTGTCATGTGATTTCCAGTTTGTGTTATCTTTCAGTGATTGTGACATGTTGTGTGTGTGACTGCTGCCACTCCTCAGGGTCAGAGCTGCAATGTTGGAAGTTGTCTATGTGTGTTCGTTGTGGGTGACCTTGGCTTCTTCATTGGTGTGTGACTGTGGCTGGGATCCCATTGGTCGGTGTGGTATTGCCGTCATGTCCATGTACAGCGTAGTGTGCAGTGTGTCAGACATTCAGGAGTCTTGTTGAGTGTCCATGTGTGATGTGTTTCTACACCTTGGTTCCCACCCACCACCCTGGAATAGTCATGGGTGCATGTGCAATGTCACCAGTGCATGTGTACTTCACTGCTGCACATTGTTGGAGGTCGAGGGGTGTGGTGTTGAGTGTGTGCAGATGAGAGTTGTTGCCCGGCTAGGCCCCTGCCTCCATGTTGGCCTTGGCTTACTGGCCATGCTGATTGATTTGTGCTTGTGTAGGTGTGATGGTAGTTTGTTGCTCAGGACACCTGACTGTGGTTCATAGTGTGAACGACATTTAGCTTTGTCATCACAGTGGTATTTTTATTCAGCCCAGGGTCACCACATTGTGGGGGCCCTGGGGGTGGTGCTGTGGTGTGTCTGTGACTTGCTGTGTCAGTTGTTGTTCCTACGTGCCTGTGTGACATGTGTGTTTTGTGCTCCCTCTCACCTGACAATGCCTGCTTGCCCACATAGGGGATTTGGATCCATGAGTTACCTTAGTGTGGCAGTGTATGCACATCTGTATGATTGGTATTCAGCTCTCCTCATGTGTTGTGTGGTTGCCTGGGGACACTGGCACCCCCACCCCTCACCTGCTGTGTATGATGACAGTGTTGGTCTGCCTGTTTGTGTTTGTGCATCTGCACCACTGCATTGGCATATCTTGGGTGTGCCATTGGCTGTATGTTGTTTGGTGTGTTTCCCCTGCTGTCCCTGGGACTCCTAGGTCATCGGTCAGCACAGTGATCATGGTTTGTGTGTCCCATTGCTGCCATGGTATGGTATCTGTTCACCTCACATCTGCTGTCTCCACAGGGTATCTGCATTTGTGTGCCCATTGGTGCAAATATGTGGTTCTGCATTCTGATGGTCACTTCTGTCATTGTGTCATTGATGACTGTTGACGGTCTCAGCCCCCATGGGTGTTGTTTGTCTGCACATGGCCAAAGGAATGTTTCATTTGCACTGCAGTATTTGGCTCCCCCAATTTATGTTGCAATGGGACACATACACTACTTTGCCACAGATGAGTTTTTGGTTCTGTGAGCAGGAATGATCCATGCAGTTTGGCAGTTGCAGCTCTTTCTTTGTCAACAATTACCTTTTGGTCACTGTGATGATGAGGGTGTAGACCCCATTGCCACAATGGTCAAAATGTGCTTCAGCTATGGACCCCACACTTGCCTTTTGGTCACTGTGATGATGGGGGTTTGGACCCCATTGCCACAATGGTCAAAATGTGCTTCAGCTATGGACCCCACACTTGCCTTTTGGTCACTGTGATGATGGGGGTTTGGACCCCATTGCCACAATGGTCAAAATGTGCTTCAGCTATGGATCCCACACTTACCTTTTGGTCACTGTGATGATGGGGGTTTAGGCCCCATTGCCACAATGGTCATGGGCTGCTTGCATTGTGGGTGCCACACACATATATGTGTGGCACATGTGCTAGGGGGTCACATTGTATGTTGATAGTCATGTTCGGTGTTGTAGGCATTTGACACAGCCTACACACGCTTGTCATGGTGGTGGGGGGATGTCTTAATCTTGCATTCCCTAGGTTGTGGTGTGCTTGTTGTGTCATGCATTGTCCATCCTATGAGTGGGGGTGGTAGTAGTGGTAGGCATCCAGCCCCCCTGGCTAAGGGTGGTAGTAGTGGTAGGCATCCAGCCCCCTGGCTAAGGGTGGTAGTAGTGGTGGGCATCCTGCCCCCTGGCTAAGGGTGGTAGTAGTGGTAGGCATCCTGCCCCCCTGGCTAAGGGTGGTAGTAGTGGTAGGCATCCTGCCACCCTGGCTAAGGGTGGTAGTAGTGGTAGGCATCCTGCCACCCTGGCTAAGGGTGGTAGTAGTGGTAGGCATCCTGCCCCCGTGGGTGAGGGTGGTAGTAGTGGTGGGCATCCTGCCCCCTGGCTAAGGGTGGTAGTAGTGGTAGGCATCCAGCCCCCCTGGGTTGGGGTGGTAGTAGTGGTAGGCATCCTGCCCCCTGGCTAAGGGTGGTAGTAGTGGTAGGCATCCTGCCCCCTGGCTAAGGGTGGTAGTAGTGGTAGGCATCCTGCCACCCTGGCTAAGGGTGGTAGTAGTGGTAGGCATCCTGCCCCCCTGGCTAAGGGTGGTAGTAGTGGTAGGCATCCTGCCCCCGTGGGTGAGGGTGGTAGTAGTGGTGGGCATCCTGCCCCCTGGCTAAGGGTGGTAGTAGTGGTAGGCATCCAGCCCCCCTGGGTTGGGGTGGTAGTAGTGGTAGGCATCCTGCCCCCTGGCTAAGGGTGGTAGTAGTGGTAGGCATCCTGCCCCCTGGCTAAGGGTGGTAGTAGTGGTAGGCATCCTGCCACCCTGGCTAAGGGTGGTAGTAGTGGTAGGCATCCTGCCCCCTGGCTAAGGGTGGTAGTAGTGGTAGGCATCCTGCCCCCTGGGTGAGGGTGGTAGTAGTTGTGGGCATCCTGCCCCCTGGCTAAGGGTGGTAGTAGTGGTAGGCATCCAGCCCCCCTGGGTGAGGGTGGTAGTAGTGGTAGGCATCCTGCCCCCCTGGGTGAGGGTGGTAGTAGTGGTAGGCATCCTGCCCCCTGGGTGAGGGTGGTAGTAGTGGTGGGCATCCTGCCCCCTGGCTAAGGGTGGTAGTAGTGGTGGGCATCCTGCCCCCTGGCTAAGGGTGGTAGTAGTGGTAGGCATCCTGCCCCCCTGGGTGAGGGTGGTAGTAGTGGTGGGCATCCTGCCCCCTGGCTAAGGGTGGTAGTAGTGGTGGGCATCCTGCCCCCCTGGGTGAGGGTGGTAGTAGTGGTGGGCATCCTGCCCCCCTGGGTGAGGGTGGTAGTAGTGGTGGGCATCCAGCCCCCCTGGGTTGGGGTGGTGGCGCGCATTCAGGCCCCTGTGTGCATATGTGGCATTGGTGATGGGCATCCCGCCCCTATGGTGCTGCTGTTGCAAGTATATTCAGATTCCCCGTGTATGTGTGTGATGTGTCGTGTACGTGTTGTATGTGTTTTGTGGTTGGTGTCTGACTTACCTTCTGCGCCGTACGCGTCCGTGCCTGTTCCGGTAGTAGATGTAGAATATTGGTATGATCGGGACGAAGGGATTCATGGTTGGTTCGTGTCGTTCGTCCTTCTCGTTGCTTCGCGTCGTCCTCGTCGCTTGGCTTCGTCCTCGTCGCTTCGCTTCGTCCTCGTCGCTTCGCGTCGTCCTCGTCTGTGCTGTGTTCGTCTCGTAGCCGTGGATCGTGTTGTGGCGCGATTCGGAGCTTATGTGCGCCTCTCCCGGATGCTTTGACGTGCCGTGCGTAGCGACGGGTTCGGCGCGTACGGAAAGCGCATCGTACTTGTCCGGCCGGACGGGGCTGCATTTTCCCTTCCGTGCGACTCGATTCGGCGTTTCCGGATTCGCCTCGGTCGGAGAACAGGACCTGGTTTGGGTGAGTACGGCTCGGCCGGAATTTTTGCTGTTGTGCGCATCGTACTTGCTCGTTCGGTGTGCTGTACGGATCGGTCGGGAAACTGGCTTTCGCATGGCTTTTTTCCCGACCGAATGGTATTGGGTGCGCCTCCGACCGAGATCGGAATCGGCCCCTCTGTAGGTGGGGTGGAAATGTGCACACGTAAAAAGATAGGAGTGGCGAAAGTGGAACCTCCGCTCGTAGGATAGTGAATAGCATTTTTTAATACATTATTAATACTATTGTAGTACTACTTAACTTGCTACAAAATGCAGTTTTTAAATAGGCCCATTTGTCTTACATGTTTGTGACATGTTTCTGTACACTGCTAGTGATGTTTTTGTATGAATGTGTAGCACAGTGAGAATACAGCACAGTGATTTTCACTGTGTCAAAAACCCACGGAAGAAGCAACACTTTTTGTTTCTTCCTGTGCAACCATCCATGTCTTTTAACATCTGCCTATGCTTGAAAGACAGCAGTCCTGTTTATACTTTTATATGCTTTGTGAACTTTGTCAAATACATTTGCGCAATGGTTCAGGCTAAGCATCTTGATGGATGTTAACCATGAACATGCATGGGCAAAGCCAATAGGTCTTGCCATTATTATGTTTGAAATTTTTCTTCGTAAAGCATTTTTAGAAAAATGCTTAAAAATGTTTCAAAATATCCACTGGTGTGTGAGGCTTATGCACACACAAGAGGCCTTCTTGGAATCATTTGTGTTTGAGAAAAACAATTCCACAACCGCTGGTGTGTGTCAACCTATAACACGCAAGGCTTGCTGTCTTCAATGAGATTTTCTTAAGCAAAAAGCATTTTGTGCTAGCAGCTAGCCCATGTGTATGTGTTGTGAACTTGTGAAGTAACAACGCACCCATTCTGTCCTTTTTCTTTTCAAGTTTAAATTATTATTCAAAGATAGTAGGCGGCCAAGTTAATCATGTCTTACAGTGGAGAGGTCCAAAAAGCAAATTAATTTTACTGTAGCATGGTTAGCTGCTCAATAGAACAACATTGGGATACAATATTACATTTAGAATTGATATCACTGCCTAGGAAACAGTTACAGAGTTAATTACTGGACTTTTTAAAAAACTTTTTATTGCAAGCCAAATTCATTGATAAAGTCGGATTTGTAACAAATATTTAAGAGCACATACTTTTAGAAAGTTACCTGTTAACCAGTCTAAACATTTCAGTGCCTTCCAGCTGTCACCTGGAAGTTGACGGCTCCCCTGTGGGGTAGTATAAGAGAGACAAAGGGCCTTGGCTGTGTGGAGGTTTCTCTGGCAGGCCGTCCATCAGGGCTGTGCCCAGGTACTTAATTAACTTCAAAGGGGCTACCCTGTCACAGGCAGATTCCGCTAACACCTGGGCCTGCTCCCTTACTTTGTCCCCTAACTAGTCAGACACCACGCCCTACAGAAGAGGAGCTGCCCCTAGAACTGAGTGACCACAGAGGAGGGGTTGTTCAATTCCCTGGCCAAAACTCTAGGGTTGCCATAGGAGGGAGCTCTACACAGAGAGAGAAAATGTTCTGCCATGTTGGAATTTGGCAGACAGGGGCACTTTTGGATTGTTTGCAGTAAAGCCCCTAGGAAATGCAACAAAATTGGGTATGGTCACTCCTGGGAACTTTTATCCCATTGGTTAGGGAGTGGCAAGGCGTTTCCCCCACCCACAGGTTAACACTGAACATAAATCTGCATCCCCAGTGACCTCCTCAGAACAATTGCTGGACCTATGGAAGAACAAAAGAGGACTCAACCCGCTGTCTTTGACCTGAGAAAAGCCAAGAAGACTGGACCTGCTCTCCCTCTTGTACCAAGGATAAATAAGTGGACTCCAAGGGTCATAACGATGACCTCCTTTTTGGTTTCCAGTGACAAAGCACATTTCATGAGGCTTTTCTCCTGCATTTCCAGCTGAACAGTTCCAACTGGATTTGCCTGGACCCTCCTGCTACCCTCTGCTGGAGTGAGTTTTGACCCCCTAAGTGCTGTCCCCAAGGGCAACACTTGGTTGGTGACACTTGGCTGGTCTCAAAATGTTCTCCTCCTAACACATCCTGAAATCTGGGACTTAAAAATGTTGTTTCTCTGAGAACTGACAGGGGACTGGGACCAACCTGCCAGGCTGGTCCGACGACGTGCATTGCCTGTGGGCCAAATGGCCCTGTAGCTCTCATTATGTTTGTCTTTGCAGCATCAAATATGATTCAGTGGGACCTAGCGGAACAGCTATGTGGCCTTGTGAAGCTCTGTTTGTCTATAGCCTGCAGCCTTGTCTTGTTGGAAGAATCCGACCTCCAAAAAAGTGACTAAGTCCGAAGGTAGAAATCTTCACAATGCAAAGGCACTAAAAGTATCCAGCAAGCGAGAGCCCTCTATGGCTGCTAAATTTTAATTTCTCATGCTCAGAGCTTTACTGCCATTCAATGCATTCACTGAAACCTCTTCCAGTGGCTATCTGACAATGTGGAGCCTTTTTCGACCACAGTCTGTTCCCATGCCCAGCTGAGGATTTTTGATTTCCATTTCAGAGACTAAGTCCAAAGGTAAAAAGTACGATCTGGTTCAATCCTGGTTTCTGTATTCGACCTGTGCTTTATCTCAGTCAGCCTTAACTTGCACATAGGTACTGGTCAAGCACAAAGAAATGGCCATGGTTTGTGCTTAACAATTTTGGCACTTTTTTCAATTTTAAAATTAACAAATTCCTAATTCCGGTTCTACTTATTGGATTTTTGTTGTTTTGGTGTAATTTTATTTATTAAAATTACTCTATTTTTCTAAGCTAGTTTGGGACTTTTCTAGTCCAACCATGAGACCGTTACCAGTGAATAGTCGCACTATACAAGCCATTGATTGACTGATTGATAGTGTTATGTTTTAACTTTGTTACTGCTTGAGTACTGCATAAATACTTTTCACATTGCTTCTAAATTAAGCCTGTCTTCTCTGTGCAATAGGTACCATGTGGTGGAGCCCAGGATAATTTAATGACTTTAAGGGTTCACCCCGACAAAGATTGTGGTTATTATTTGCGTTGAGCTGTCATTGCCTCAACTAATACCCCACTTGCGGCATATAGTTGGGAAACTATATAATCAAACAGTTTTTGGTACAAATAATTTGACTTCCCAGTGTTGTTTTGTGTTTTTCTGCTGCACTATATTCTCCCCTTCCAACAAACACACAATTCTTCATGCAATACAGGAGGGAAATTTGCAATGTTCCGATCATGTCAGGAACCTGTTTAAAAATGTAGGTGGTTTACAAAATGGATAGTGCCAAAAGAGGTTGTGGTTATGTCAGAGCAACTTTTCTACTCTGCTTCTGGACTTGGCAATGGACGTGGAGAGCCAATTATATACCCAATTAATAACAGGGGTAAGACACACTGACTCCTTGGCCAGCAACACCCTGTCAGAGGTGTTTAGAAATTCAGCAGATGGTATATTCGTGATTTTCAGACCTGGCAACTCAAATGGTGCCACACGGTAGCAACTGCCTTCACATGTTCTACCAGTGAGGAGCTGATATGACATGGTGGCAGGAATGATGAGCTGTGGAAACAACTACAAAGAGTGGGTTTCCAGTTTGTGTATAGAGACTCAGAACAGCTGAAGTACATTATAGGATGTGACAACACACCAGGACATCAGCGCCAGCCTCAGCAAGCTTTTTTTTGGTGTGGGGGCATTGGTGGGGGGCAGAAATGCCTCTTAAGCAGTTCTTGGCACAAGGCCCTACCCCCTAAAAGGCCACACAGCCTCCTCACACACAACTCACCCAATGACAAGAAATGCCCTGCCCAACACCATCCACGGCGGAGTCAAGGAAAATCTGTATATGTATCTGGATCATTAATGGCCTGGTGAACAAGATGGAGGACCGCGAGGCACTAAATTACTTAAAGACATTTGATTTGATACTACTCCAAGAAACCTGGGAGGATCATGCGATTGAACTACAGGGGTACACGTCACAATTCGTGCCAGCAAGAAAGGGATCTAACTTCGGCCATCGCTCAGGGGGTCTGTTGATATTTGCCTCAATAATCATAATAGGAGGAATTGTATCAGTTGAGGCACAAATTGCAGCCTCAAGTGCCATACAGGCTGTAATGACAACACTCAAATTTAATGTTTAATGAGGAAGACCAGCCAGTCATAATAATCAACACATATGAGCACCCTAAGCAAAGGCTAAAAGCTGCAAAAGAGCTAGTTAAAGAGCTGACAAGGATTATAGAAGAGCAGAACGCAGAACACATCACCCTGGCAGGCGATTTTAATCTTCACCTCATTGGAACTGTGTCAGAAGATGAACTAGCGCAAGAACTAACCACAGTGTGGGGGGATACCAAATCAGGGCCCAGCATATTCAAGTAAACCAATGAGATGTTCAACCTATCTACTCCAAGAACTTGACCAATTAAATATGAGAGCTCTGAATGGTCGATTTAAGGAGGACAACCCGCCGGTCCCAACTTTTCACTCCACAACTTCCTCTTCTTACCTAGACTTCACATTTGTAACTCTCCCTATGTTCCACAACATCGACTCCTTTAGAATAGGTGACAACGAACAAAGCGACCACTTGCCACATAAAGTGATATTAAAAGCAAACAAAGGACACCTAATGGAGGCATGTAAAACAATTGGCACAGAATACACCTCAGATTTCATACGAATAAGGTGCAAACCCAATACAATTGAGAAACTATCAAAAATTGCAAGGGCACTACTCTGCCGAGAAAATGACATGTTAACTCAACCTGCAAAAGCTTCTGAGAATTTTACAACGGCACTTGGGGAGAAATTCGCCATTAGGACAGGAGTGAAAACTGGAAAAACAGCTGCCATTTTGCCCGGGAAGGCAACTATACTGGAGACAAAGAACCTTAAACGTACAATAAACCAAACACTAAGGCAGCTACCCAAAACTCCCCAAAACTTAGCCCTGCAAGGTGACCTGCGGAAACTGAAGGCACTATTAAAAAAGAAGAAATGGGATAAGAAAAGGCAAGAGAATGAAAAACTTTGGGCAAGGATACTCCATGACTCTAAACTTAAGAACAGCGCCAGGTTCTGGCGGACGATCAACAGTCCACTACGACCAGCTCACCAAGGAATAAACTCCAACATATCAGAGGCTAATTGAGCAAAATACCTATTCAATCACTTTAACAACAACGCGCAGGAGGAGAACGTGGCGGAGGAGGAATCTTGGACCATCCAAAATGACAGAGGTGTCACGCCCAGAGGAAAAACAACACAAAAGGCCAGCAAAGCCACGTACAAGGATCCCCCCCTCAGTAGACAAAAACACTCTGGAGTAGAAGTGGCAGCAGGCCCCGAAGCATCACTGAACAGCAAGGAAGATCGCTACGAAATAACTGCAACACAGATCAAGACACAAATAGCCAAAGGGAAGCTAGAAGGAGCCCCAGACCCCAACGGAATTTCTCCTATGCTGTACAAGCACGACACAGAATACTGGAGCAAAGCACTGGTCCCAGTCTTCAAGGACATACAGGACACACAAACAATCCCAGAGTCATGGAAAGGATCGACGATTAGCCCAATTTACAAACAGGTTGAGAGGAGTACTCCAAACAATTACCGACTTGTCGCCCTAATTGATGTAGAAGCTAAGTACTATGCGGGAATAATCCTGGAAGAACTAACATCTTGGTCATTGGCAAAATCCATCATCCCCATAAACCAAACCGGGTTTTGTCGAGGACAGGGAACCACTACCAACATTATGGCGCTAGCTCTGTTGACAGATGCGGCCAAAGTGGCAAAGTACCCCCTATTCTTATGCTTCATAGACTATAGCGCAGCATTTGACCACGTAGGCCGCGCTAAACTATGGCAGAAATTGGAAAAGTGGGGGATACCAAAACCCCTTTTAAACCAGCTGATATTGCTACACACCGATACTGGGGTCAACATCAAACTAGAAGCTGGGACTCACCTCTCAAGGCGAATCATCACCTCTAAAGGGCTAAAGCAATGGTGCGTTTTAGCACCCTTGCTTTTTAATCTTTTTCTGGTCGACCTCCCCAGGGAACTGGACAAGAGCACATCACGTGCCCCGAAATTAAGAAAAACATCGCTGTCCAACCTGTTATATGCAGATGACCTGGTTCAGATAAGTCGGACTCTTATTGGCCTGCAACATCTCTTGAATACCACTAATAGTTTCTCACAACGTAATGCCCTAAATATAAATCTAAAGAAAACTAAAACTATGACAGTAAATTATCATAAGAGGAAAAAGATCAATTGCTACTTGGACGGGCATTGCTTAGACCAGGTAACAAACTACAAATACCTTGGAGTCTTGTTGGACGGCAGAGGCTCATACAAACCCCAACTGGAGGCCCTGCGCAGGAAGGGGAGAGGATGTAGCCTTACAGCTAGAGCGGTAGACCTCGAAGCTGGGGAACCGGGTGCGAGTCTCGGCATCAACGCTCAACATCCTGTGATTCTGGGCAAATCACCTAATCTCCTCGTGCCTAACAAAAAAAATGAATGTGTCCATCTGGAACGAAACTGGTGCTCATGTAAAGCGATCTGATACTTGATATCTTCGGGTCTAGTTAGCGCTATATAAAACTCTAAAAAAAAAAAATGGAACCATGAGCTACCTAGCAATGAAGCCATTGAGAAAAGTGCTGCCAAACCTAAACCTTGACCCCTTATTACAGGTGATTCAAGCAAAATTACAACCAACACTAACGTATGGGAGTGAATCAATGCAAGGGAGAGATGCAGTGGCCTTGGATAAAACAATCGCCATCATCTACAGAGCAATTTTCCATCTACCAAACTATGTGTCACCTGCCCAAATACGCTTGGAATTTGGGCTACAAAAACAATCGGTGGAAAGGAGGGGCGCATATATAAAAAGTGGCATAAGACAAGAGGTGCTGAGGCAGGATCCCTAAACTCGCACCTTTGGAATGAGCTGTCATGCCGTGGAAAATCACCCACCAGGGAGTACTTGCTTGACTCTCTAAAATGACTGGGACTGACCAACCTCTGGGCAACCTCTACAGATCACCAGAGTTTTAAAAAGTTTGCAACAAAAGTAACAAGAATGGTATCTATTACAGAAGATAAGGGAACACTGGCTAAAAGGGCTCATGGCTGGACAGTGCTTAGTGACTACAAAGTTCTTAAACCTCAATTTTATTTAAAAACGGGAGTTAAAATGAGGATAAAAGAAAAGTTCCTAAAGCTCCGCTTTGTCATTTTACCAATTCGTCCGCACCTGCCACCCTGGAAAAGGAGACCAGGAGAGCAGACCTGCTGCCTTTGCGAAAAAGGAAACGAGGACCTTGTGCATGTCATTTGCATCTGCCCCAACCCAAAGGACATAAGATGCACCTCACCAACGCTCAAACAGAGCGGTATTAGGACCTGCAGGCAGGCAGTAAAACTGCGCTTTAATGCGGCGGAAACACAGCTAAACTGCCGACTAACACAATTCTTTGACACAGTGGCAGAGAGCCTTAAATGCATACTGCAGGCGGACATTGAATAAACAACACACTTGGGCCATTTTTTACTGATGTTTAACTTGACAAGGCTCCTGTTAGTCTACCTCTTGAAGCACAGGCACTTTAAATCTGATGAGCTGTTTAAAAGCCCTAAAATGTCATAGGAAATGAGACCTGGGAGTAGCCCCCACTTACATCGTATTGCCAGCAAGCTCAATATAGTAGACTGTAAATCCTGATATTAATTAGTTGCTATATGAATTGAAGGAAGGAATGTTTTTTGGGGGATTTTAATATGTTGCATTTTATGACAGTTTTAATTATTTTTTATCTTGCTTCGCATTATGTAAATGAATTTGTAAGTATTACGTGTATGCAACGGTTTTTATTAATCATGCATATTAATCATGCATAATAATAATAAACTAAAACTAAACTATCCTCACACACAGAAATATTTTTTTAAGTTGCAAGTATATTCACGTAACCAAGCCACCTAAGTGATATTTATTATGCCAGTTCAAATAAGCACTCTATATCCCCCGAAATCCACAAGGCTCTATAACGCATGCAACAAAGGTTGCTTATTTTTGAGTTTATTCTACAGAAGGCAGCCTTTGAAGAAAAGTCTCCTGTCTGCTCTCATATTGGCTGCTGAGTTAAACATTTGAAGCCAATAGTCTTTCTGCCACTACACCAGGGCAACATCATTCAAAGAATATTTTGAAAAGACAGTGATCAAGAATTCGTGATTATTGACAGAAGCCTAAGATAGATCTTTGTTGACACCAAATAACCATAGTTCAGGAAATTACACTACCTAAAGAAAAAAAGAACAAGACCGAGTTGAAAGAGTTGGGCAGGAATGGCTGAGGAGAAGGTGTGTGCGCAGCTCTGATTTTGCTAGTTCAGAAATTTCATGTGTCCACAATGTAATACTCGGTTTGCAGGCTCTTGGAGACTCATGAACTTATTGAATACCTTAATTAAAAGGGACACGTTGTATCTGGGAGACACCTCTGAACCTTCATTGTGGGGACTTAAGTATTTCCTTATTGATATGGTGAATATACAATGATTTATAAGTGGGCTACTTGTTTACTTTTACTGGACTCCACCGATTCAGAAACGTTGGTATGCCAGAGGTCTCTCCGTAACCACATTTTCCAGTCTAGAGCTACAGGAAAATGTATGCTGACATTTAATACAGATTTACTACAGGTATTTAATCAGAGCCCAATAGAAGAGATGATGACACAAGCAGAATTTGATTTGGGTCTGGATATTTTTCTCTCTTCGAAAGTCCCTTAGGTGAACTACTTTTTCTCCTCTTGCTGGTCTTTTGTAAGGTCTGGTGGCTTCGGTGTCTTGTTTTTCTCTGAGTCTTAAAAGCAAGGCAGGAGATAATGGATTTGTCAAGGCTTTTTAAGTGTCATTCGAGTTGTGACAGAATTACCAATATGCATTATATTAAGTGACTGATAGTCATATTTATCTGTATTTTTCTTGCTGCAGTATTCTGTATCCTCTAGAAAGGAGTCTTGGTGATATACAAAATTCTTCATCTGTCGGAGTTCAGTAGATGATGTAGACACAGGTACTTGTGGCTATCCCGTGAGGATGCAAAGAGTGTATGTTGCTCCACAAAGCCATTAAATGGTTGTCCAGAATCAGGGCACGGGGGGTGGGTGGTCAGGCAGCACTGAGAGTTATTGTTCAGATGCAAGCAACCACTCTCTGAAGAGTGATCTTCTGTAGTTATTGTTTCGGATAATACCCTTTCTGGTGGAGATTCTCTGCTTTTTTCTACCGACCCACGTCTGGGCATACCTATTGTACTAGAGGCATCACACTGAAGTAAACAAAGCAGCAACGGGTGGATTATTGAATTAATCTCAGTCACTGGTAATTACTTTGGACTGCATCCTAGTCCATAATTATTTTGTTCACCATGCCCCCTCAGAAAACCCAGCAATAGGCAAATCAGCCTTTAGGGATCATCTCTGAGTAGCTATTGTAGGATCGCCCGTTTGATCCTGATGAAAGCCTGTAGATGACTGAGTTCACCAGAAAGGTTAAAACATGTAAACAATTAGACGTAATAGGAATATACCTTAATTGCGTCAACATCCTCAAACTTTGACTTTGCTTTTAATATTATGCAGGGTAGGCTTTTTATTTATTACTTCTATAAACTTACACTTACAATCCCTAACCTGACAAAATTTTAATACCATCAATTTGGGAACCTAGTTATCCCAATTAATACATAACACCATAAAAGGTCTCTCAGAGCTCACATGGAGCCTGCTGAGCACCATAGTTAGTGCTCGTGATGGAGCAACCCTGATGATCACTATTAGTGAGCGAGGGATCGCTTCCTCTTTTATGCTAATGTTTTCTGTCACCCTGAAGGCCAGGTCCAACAGGTGTTCATATGTTCATATGTTAGTCATCATTAGAGGACACAATGATGGTAAGTAGTTATACAATAGCAGTCTGAGTATCACACCCATCACAGCCTGATAGCTCTGTATCATGTAATATGTTGAATTTTGGGAGGACAATTATTTCGGCTCTTTAAATAGTCTTCTCATTCCCCTTTTGCGTTCTACACTGTTGAGTGGTGGCTCAGCCACACGAATTCGAGGGCTCCATTTGAAACCTTTGAAGAGAAGAAGACCTACCAATCCCCAAGGCTCAGTTTCCATATGCAATCAAAAATGGGGGGACTTAGAGGGGCTTTTTGGCAAGGTCCAGCATACATGCCCAATTGAATCAAACAAGAAGTGGTATGCAGTTCCTAAGTGGGTCAAGAGATGATAGTAGTGGAGAGAGCTACACATAGGGTAGCGTAGTCCTTTCCAATGGAGAGGGAGGGGAATACTCCCTTCGGAACTAGGGCCCTCACACACCGAGCCAGCTAGGTGTCATGCTTCATCATTGGGTCTGCTCCTCGTCGGGTCGGCGCTGCAATACCCAACGGGCACCCAAATGAGGGGCTCGACATTACTTCGAGAGCAACCCCACTTACCTCAAATCAGCGTCACTGCACTGAATGACCTACCCCTGCCGCCGGAACTGGGTGGTGAACAGCAGCGCCAGCCGGTCGCTGTTATACTTCCCGGGAATCCTACGGCGGGCGGGGTGTAGGCCGGAAGTGGTACACTTCGACCGCTAGTCTGTTCCAATCCCCGCCTATGAGAAATTGGGAAGCACCTATCTCTGATAAGATACGATTCAATTGGAGAAGAAATGGTTTTTTCGCACCCGTCGGGCATAAACTGATCCTACACAAAAATGTGTGTCTCCGATGCGTAGTTTGACAAACACATATCTGCCATCTGGGTTCCTGCCGTTTGGTGCGGTGTGGGTGAGGGGCCTAGGAAAGTGTAGATGTGGTGTAGTGAAAATGAGCTAAAACAGGTTGGGTAGTCAAAACCAATTTTAATAAGATTGCTCCCACCTGGTTAAAAAAGAAGAAGAGAGTGGCGACTTATCTGAATGTAATGTTTAAAGATCTAGCGCTCTACTCTAATGGGGTCAACATGTTTCTTGCCTTAATTGTCCTACGGATCAGACGGCAATTCATCAGGACCATGTGTAAACTATCTACACCCTGTGGTAGTTGTGGACCAACCTACCTACCACATGTACAGGTATAGTACCTAAGCAGTGTCGAGGATCTAAAAGAAAAATAAAAGCATACGTTAACAAGGACGTAGTCATCCAGTATACTTAATGGCCATGTGACTCTCTCTAGGTAAAACCAAGCACATGACCCAACAGGTGTGCACACATGATCATGTGACTAGTGGCACACGTGAAATTGTACACATGAATGAACAATTTTTTAATATGTAAAACGCAATAGCTTCGATTGAGGACAGTCAGACTCACCAACAGGCTCTAGTAGCCAGGCCTCAACAGTGTCCGGCGGGGCTGTGACACCTCTAGGTGCAGTGTCCTAGAGGAAAGCATCATAAAGGTTGTTTGGTTGCCAGTAACAAACATGCGTAGGTATCCCCCATAGGTCCTAAGCCCAAAACAGGTGGATATCAAAGGGCTCGTGACGGTTGTCAGGTGCCTCAAATAGCGCCGCTGTGCAGTCTCAAATGCCAAGTGCCGTTGACCCTCAACGCAGGTAGGACATAGATCGCCAGTAGTAACGCCCCACCAACCCACTTCGCTGATGTTAATTACGAGGCGAGTACTTGCGGATCCCGCCGATGCGCATAACTGTGGCCAACTGGTGAGGAGGCACGTAGAATAGCAAGCGTGCATGTAAAGCAAACGGGATCAACCAGGTTGGTCACCAAAATATCACCAGCATGGTAGCTTTAAAATTAACAAGAGACGCTAAACCGACATTACTTCGAGAGCAACCCCACTTACCTCAAATCAGCGTCACTGCACTGAATGACCTACCCCTGCCGCCGGAACTGGGTGGTGAACAGCAGCGCCAGCCGGTCGCTGTTATACTTCCCGGGAATCCTACGGCGGGCGGGGTGTAGGCCGGAAGTGGTACACTTCGACCGCTAGTCTGTTGATAAATTTAAAACAGGAAGTGCCTGTGTGGCAAAAGAAAGCGGCCATCTTGGAGTAGTCGCACGTATCTCGATTAGTACAGAAACCCTATTGACATTGATTCGTGTATGTCAGTATAGAAATACATCTCCTTTGTGGAAGATACGCGGTGTTGTTGGCGTTATTGTAGATCATTAAACAACAAGTCAGTTATATGCATAAAGATATTACAAAACACCTGGCACTTTCTGGTATGTTCGTTTGTTGCTCAATTGGGGTAAGCACATATAAGACACAGGTTTGTCATCTATATTCTCCCACCCATTGATATATACCAAACAAATGGCATATGCAGGTATATATGTGGCAATGCAGTGACTAATCTTTTTCAAGGAATTTATGTGTTGGTTGGGTACCCCATCTTAAGATGACTTGAGAGTTTCAGCACAGTGATCCCGAGGGAATTTCATCATTTAAACCATGTTGATCAGTGGATAGACGGTGTATCCATCTCTGTTCTATCCTGAACAGCGCTCTCTCTGTAATGTGTGGATGGGCGTCAAGTACTACCCATCGAATGGTGTCAGGCGAGTGACCAAAGTCTTTAAAATGCGTACCCATCTTAGTGGACACTCGTTGGCATCGAGCAAGTCTTGCCATGCAGATGGACCAGAATATAAGGCAGATGGGAGCGGACCAGGAGATTTAAAAGAGCGAGCGAGGAATGGTATTGTACGCTCACTGTCCCGCCATTATACGAAAGTGCAGGGAAATGGGTAACGCAACCCCAATTTAAATATTAGTAGAGAACCGTTTGACAGCGCTGTAGCACTGCGGTTCTAAATCTTTTAGTTTCTGTGAAATCCCACCGAATCACTTTTGGAAGTAAGGTGCCCCGCCTAAGCAATTACTATTGTGACTTCAAAACCTTGCATAAAAAACGAACACAAGTAAACAAACATAATCCAGCCTAGCTGTTCTGTGGTAAGGGCAGACAAAGAAAGCAACTTCTAGATCTGTTCGGTACACACCAAGCCCAAAAAGCCTTCCCCAGTTAAGTCCAAGCAACCTGAAAATACCTCCCGTGGCATGCCTGGGCGACCTTAACTCGCATAAAAGGATCAAGTGATTCACAACCACCTCTTAATCTTTGTGGCCTACCCAGGCATTAATCGCCAGAAATTCAGTACTATCATTTTGTCCGCCCTGGGGCAGAATATTAGGCCTGGGAAATGTACAGGCACTTCTGTAGGTTATATCTATGGGTGGATCAGACGCGCAACAACAAGAGCCCAATTTGAGGGGGGGGGGGCGCTAATTCTTCCAGCAATAGGCAGGAGTGGAGATGCAGGGGCTCTAAGAAGGGCTGAAAAACCACAAAGCCTCAGTGACAAGTAAATTGTATTTTAGAGACCTATGAAGTACTCGGGTGCGGCTGTGTGTGTGACCGGGAAGCTGTCACAGCCCGGGCTGCCACACACGATGACGGGGGGGGGGCTGAAGCCCCTTGAGCCCAATGGGTGTTGCGCGCCTGGGGTGGATCAGAATGGGATCGGAGGCCCCAGAGTCTTAGCTGCTGTATTCAGTACCTGTGTGAACTGCAGAGTTAGCCCCGAGTAGTCTGCGGCTAAATCCGAGGAGCAAAGAAAGATAAAGTAGAGCTCAGTCGAGGCGCTACATTTCCCCACACGATGCACCTGTCACCCAAGAACATTCATAAACTATGAAAAGATCAGTCACCGAAAAAGCAGTATTGTACGAGAGGGGTATCTTGTTGTAAATGCTCAGGCCAATTCATATCTTTGCCTAAAAAAGGGTCTAATTGATTGCTACGATACTCCCTTACAATGGCTTGGAAAGTGTTTCAGGGAAGGGAATCCAGTTTTGCAAATAACCTAGTTAGTGGTATTTTTCCTGCTGTACATGTACCGAAATCATCAACCTTGATAGATAAAGAAACAGTCCAGCAACTAACACCACAAGACCCAGCAAAGTGAGAAATTTGGCAAGTTCACACAGGGAGCAATAGATTTTTTTTTACAGATGCAGTGGTACAAACTGATGCTGCACAACATTGTGATTGGCTCTCACGGGAATGGAGGGCTACAGAGCACTTCTCCGAGCCCAGTACTCGGAATCGGCGGTGGGGGGGTTCAGACATCCCTGCCTCGGCAAAGATTACATTTGGGGTTGTGGACGGACACCTTTTTAAAACAGTAACGCCGATATTTAGCCAGTGCAAATCTCAAAGGGCCTTGTAAGCTTTCATAACGCTCAAAGACTTCTCAATCAGGCACATCAATGTTTTAATTATTTAACTATGGCCAGGTAAAAAAATACTCACAAAGTAAGTTCAGGATAAACCATAATATTTATTGTTGACAGGTGCACAGTATAAATCACTTAGAGCAAGACCAATTCACAGTCAAGGTTGAGGCAGACAACAAATTTACAAGTAATTTACTAACTGGCATTCAATATTCAAATTATCTGCAGCTAAAGAGTTAGTAACTTACACAAACATTATGAGATGTAATACTTAAGAGACTACACGACTGGAAGCGTGGTGCAATGGTAGCACCAGCTAACAATCATTGGCATAGCCAATAGGTCTCGCCTTTGGGACCTTCTAAGTGTTTAGCCATGCAACAGTTGATGTTGTTGCACCAAGGATATTGTGCTGCATAACTAAATACTTATAAGGTCCCAAAGGCGAGACCTATTGGTTATGCCAATGCTTGTTAATATTTGCTGCCTAGTGTTACATGTCACCAAAAGAGAATGCCTGCCACGATTAAACAAAGAGGAGCCTGGCTCCCTGCCACGACCAATCATCTCCATTACAGCAGCACCCACGCGTAACCACCAAACAAACCGAGTGGCAGAGGCCAAAGGCGGATCCCAGCAGGCCAGAGCTGCTGACAGACAACCTCCACCCACACCCTTGGCCCACAGGACAGCTGTGGCTCAAATAAAAGGCACATATGTTGATGAATGAGTAATTCTAGTCTGTAGTCTCGGGGAGCCGGTAATAGAGTTTCAAATACATTCATAATTAATGTTCCCATTTTTCGTTTTCTTTGTTCATTCGTACATATAAATTCAAACTGATAGCAGTCGGGTTTTTCTACGCAGGCAGTCTGTCTCAAATTATTTTTAAAATCGGAAAAAGCGGAAATGTTGTCTTCTTTTGAGTGACTCAAGCTGTCAGTCATGGCTGCCAAGAGCTACAGGGAAAGGCAGAATGAAAAGTTTAACGAAATGTGTTCTAATGAATCTTAAGTAGCTTCAGATGCCTTTGAATAATTGAATGAATGATTGAACGAATGAATGAATAAGCTGATTTGTAAAGCGCCAACATCTGCCCCCAAGGGCGTCCCGGCGCTAATTGCAACACCATAGTAATGTTTTCAGGTGCATATGTTATTTCGTTTCTTAGCACGTTGACTTCCCCCAGACACTGAACGGTGAACATACATTTGTAAATTAAATGCATGTGAAAATATACTAGTTGTATCTTAATTTTGTCATAAAAATGGATACCTGCCAATAGGAGAGAACATAAACAAGCACGCGAGTGGTGCGCGCGCCACAGCTAGACATCTGTTTTCAATTATCGCGCCCGTGTCTTGGCACGATAATTGAAAACAGATGTGGCCCGTGCGGATAACCGCAAGCAATAGGCCGTGGGCGGAGCAAAGGCGGGACATGCACCCGCCTTTGACCAATTGCGTGCTGTCTTTATTTGAAAGACGCACGCAAAGCCCATTAGCCTGTGAGGAAAAAAAAACACATGCACGAGCGTGTGGTGAGCTTGGGGAGCTTTCTGAAGCCACTTACTAAAAGTCGAGCAAGCAGCGCATGCGCTGCTCTAGGCTCGACCTAAAAAGCTCAAAGGAGAGAAAAAAAACGCTAATGAGCCCTAGTTCGTGAATAATAAAGACACCGCTTTTGTCAAGGGGGTGAGGAAGAAACAGACACGAAGGGGAGAGGATGTGGTGAAATGGCCAGAGCTGCGGACTCAGGAGCTGGGTAACCAGGTTCAAGTCTTGGCATAGGCTCAACATTCCGTGTTTCTGTGCAATCACGTAATCTCCCCGAGCCTCTACCAAAAATGAATGTTACAGTGTGTAAAGAAACCAGTGCTTGTGTAAAGCTCTCCAATACCTAAAGGTCGAGACCGTGCTGTATAAAACTGCCAAAAAAGGGGAGGGGTCAAATCAATACACAGAAAGAGGTCTCTGAACGCAGCGACCTCAGAGGGGTGGTGGGGGCGGGCAAGTACTGTTGTGGGAGGGTGTGGGGCACGACTGAGGAGATCTGGGAGATGAGTCATAGGCGAAGCTGAAAATTAACGCGGCTGGGAAGATTAAAGGAAGTAAACCAAACAAAACATTTAACAGGAGCAGACACTGACCTAACCAAAAACAAGCGGTATTTCGGCATGGCAACTGGATCCACAGAAGCAACAATAACTGACATCGCAGGTGGTGTCGAATTGTCTCTCCTCCCGATTTTAGCACTCACTGCTTCCAAAAAGCTAAGATAAAGAGGGATGGTAGATGTTGCCCATGGAATTCCATCCCTTACTCACTGGTTAAATCGGTCTGCATGTGAGGGCAGTGCCAAAAAAAAACAAGCGCGCGCGCCTCGCGCAAGTAGGGGGGGGGGGAGTGCGGCCGAGAGCAGGCAGTGTTTCCCTTGCGGGAGCGAGCGCAATAATTGCTAACACATGGCGCCGCTCGCTCCAGCAAAAGAATCGCCAAACGTGCACGCGTTGCCATTCAAAGCAATGCAACGCGTGCACGTTTTTGCCTGCAAAACCGGATCGATTTCTACAGGTCTTTTTCCTATTTAGCGCATGCGCGCTGCGTAGGCGAGACCTAAAAAGGAGTTATTAGAAATCGTCTTTTTGATACTTCACTTATGCTCATTTTTGAGATATAGGCGAGGTGTCCCAATAGATCTTAAAGTTGCACCCATAAAGTGACCTACATGTTAACACTAGATTTACCTAAAAGACTAAAAAATAGCCTTTCAGTTCAGACCTACCTAGTGGATTTTGTAAAGCCAAGTGTACTCTTCAGTGTTATAACATGTTAAAGGTTAAATCATTTTGGAAAGATACCTGCACTAGTTCAGTCTAATTCCCTAACCATTTCATAGCAAAGGTTATTGCAATATGAAAGTACACCCCAGTTAGCCTGACTGTTAAGTGTAAGGTATCAGCCAAGGAACAGCAGTACCAAAGGAATCTCAAAGCCCGCAACTAGAGATCCAGGTGCCGGAAGAATGAGAATATAGGGGAAAGTGCAAGGAAATGCTATCTTTGTTCAATTGTGACATGATTTGGATAATTCCTAATTTTTAGGTATGTCTACAATCACATGGATTAATCATAATTTTCTTTTATTATTGTCCATTTCAAAGCTTTTGTGTAAACAGTTTGTGATCTAAGACTATATTTGCCTATTTTGTTCCTCACTGTTCCTATATAAAAAATCAATGCAATCCATAGTGTTTACACAGTATTGATTGTTCACCTCCTTCTGGTCCGCTCGTGTGTATCAGTTGAAAGAAATTAATCACATTAGGATTGAGGATAGAACCAGCCGATGAGAGCAGCTGGCACCGAAGACAGCCCTGGGAATTACTCTACCTCAGAGCATTACACATCACGGTACTGGATAACCAGAACATGCCAAGAAATGGAGGCTCACGCGCACAACTCCGTGTAACACGAGTTACAGATTAATGAGACTAAAGACCTAGGGGAATATTCTCAAGGACTCATCACCGAGTTAACAGCACTTTAGCGCAGCAAAAGTGGCGAAAGAATCATCGCCCCATTCACAAGCTGGTGAAAACTCCCCACATCTCCAGTATACCAGCGATAGCTGCCGCAAAAAACATCGCCACGGATGAGAGAGACAACTAACGCTAATGATATGCAGAGTAGGCGTTCCTGTGCAAAAACACACGAAAGCACCACTTCGCGTTATTCTCATCGACCAGCCAGAACTGCGATGCGACCCAAAAACAGGCGATAAGGCCGTTAGCAGCAGGGATTTAACACCTGCCTTTTATTGGTGGTAAGCAGGACGACAACCTGCAGTATAAAGGGAGCCCAGCCCAGAGCTACATCGGCAGACTAACACATGTCATGGAGCTACTGATCATGCAGCTCGGAGCCCCAAGAGGCCCACAACACCCACCGCCACCCCCACAGGTCCCCCACCCCCCCAGGACCACCCCCCCGGACTACCACCGAGGCAGCGCAGAATGAGACAGCGGTCCTTCCGAAAATGCACCAGCCTCGGAGACTTAACGCCAGAGGAAGTCATTGCCCACTACAGGCTCAAAAGGATGACCATCCCCCGCATCCTGACCCACATTGCCCACAGGCTGACGGTACCAACACAGCGGAGAACCAACATCTCTCCGCAGACAAAGCTGCTGGCTGTGCTGCACCTGTTGGCCTCTAGTACCTTCCAGCCAACAACTGCCGGAGTCGGAGGAGTCTCACAGCCAGCCCTATCAAAGTTCCTCACACCTGTCTTGGATGCCATCATCAGCTTGGTACCCCAGTACCTTCACTTCCCCCACACTGCGCAGGAACAGCTGGAGACCAAGCAAGGCTTCTACGCCATAGCTGGCTTCCCGCACGTGTTGGGGGCAATTGACTGCACACATGTCCTACTTGTGCCCCCTTCCGACACTGCACACACACAATTACCGCAACAGGAAGCACACGCATTCCATCAATGTGCAGGCAATTGTGGACCACCGGGGACTCTTCACCAACGTCGTCGCCAACTACCCAGGCAGTGTGCATGATTCCTACATCTTCCGACAGTCCATCATCAACCAGCTCTTTCAGGATGGCACCTACGGAAATGCACTGCTCGTCGGTAAGTACCAATGGAACACACCACAGACCTCAACTCCACAATCAGACAACTCACAACTGTGGGAATGCACATGTTACAACATCACATACGACATGCCAAACAACATGCCCACCTACCAGACAAGACAACACATGGAAATGTGGTAACAGGGGCCAGACATCCAGACAAGCCATCCACGTAATGGCACCTCTGCCACACAATAGCAGGATGTGGTGAGAGGCGGGAACCAAGTTTGTGCGAGGGAGGCAAGTGACCCATGAATCAGAATGTACTCAATGCCAAGTGTGGCGGGGATGTGCTGGACAGACTTAAGTATGCAGAGCACAGACATGTCCATGTGGACATATACTGCTGGTATTTGTAGTGTTGTAGACAGTGGGCGCAACCATGTTACCTCAGGCAGTGGGGTAGACCCTGGACATGTAGCTATGTCGCCCCCCCCCTGTAAGCGTAAGCGGAGTGGGCTGGGCCAGCGTAGGAGTGGGAATCAATAGCCCGGGGCTCAGGGTGTGGTTCACTTCCGGGATGGCCACCAAGGCAACTACTGCGTGTGTCTCTGTTTCCGCCATATCCTGACCATAGGCCTACACACACGTGGCCGACCACCTTCAACGGCCAATATCACAGTGTCGTTGTCAGGCTTGTAGACATGCGCAGACAGTCATGACAATGGTGTGTCCTAGGAGTGCAAGTGATGCAACCGCGCAGCGCACACAAGTAAATAGGCTCGGGGGAGTGAGGAGCAGCTGTGAGGCAACGTACTACACATGGATGCCGCTCATTTGCCACATGAAAGACATGTCAGACATGTATCCCAAAGTCCCACACATCACACACCAATATACTAATAAGCCTGAGAACACAGAATGCCGAACCACCGATTGACACATCCCTCTCCCCTGTCACAGGTGATCAAGGATATGCACTCTGCCCGTGGCTGATGACACCCCTCTGAGCCCCGAACACCCAGGCCCAGAGGCAGTACAATGCGGCCCACATACGCATCAGGGGCATTGTGGAGCGCTCATTTGGCATGTTGAAGTCATGTTTCAGGTGCCTGGACATCACAGGTGGAAGACTCCTGTACAGCCCGCAAATAGTGTGCAAGATGATCATTGCATGTTGTGTGTTGCACAACATATGTGTACGCACCAATGCCCCATGGATCCAAGTGCCTGATGCACCGGACGGTGATGATGGAGATGAGGCAGGTGGACCACACCCCAGTGCAGCAGCAGCTGGAATAGCCCGAAGGGACACTATCATTCACAATTTCTTCACATAGGCACGTCACATGGGGACTGTCCTTAGCAATCATGGGACAGGTCAAAATGACCACAGGCACAGCATGTGCAAATAAATTAATTCCTAGACACATTCCCTGTGTGCATGTCACTCCTCTGCATTGGCACATCGCTCGGACAAGTGTATGTGCAACATTTAGTGCTGTCAATTACACCAATGGCAATTGGATGGTGGGAGTGTCACTTCCGTTATCGGGATCCTGTTTTCCTGCGAACTGAACAGCGTCTTCCTCTTCTTCTTCTCGTTGCCCTTCCCTGGCCCCGAGGTCCCAGGCTGTTCCTCCGTGAGGCTTGTGGGGTTCGGGTTGTCCTCTGTACTTGCTCCAGCTCCCTCCATTGTGCTTCGCAGTTGTTATGTCTTTTTTATTTCTTTCTGGTTTTTTTGCTGCTTTTATGGTGATTTTACCCACCTGACGTGGGAATTGCAAGCCTGCAGCTGCTTGTCGCCGATTTTTCTATCGCGGTTGGGCCCATCGCAATTTTTTTCACGTTCGGGTTGAGATTTTTATCGCCGTCCCGGTAGTGTTATCGCAGACATTTGCTGCGTTATCGGGGTACTATCGCATGTTACCGCCGTGTTGTAAATACCACGTTGACACAGGGTTATTTTCCCATGCTAGACGGCGATATGAGGACTTGCGTTAACCTATTTTGGCGATGATTATCGCACGTTCTTGAGAATATCCCCCCTAGTGCATTGCGCTTAATGACTGAGAAGCTATTACCCTTGCGTCCACACAATTCTTTACCAGACACAGCAATCACCTGCATAAATTAAAATCAACCGAAGCAATCTGATTATGTAACAAAAGAAAAAATCTGGTAGACTACAGATCATAGAGCGGTATGTCAATAAATATTGGGTGAGGATCTGCTTTGGAGCTCAAATACTACATGTTTATGAAGACAACAGAAAGCATTCTACTATATGCATAAATGCACATACTATTGCGAAACTGACCAATGTTTTGAAAATGGGGATTTGAGGTGAAGGGCAATACTAGAAGAGGATGATTTTTAAATTCCACGTGATATTAAGCCGCTCGCTTCCAGATGGTCCTAACTTTAGCGACAGTCTCTCTTCGCACCGGTGAGGCTTTTGACTAAAAGTAAGAGGGTTAAACTCCGGCGATAATTACCCAGTTAAGGCAGAGTGAAAATTCACTTTTTTTTTTTAAATTAAGTTCATAAGCAGGTTCTCTCTGAAGTCTATGGATGGGTTTTGGCAGGCGCATGAATAGGAGGGGAAAAGAGTGGCATGCTAAATGCGGGTGATTAATGTAGTACGCATGAACTACTGTTCATAAAGGCCCCTAAAAGCAACACAATGCTTCTACCAAGCATCGCCCCGTCTTCCGCGCAAGTCGTAAAATACCCCACGTGTCTGAAGCGGAAAGATATAGGCACACTTAATCTCAGGACTATCAATTCAGTCACAGTTCACCCACACGTAAAATACACACCTGCCAGCCACGACTTCAATACCCGAAACCACACAATATTTAAGACAGAATTACTTAGGTAAATTAGCGATAGAACATTCTATTTTTCTCCTAACTAACATAGACCTTGTCAACAGAGCAACTCGTACTCACCATCTCTCTCAATATACCGAAGTAGAGCGAAAGAACTAAGTGAAACATTAGCAGCCTTTATATAGAGCGGAGACGGAATCTGCGCAAGTGCACACATAGCACTTCACCCTAGACCGATAGCTGCGGGGCAAGACGTGTGATGCAATCTGTGAGGGTGGGGAATGTGGACGCAGCCGCTGTGTAATTTTTGAAGTGGGGGGGCAGCTTTCTAGCCCCAATATGCACATAGAGGCAGAACTACAAACCAATGTGAAGGCTATCTGGAAAAGGAGGCGTGTTGTGGTGAGCTGAGAGCGAGACTTGAAACGCACAGAGGTGGAGGCGAGGGAGAAGCTTTTCACGTGGTCAAAGATGGCTCCTGGGCGTAAAATTAACAAATCTCTGACAGGTCCTAACAAGCATTGGCAATGCAATAGGACTCACATTTACACGAGACCTATTGCATTGAAACGGGAGTGCGGGCATGCAAGAATGCACGAAAGGTAGTGCGGTGGGGGGGCGAGAGGTCGCGTACTGCGGGAGGGGGCGGGGCGGAGATAGGGAAGAAAATAGTGTTCCGAGTAAAGGGGCCAGTAGCCATGGAAGGATACAAATGATGACATGCTCGTCATAAGGAGGGACTAACAAACCTTAAACCAATCAGAAGGCAGCATTTAGGACCTAAGCCAATAAAAAAGATGGGCGGAGTGGGCGGAGCTTCCACGAAGCTTCCACACTATACTGAATACTGCATGCCTCGCAAAACGAGCAGCGCATGCGCTGCAACGCTAGACTCGACCTAAACAGGAGATGACTTCACTGGCTTGAAAACAAGTCCACTTTTACTCCAGGTAGCAACATAACACCATCTCAGTTAGTTGCTTTTGAAGAGGCAGTCCTAATGGATATAAACAATGCTGAGTCAAACCTGTGAAATAGCTGCAACAATTTGTCTACACAGGAGAAGGAAGCCTTGGGAGAATTATATAACGATCAGGAGAACACCATCAAACAAATGGACACTGGAGGAGCACTCGTGATCCTCTATACCACACATGACTAGTGTCTGAAGAGAAGAGTTACAGAAAGTTCCAAGGAAGCCCACTGAGACCATAAAAAAGGAGATTACTAATCCAGTCTGTGAAGGCTTCCCTAATGACTTCATCTCTAAAGAAGAATGTGACTCCGTTATCAAAGAGAATCCCACAGTACTTTATTTCTATAGTCTGCTGAAGCTCTCCTTCACCAGGAAGACTGATAGTGTTTGAAATAGGATCACCCTTTAAATCTACTATTACACATCAATTTTGACAGCAATATCAAATTATTATTCACATTATTAGCATCCTACAAAAAGCCACATTAAGGCCATCACTGAAATTCTTGAGCAAAACAATTGGGAATATGTTACTTCATAGTGGAATTTGCACTTCTCGTTTTGACCTGAAGTTTTCCAATTTGTCCATGACTATTACCTAAAATTAGGAAGAGCTGGCATGGGATGTGCATGCACTCCCTGAATGGTGACACTCTATATGCATAACTTCAAATTAATGTGGATTTACCCGGATTCCATTCATTTCAACGAACACATAAAACTGAGGGAGAGGTATATCAGTGACATCCTTTTCACCAGGGAAGGGGATGTCAACACCTCTATGACATTTCTTACATGGATCATCACCTGTGATGAACATCTTAAATTCACAGGAACAAGCTTGAGTGAAGAAGAGTCCTTTCCAGATCTTACGATAAAGGCGACTGATGGCAAGGTGACAACAACAATATGCATAAAACCTAGTGACTGCAATTTCTTGCTAACATATGAAAAGTTCCACCCGAAAGCACTACATGAAAAGTTGCTGATAGGACATATCTCAGTTTAAGACGAAAGTGCTCAACCTTACAAAACTTTGATGAAGAATCCAACACCCTTAGTGTTAAACTAAGCAAATGAGGATATCCTAATAAAGTTTTCAAGAGAGCATACAAAAACAACCACCAGCATCCGAATAATATGTGTCACTACCTTTTCAACACTGCCAAATTAAATACAATGCATCATAAAAAAAAATGGAAAGGACTAACACATGTAGACAAAGAACTAGAAACCCCATTTTTTTGCACTAAAAAAAAGCCTGAAGTATCAGGGATAAAATGATATACACATGCCCTGGTGGAACAGAACCAGAAATGTGAGCAGTGTACATTATGGGAACACCCTAAGATATTCGTACAAAAGCCTCTAAAAAAGAAGACATGGGACTACTGATCAAATGGAAACAAAGAAAGTTTACCATTTGCAAATGTGGTTTACCTACTGTACACAGTGTGGGTGGCCAAGTCTCTTTGCTAATGTTTAGAGTTATGTGCGGACGTGTTCCAGTTGTGCTCAGGTTAAGAGTTATTGAGATCTCTACCTGTTCTTTGATGGACTTTGGAATACAATATCAATGGATTTTTTTGAAGCTTTACCCAGAAGCCAAGTTTGCATGGAAACTCTTTTGGTTGTAGACCTTTTGACTTAAATTAATCATTTTATATCCCTGCCTTGGTTGCCCACTTCTAAAGACCTGTTCCTCAGGTTCTGACTATAGACAGTGGATCGTAATTTAATTCAAGATTTTGATCTGCCTTATGAACCTGATGGAAGTTTACCTTTCCACTAGTTTGTCACACACTCATATGGACAGATAAACTGAAAGGTTGAACAGTATTTGTGATATCAAGCCTTTTTACAAAGGAAAGATTGTAGTATGGCATTGTTGTTATAATCATTTCAATAATTCTCTGCCCTCCAAGCTCTTCAAAGAACTTAAATCCTCCATGCTCCCACTCTAGTCTAAGATTGTCTATGAATCTCTCTTGCAAGGCTTGATTCCTGACTGCCTAAAGATTGGTCAAGTCACCCCATCCCAAAAAAGCCAAATGCAGACTTTACTGATCCTAATAACTTTAGACCTACACACAACTGTGTAATCACAATGATCAGTTTCAACTCTTTGACCAATACCAATCAGACTTCAGATTGGGACACATTACTGAAACTGCTTTGACACACATTGTTGATGACACCCTGAGACTACTTGACCAAAATGAAAAGTTGCCTACTTATACTTCTTGAACTTTCCTTGGCGTTTGACACTGTCAAACATGACGACTTGATTGATCTTCTTGAAAAAAGGATGGGGTTATCAGGCCCAGTTATTGGTTCCCCTCGTTCCTACATAATAGAACACAAAGAATCAAAGTCAACTATTCCCTTTCTAACAGTACCACAGTCTCAATTGGAGTGCCTCAAGGATCTGCACTAGCACCCACGCTCTTCAACTTGTTCATGGAACATCTCACTGAAATGCTGAACCGCTCGAACATACACTATCACATGTAAACAAACGATACTCAATTGTATATGAAAATTTCCTCACCGGATGATATCAAAACTCTTAACTTTGCACTTGTGAAAACTTAACATTGGTTAACTCACAATCATCTTATGCCAAATATTCTCAAGACGGAATTCCTCCTGATCGCCCCCCACAATTACTCTACTCCCATTCAAGACTGGCTTAAACAACGAACAGCCCTCATTTGCGCTCCACATGTTGTTGATTCCACCAGATCATTAGGCATAACTCTAGACAAACACCTGAACATTCAAAACCACATCAGCGTAACAACTAGAGGGGCCAGTCACCAACTCAGCACTTTAAGGAAAATCAAACCGTTCCTGCCTCCTGACAACATGCAGCTAGCAATCCAATCCCTAGTTATCTCCCACTTAGATTACAGAATTGTGACCCTGGCTGTGCTTCCCAAAGCTAGACTGGCCCCTATAAGGGCTACTCTGAACTCTGCTGCCAGACTCATCATGGGTTCAAGAAAACGTGATTACATCACACAAGACCTAATTCAACTCAAGTGACTCCCTTTCGAAGCAAAGATTAGTTTCAAGATAGCCTGCTTGACGCACAGAGGGCTTCATTATAGCACTCCAGTTTACCTGGCAAAAAAACTTGAACTATCCGGCTTGAATCAAGCCCTAAGAAGCTATAATAATCTATTGCTGAAACCACAAAAATGTAATAGGTAGAGAACTTATAACTGAGTCTTCTCCGGTATTGCTCCGAGAATATAGAATGCTCTTCCTCCAGAAATCAGAACTAACCCCTCGATTGCTTCATTCAAAAAAGAAGTCAAAGGGTTGCTCCTGAATAGCTACCTGCAACAATAGACCTGAAGCCACCCAAATAAACTTTTGCTTCTTGTTTACAGCACTGATTTTAACGTTCAACAATGCCTTTTGTTCTGCTTTATATCTTCTATGACGTGGGTTGTTCTTTTCTCGCGTTTCTACTTACCTGACTACCTAGATGTTTAGTATTCTACCTTTTCCTGTTTATATTGCATGCTTTATGCACAGCGCTTTGATACCCTGACTGTTATGTTCGAGCTATATAAAACCTTTCAAATAAATAAAAACAAAAATAATAGCATAGTATCCTGTATATGTATTTATCCTTCTCTCCTGTTGCTTTCTCCCTAGCTGCTCAGCCAGTGTGAATGTGCTGCATGGAATGTTGGTGGGGTGATGATGAATGGAATGTTTGGGTGCCTGTGAGGTGATGTGTGACAGTTGGAATATGGGCTGAGCAGCGGAAGGCTGCTCCTGGTGGACCTGCTCTACATGAACATTCCAACCTGCACCTAAGACAAAATAAACATTCTTAAATTACATCTCGGCTACTGGACCTCATCATTACAAATAGTAATTCAGAAATCAGCACAGAAAGCCTTAGAAAACACTAGGGACAGGTATAAATTCTGTGTTGATTGCCAGAAAAGTCCAGCACCCCAATATGTTGAGCTGAAAAAGTATGGTTACTCAAAAAAATATATGTCTGAAGAAATCTTATTTGTGACCCAAGTCTGTGGGCTCATGTATTGTTAAACAGATTTGAATCAAGTTACAGTATAGTTGAACTGCCTCAGTCTATGAAAATACATCCGGTATGCCATGTACATTATTGAAACCCTCACAAGTATATCCAAAACTTGTTAGCTTGAACACACAATTTCAAGAAAATAAACATTGGTCAACTCCTAGTGGCTATGGCATACAACATACAGGCTTACTTAAGGGAACTGTGTAAAGTATGTGTGGTAAAAATCCCACAAACACATTTCTAATAATAAAGAAATATTTAATAAGAAAAATTACACAATAAGGGGTCCGGAGATAAAATGTTAAACATTTTAGGGCAAAAAGTGCCAAGGAAAACTAAAGCACCAATCAAAAGTCTCTTTTTGGGTTTAACCAGGACCCAGGTGTAGTTAGAGATCGAGGTTGAATACAATTTTTACCTTCTAAATTAGGGCTTGATTTAGAATTTGGTGTATGGCCACCTTACTACAAGTGCATTATATCCTAATGTGTTTGTAATAAGACAGACAGGATATCCGTCATATTTGTGGTAAAGTACTCATCTGCAACATTCTAAATCAGGCCCTAAGTTTTTTTTATGGAAGTCAAAATCTTCCAGCGAAGCATGGCTGAATGCTGTATCCGTCAAAGTAATTTCGAAGTTGGAAAGTCACTTAAAGAAGTCCTGCTGAAGTTGTGGTTTTGGCTCTAACATTGAGCATTAAACATAAAATTTCACACCTGTCAACGTCTTCTTGTAAGCCAAACATTTTTCCCTGCTTCACCCAATTAAAATGACTCAGTCTCTTTTTCAGAGGTCGAAAACGTCTAGCGGAACAAGCCTGAAAGATGTAGCAGGGCAAGTTGTACTTTCAATCCCAAATTTTTCTTCTTTTTAGAGCAGGCCCCCAGGAGATCAGGGACAGCAGTTAGTGGTGAAGGTTCACTGCACCAGAGGCCACCAGCAGGGTCCATTTCAGGTCCAGTCACAACTCATCATCTGGACATTGAAGCAAAAGGGCCCCTTGTAGCTTTTGATGCCCATGCAGTCACAGGAGATCAGCCACTTGACCCATAGAGCCCACTTCTTAGTCATGGAAACAAGTCCAGCATGAACAGATCTCCAAGTGTCCACACAGGTTTTACAGGCAGCAGGTTCTGTTCTTCCCTTAGGTCCAACTGTATTTTGAGGAGCTGCACGTGATTTGCATCTGTTGTATAATTCATTAACCAGTGAGTGCAGATGACTCCTGGACACCCGTTTACCCACGAGCAAAAAGTTCCCAAGAACAAAAATTTCCCTTGCTACACATTCTGTTTGCCTTAATATTAACTATCCCACAGTGCATCATTTTCAGGAAAATCAAGAGGCATAATCTTTTGGCCCGTGGAGGAAGCTGGCAGCCCACCCAGGGGTGCGTCTAGGAAAATGTGCAGTGCCTGCACTTCAACCACCTCAAACTAGCATTGGTGCCAGCTCTCCTTCGCACTAGGATGGAGCCAGTATGGATTCTCTAGGTCTCACTTTACGCATTAACATGAATGAGTAGGCATTAACCTACATGAGCTTCAGGCAGACAAAGTCTAACTTTCTAAACGTTTCTTTTTGTGTATAATTATCAGAAATCCAACTTTACCATTGACAAGGATCCGACGTAGAAGTGCAGGACGTTTGCCATGGTGCTATGGCAGTTTGCCACAGTGCTGTAGAGAGATTTAAAGCTGACACCAAGAGGACCTCAGGTTGTACTCTGGTATCAGAGTGAAGCTTGAAACACATTGGGCCCAATGTGCGTGGCCTAGTTAAAACATGTGCAAAACTGAAGTATTCTCAAGATTCTTTGCAAGGTCCTGGCAGTCATCTTGAACCTTGCAAACTGTCATTGGATACCGCTTTGGCCTGGAATGGTCCCGCTATAAATGTGAGACCTGCCCAGGCCTAACTGCTTGTCAACACGGTTCGATCACGGAAGCGGATGCAAGCAGACTCGTGCAGTTTATGAGTCTTTTTAAGTTTCAAAAGAAAATTTATTGGGAATACAATAAGTAAATAGCATCAAGTGACAAGTGAAGAAGCATTAAAAAAAAAAAAAAAAAGACATAATGTTTAGCATATATAACAATGGCAACTAGGAAAGTAGGTCTATGAGGTAAGTTCAATATTGAAATAATAAATAAGCATGTAACTAAGACAAAATTACAATTGGATAGATTAAGGTAGTAACTAAGCAATTCAAGGGGGTTTGGTAACTTCCTGAATAGATGGTGCTGGAGTAAAGAAGCTTTTAGCACTGTTGTCTAAAAATAGCGTAACAGGGGACCATAAAAGTAGTCGTTTTTGCTTCAAGGACATGGGAAAAACAAAAGTTGTGTTGAGTCTGTGGTTATGGCATACAGAATAACACCAGGCCAAGTATGAAAGTTTAGAGGCATCTTTCCAGTTTTTTGTAATCTGCTGAAAAGCAGTGGCAATTAGCAAATCAATAATTTGTGTTTGTGATTTCGGCTTGTTCCAGCTAATGGAGAGACTACCCAAAAAAATATTAGCAAATGTCAGGGAAGTGTTAGTCTTAATAATAGTGTTAATTTGGGACCAAACTGCTTCCCAGAACTGAAAAACTTGTGGGCATGAAAAAAGTAAATGTTGGAGATCTGCTTGTGGAGACGAACAAGACCAACAAGTGTCTGGGGTACCAAAATGCATTTTATGCAGAGAGACTGGTGTTAATAGCAATCTGTTGTAAATAAAAAAGAGAGTTTGTGTGGTGCTGGCTGCTCTAGAAGATTTCCTGATTTTTGTCCAAATCCTATCCCAAAAAGAAATGGGCCATTGTACGCCTAAATCAATTTCCCAACAGAGTTCAACCTTAGTTTTAATTCTTTGTGAGAGTGGGGATAGTAGGCATGTATATAGGGTGGAAGCCTTCGATGACCTGGAAATAATATTTAGCCAGGCGTGGTCTAATGGTAGAGGGGTCTGAGGTGAGGAGTGAAAGTGTGTATAGGACTCTAATATAGCAATACGTAGGGCTAGAAATTTATGTGAAAATGATGATGGTAGGTGAAAAAGAGATTGTATTTTTGAAAAAGTAAGAAAAGTGTCATCTTCAAATAATTGATGTATCCATAAAATACCCCTATCTCTCCAAGTTCTCCAATAAATTGGCTTTCCCTTAATACAAACACGTTTGTTGTGCCATATGGAGGACTTAAGATATGTGTTTAAGTCATGCGGTTCAATATGCAGGAGTTTATTCAGGTTGCTACATGAATATTTAATGATAGGCGTATGTAAATTTTGTGGTTTTCTTGTAAAGGATAAGAATTCTTGAAAAGAAAACGGGAGGAGGAAGGAGCTCTCCAACTCCACCCAGAGAGGCCAATCAGGCGACGGGGCTGACATCCACTTGGATAATTGCTTCAATAAGAATGCCCTGTGGTACTTAGGAAAGTCCGGGAAGCGGACACCTCCTTCAGATTTCGGACGTGACAGCTTTAATAAGGACATTCTTGGCTTTTTATTCAGCCAGAGGAAAGAGATAAGAATGGAGTTAACTTTATGAAACCATATTGTGGGGATAGGCATGGGTATGTTAGACAGAAGATAAAGAATTATAGGCGTCAGCATCATTTTAATGGTGTCTAGGCGGCCCCACCATGAGAGGTATAGAGGGTGCCATTTGGTCGTAAGGGAAGTAAGTTTCTCAATACATTTATTAAAATTAAGAGGAATTGATGACTTAAGGGAAGGAGTAAACCATATGCCAAGATATTTGATATAAAGAGGACTCCAAGTGAAATTAGATAAGGAGAAATCTTCTTTAAAAGTGTATTTGGACAAAGGCAAGATTTCACATTTATCATTATTTAGTTTATATCCCGAGACTAAGGAGTATGATTTAACCTCATTAAGAAAGGACGGTATGGAAGTAAGGGGTTGGGATATGAATAAAAGAACATCGTCCGCATAAGCAGCTAATTTGACTTCCAACGACTTAGATGAGTAACCTGTAATGGACTGATTCTGTCGCAATTTAGACAAGAAAGGTTCTAGTGCTAGATTGAAAAGAAAAGGAGATAGAGGACAGCCCTGTCTGACTCCTCTATGTAGAGTAAAATACGAAGATGTGAGACCATTAGCAGAAATAGCGGCCTTAGGGCATGAGTATAGCAAAGAGATCATGGAGATGATTTTTGGACCAAAACCAAACCATTTTAATGTCTGAAAAATGAAAGGCCAATATACTCTATCAAAGGCCTTCTCAGCATCGAGGGCTATGGCAGCAAGGGGCTCTGCAAGATTTGGCGACTTGGAAATGACGTCAAAAAACAAACGGGTATTATCATTTATTGAACGACCTTTAACAAAGCCCGATTGCTCCTTACCCAAAAGTTGGGGCAGAAAAGAATCCAGTCTAAGGGCTAATGATTTCGAGAAGATTTTATAATCTATGTTGACTAGGGAGATGGGTCTATAATTTTTGCAATAGTGTAAATCTTTACCCTCCTTTGGGATAAGACAAATTAAGGCTTCTAAAAAAGTACCCGATGAATTGCCAGAAGAAAGAAAAGAGGATATTAAGGTGTGTAATTTGGGTATGATTATTTGAGAAAAGTGTAAAAAGAATTCGACAGTGAAACCATCAGGACCGGGGGCTTTATCTTTCTTGAGAGAGTTGAGAGCACTAAGTAGGTTGTTTGAGGTCAAGTCTGATTCAAGAAAGTCAAGGTTTAAAGGTGAATTTGAGCATTTCTGGATCGAAGAGAGATAAAGGGAGATATCCTCTTCATTGGGGTGATATTCAGGAGTATAGAGCTGTTCATAAAATTTAACAAACTCTTGTAAGATGTCAACATCTTTGTATATAGAAGTATTAGTGTCTGACATTATGGAATCAATGTGAAGCTTGTTTTGTTTAGTCTTTAGATAATTAGCTAATAATTTACCAGATTTATTCTGTCCCCCATAGAATTTAGCACTAGTTTTTAAAAGATACAAAGATGCAGCATCTGTTGTGTCCTTATTGTATTGGATCTTGGCATTAATAAGGTCTGTCAAGCAGTCCTTTGATTTGGAAGTGTAATAAGCATGTTCCAATTTTTTTATCTTTACAAGGAGATCATTATTTAAAGCCCGTGTATTTTTCCGTTTATTAGAAGTGTATCTAATAATAAAGTCTCTAGCGGAAGCCTTGAAAGCGTCCCAAATTATATGGAAAGGCAAAGTGTCATCATTATTGAAGAGGAAATATTCATTAAAAAAGGAAAGAAAGGAAGTATTAAAGTGAGGGTCCAAAAGCAAAGTATTATTACATCGCCATCTTCTGGGGTACGATGAATAAGGCAGTAAATCTAACAGGATGGAAACAGGGGCGTGGTCGGAAATGAGAATAGGGCCTATGTCTGCAGATATGAGTGATTGAGAGATATTATGTGATGTAAATAAGTAATCGATTCTTGATTGGGTTTGATGAGGTGCGGAGTAAAAAGTAAATTCTTGTGAGGACGGGTTACATAGTCTCCAAGCGTCAGCTAGATGAGAGTGTTTAATAGTTTGCGTGAAAGGTTTATGAGCCCTGGAGGGAATGAAGGGTACTGTGGATTTGCGATCAAGGAAGGGATCAAAAACTTGGTTACAGTCACCAGCTAGGATCACATTAGTAGAGAAATTATGGGAAATTAAATGTTGTAAATGAGACCAAAAGGGAGCATCACCAGAGGTAGGTGCATAAATATTAAAGAGAGAGATTGGGACACCATCAATCTCGAAACTTGTGAACAACCATCTACCCTCTTCATCCCTTTCTTGTGCAGTAAGGGTGGTCCGCAATGATTTGTGAATCAATGTAATAACACCATTGCGTTTGCCATCACCAGGGGAAAAGAATAGTTCACCAACCCAGTTCTTCTTGAGCTTTAAAGATTCAGATTCAGTAAGATGAGTTTCTTGTAGCAAAACAATTTTAGCGTCTAACTTAGATAAATAGGCTAAAACCCGTTGCCTCTTGATAGGGGAATTTAAACCTTTAACATTCCATGTGATAATTTTTAAAGCCATAAATCAAGGGGAAAAAATAAACAATAAGATGAGCCATTTATAATGCATATTCCAGACACATATAAATAAGATGCCATTAAAAGCATATAAAATTTGAAACTTAAGAAAATGAAGGAAGAATAAACAAGAGGGGAGAGAAAGAATGGATAAGTGTAGATAGTAGATCCCAAGAAAGGTGAAAGAATGTTTAAGCAACAAAAGAAATAGCCAATTTGACAGAGGAAAAAGAGGGATGAAGAGGAGAAAGAAAAGAAGATAGAGGAACAGAAAGATTGCATAATACAATAAAGAAGACACAATGAACATACTTACAGATAGTCCAAAACACATATAAGGTGGGGGGAAAAGGGGCCACATGAAGGAGTGACGACGCCAGACTTCAAGCGAGGGAGAGAGGGGCGAGAAACGACGGGCGAAACAACACATGAGAAATCACATCATAGGAGCGGAACCTGCAAATAGGAGAAGGAAGAGGAAGATGGTAAACAAATCAACCTAAACCAGAGATTGAGACCATCAACTACAGTCAAAACAGGAACAATTAGGAACAGCTGACAATATCTATAGCATTTATGCAAAAATCTAATGATCAAATAAGAGTTCGATCAAAACATAACAGCAACATCTATTTGTTGATTGGTGAGGGCGATGCAGAGGTGTCCATAGAATCAGCGTGGCAAAAGTTGAGAAAACTCTTCAATCTTAGAGGATCTTCATATGTGGTAGTCTTGTTATTGAGAGTAACTTTAAAGAGGCAAGGATGAAAAAGGCCATATCGGGCTCCAATAGACCGAAGTTGGGGTCTCATTGCTAAAAAGTCTCTTCGTCGGTCCGCAGTAGGCTTTGAGTAATCCTGGGAGAAAAACAAAGCATTGCCAGCCCAAGAAATGCGACCTGCCGCTCTGGCTGCCGCTAGAATCTTGAGTAGATCAGTGTACTCTAGGAAATATAAGATAACTCCTCTCGGTTTTCTCATATTGGTAGAAGACGATGTAGAAGGAGGACCCAACCGATGAGCTCGTTGGATGTTTAATTGGGTGTCGTGTGATAAGTTAAGAACTTTGGGCAAGAATGACTTGAAAAAGTTTATAGGGTCAGAACCTTCCGAACCCTCCGATAATCCATAAATACGAAGGTTGTTCCTTCTGTTTCTATTTTCCAAGTTTTCAACTTGTTTTTGGAGTGACAGCACTTGAGAACAAAGAGCATCAGTCTTACCGCCTGCAGAGGTCAGAGATTCGAGATTCTGTTCTACTGTAGTGACTCTGTCTTCCAGGCTAGACCATCTTTCTGTTAGGGTTTGTATTTGAGAGTTAGTCTCCTCAACAAATGGGCGAAGAGCTCTGATTTCCTCAAGTAATAAGTCCAGAGAGACAGAAGATGCTTGCTTAGGAGGGGAAGGAGGGTCCTTCTTTAGGCGTTTGCTTGGTGTTTTGTTCGTGCCAGAGGGAGTCACCATAGTGGAGGCTGTGACGCTCTTGGGCGAAGCATTCGTCGAGTCTTCCATGACAGCACAGCGTGAACGAGACTTAGAGTGAGTTAAAGATTTGTGGACCAGAGACGATGGAAGTGTAACAACTTTGAGTATTTTGCCCATCCAGCTATGTTCGGGAGGAAAAGACCATGGACACCTCCACACCTCTATGTATATTATAAATGACAATAACATCTCATGTAATAAAATGAGGGAAGGAGAGGGGTTTGCTAGGTAAAAGAACAAGGTGGCATTTGTTAGCAACCCTTCCTGTCAGCCTCAGCAAAAAATAAGTTTGAGCGTAGGTCAAAGAGTCAGCAATATATTGATATAACTATCAATGACCTATAATTAACATGAAGAGGATGTAATCAGGTTGCAGCAGCCTTCCAAGGAGTTGAAGGTATGAAAACATGAGCAGAGAGCATAGTATTGTAAGTCATTCCTTCAAGAAGTAAAGAACTTCCAGACATTCAGTAGAGTACAGCATCATTTAAATGGGATATTCATATTGATATCCTTGCGCTGTGCAGAAAGTAAAATGGCGGCTATTCCTGTGAGAGAAATATACCGACCTCAATTAGCATTCAAAAAAAGAGGATACACAGGAACTCATAGCGCCTACTTCGCTCTCCTCAACATTCCAGTAGCGCGCTAAACAGGTCTGCGATATTCTCAATGCCCTCAATGCAGAGCCCATTAGATGTGTGTATAATTCTCCTCACATCGATGGAGACAAAATGGCGGCCGAAAATCAGTGAGGAGCGTTCGCCGCTGTCAAGGTAAATAATGTCTCTTACGCTACATTTCGCCAAATGAAGAGTATACCAACGGGCTCCGCTACATTTCCGATAGCTGCGCTGAGCCTTTGGGAAGCCGCACAGCAAGTCTGCCGCCCGTCGAAACCGCAAGTCCCTCCGTCGACTCGGGAGAGTCAAGCGCCGGCGGCCATCCTTCTCGGGTGCTAGCCACGCCCCCCAGTTTATGAGTCTTAAGAGCTTTGCTACAGAGGCTCCTTAGACAGAAGGCTCCAGTGTCAGGAAGTGAAGTAGGAAAACTTCAGTTCAAGAAATCAACTATTTTTTAGGCCAAGAAATCTCACTAAAACTTAAGTGCATCATAGTACTGCACAGTCTTTAGAGCGGAGCACTCTCTTCAAAGCACTCCTGGAATCTGCATTCAAGGTTCTTTAAGGCCTTTTGTAACTTTTAAATATGTGACTGAAAATTTTGGAGAACTCTTCATGGAACAAAATTTGTAAGGAGGTTTTTACTGCTGAAGAGCATGTGCATGCACATTTTCACTCACCGAATGGAAAGACGTTTGTGCATACATGCTTGAAAGTAGTAACAACTAAAAACAGTGTACCAGAAAATCTAGAGATGATTAAATTAGTGACGGCCACTTCTGCGAAAACCTTGTTGACAGCTGTATTTGATTGACGAATGCATGTTGAGGCAATAACATTTGATGTTATATATTTCTCAGTGGTTTTAACCCATTTCCATTCGTAACACTGGTTAATCCTGACACACCTACTCAGCCACAGATTAAAACAGTGCCTTGTGCACGTATGAGACCACATTTTGTCATACTATTGAGAAATGACCTCTCAACAACGAAGAACTCATACTGACAACCTCTCCTGTCTTCAAAAGATCAATTCTCTGGTGTCCCTTTCCTAATCCCCTCCCCCATGCCTTAGTGTGACTCGCCGTGTTTGTCACAATCATAGTTGATGTTCAAAGGTGAGGGTGGCATGCAGGACTATTCTGCTAGGGTGTAAGTATTGTATCCTGCCAACCACTGCATGGCAATTTGATAAATATCCTATTGCAAACCAACGTCACCAAAGCTAGCTTTTAATTGTACTTTACTTTTTCCCAAAGAAACTGCTACAGCACTATTTATTTTGAAGGTTTTATATAGCGCGAACAAGACCCTTGCGAGTATCAGAGCGCTTTACAAGTCATATGTAGAAAACACAATATAGCACACAGAGATATGAGTGAGACAGCTATAAGCAGCTTATACACGTATCAAAAAGCTAGCGTATAAAGTAAAAATAACTCAGTAATACATACTCATTAATACCTGTATCATTAATCATTATTTTTATTTAAACTCAAATCAATAATCATATTGATATTGCTATTATTCTTAACATTAACAATCATTTAACATTACTGTTAATACTCATACTGTAACTCATACATTACTCATGCATGTCAATACTTATTAATAATTATATTACCATTAATCTTTATCATTATTACTCATACCATAGGTCAATTCATAGCCCCAAGAATGCTTCCAGTAAGTGGAATTCTCTGGACACATTTCTACAGAAACTTGACCCCCCTTTATTTTTGCTTCCATTCAGCATTGAATTCATGCACTAATCCATCATGCACCTGTAATTAATGTAAACATACTGTCGCCTAGGGCCCCAATACTATTCATCTCGCCCTTCAATTTCTCTCTCTGCGTTCTCGTATTTCTTAGGCTTTGATCTCCAAAGCCTACCGTACTTTCTATCCTTTTTTCTTCTTCTCCTATATCAACCATATGGGTATAGTGCTTTCTTAATGTTTATCTGTTATGCAATTTATTTCCACCGATCCTTGCACACGTTCTAGGTTAAAGATATATTCATGCTCTTCTTAGCACTGTAGTTGAAACAGGTAACCTTTGTGTATCTTAGGTCTTTTGTTCCATGTCTCTCATTATTACTAAAATAATACACTTCACAGTACCCTTTTCTGGATATGTTTTACTTATCCACTAATATTTTGTAATTGTAATTGTATTTATATAGGGGCCGATTCACAAAGGTAATCTGAGACAAAAGTCTAACTTTACGAATTTTGGTATTTCACAAAAGTCATTTACAAGTCGTATCTTTACGTCCGCAGTCGGCGCGGAATCTTCGCACTCTGGGTAGAATTTCCATACGTACCCGAACCAGACTCTCCGCAGTCGACGTGGACTCTCCGCACCCGGGCGAAACTTCTGGCTCAGCCCGGATGGCCACTGCCTTCAATCCTAAACACCTGTGTAAGTGCTTACCATTCCCCCGCCCCAGCTGAAACACTGCAGCCCAACAGCCAATCCCAGCCCTGCAGCAAACATAAAAGCAGACCTACCACATACAAACCCTTTCAGACCTTACAACATGTCGCTGAATGTGTTTGTAGGTCTGCCCCTTGCCATGCGTCAAGAAGATTTGAGGAGGAGAAGGGGGAGAGTAGAGAGGATTTTCAGGCAAAGGATTAACCTGTTTGGAATGTCCAGCAAAGATGTCAGGGCCAGATAATGTTTCACCCCAGATGTCATCTTGGAGCTGGTTTGTGAGTGGGAGCAGGAACTTGACTCTGTGACCTGTCGTTCCTCTGCCATCCCAGCCTATGTCAAGATCCTTACTGCTCTCTGTTTATTTGCTATGGGGTCGTTCCAGGGGTCTCCAGTGACCTTGTGGGGATCTCACAGGCAAGCCAGTACTGATGCTTGCATCAGGTACTGTGCTGCATCAATAGGAGAGCCCATCTCCACATAAGAATGCCCTGAACACTGGCCAGGAGGCAATGTGTAGCTGGGGATTTCTACCTCATTTCCCACTTCCACATGAGCTGGGTGCAATTGATTGTACCCATGTGGCTCTTCAGCCACCTCAGCCACCACACTGCATTGCACACATCCTCTGCAACAGACACTGATGGCATTCCATCAATGTGCAGGGTGTCTCTGATGCCAGTGGTAGATGTATTGATGTGCTTGCAGTGTTTCCAGGCAGTACCTATGACAGCTACGTATTCAGCAGGCCACCTCTTGCCCGTCAGCTGGCTGTGGGAGAATTTAGCAACATGTGGCTACTGGGTAAGTACCAAGCACAAAACATGTGCGAAATGTATAAATGTAATGTATAAATGTTATCTCACATAAACAACCATTTTACAGCAAAATTCATCATGCCACATACACGGCCTCAACAGACACTGTATGTACCAAAGTATAGATCATGTACTGTACAGATGCAAGAGGGACATATTATCAAGTTCCTTAATTTCCCTCCTCAGGTGATGCTGGGTCTGCGCTCTCCCATCAACTCCTCACCCCATACACAGGTGCAGCCACTGTACCTCAGCATAGGTACAATAGGGCACGAATACGAACTCAACCCATCATAGAGCTCACTTTTTGTCTCCTGAAGTCACAATTCAGATGTCTTGACGGTACAGGGGGGTGCTGATTTACTCCCCTGAAATTGTGTACAAGATCATAGCAGTCTGTTGTGTCTTGCACAACATAGCTTTAAGCCATGGCTTACACGTACCTCTGGGCCCTCATCTATATCTGAATCCGGGTAACAGGGCCATTCCACAGAACAGAGGTCAGGATATGTGAGTCCGTGATAGCTGGTTGGCACTTTTTTCAACTGAGCAACCTGTTATTTTACAGACAGCATGTGGTTTTCATTCTGTTGTCAATGATGAACATTGGCTATTTAAGGCTCTGTCCAAAAATTTCATCTTGAGACTACTTTGCAAGCCACACTCAATGTATGTTAACAACAGCTGTTGACAGAAGTCAAACGATTGGTCATGCAATATGTCATATGCAGATGCCAGCAAATAATGTTGTCAAGGTCTCTAAAGATTCCATTGCCTCAGAGGATTAAATGTCTGTGCATGTATGAGACCTCCCAGGACCTTTTGACAATGGGGGCCTTATTCACATAGGGACTTGACTGTGGCATTGTGGAGGATTTGCCTCCAACTGAAACGACTCCCCCACAACTGAGGGGACCCCACCGTGCGTGATAAGGCACTTTGTGAATTAGGCCCTATGTGTCTGGGATACACAGCACTGCTTCCCCCGAATTTGGTGTAACTCTATAGTCAACACTGAGTGAAGCGCAAAATGTGGACTACCTCTACCATGATGCAAATGAGCAAACTTTTCTGGGATATGATGTTGTGTCTGGCCACATCCTTGTCCCTGTCCAAACTGATTTGAATGGTCTCTTCTACCTTTTATCTCATGTTTCTAATGTTCCTTTTTGTATAAATTCTGTTTCGGCCCATTTTTAGAATGTCCGGCCCTCGTGCGTACTCTCCACATGCGGAACAGAGGCTCTGCATGCAGAGAGTACGCATGTGGGCTGGAGATTCCAAAAACAGGCTGGAACCCAATACTTTCATACAGGAAATGGTAGGCAGGAAATACATCACAGGAAGTTGCTGGCAGCCATTTTCTATTCATTATGATCATCCTGTGTCCCAGATCAGATCCTCTGCCATCCTGCTGCTCTGTACTACCAAACTGCTCCCAACATGGCTGAGGGACTAGAGGCAAAAGCACCCCCTTTCTCTCAAATGGAATTGGACCTGTTAGCAGAGGGGGTGCTATAAAAGTACCCTCAGCTGTGTGGGGAGTCTAAGGACCAGCTAAGCAATGCAACGCGTGCCAGAATCTGGTCCCACCATTGCGGAGCGCTGCAGAGCAGTGGGCGTCTATGACCGGAGGGGCAGGGCATGCAGTAAGCGCTGAGAGGACCTAAAACGCTGGGCCAGAATTAAGGCCCAGGAAATCTTGTCTGAAAGTATGATATGAGGGATGACAGAGCTGTACCATCAAGTGTCCCATGTCTCCATTTACCTAATCTGTGCAAATGCAGCAGTCATTATAAGACCAAAGGATCACTGTAGCACATAGAATACACTGAGCAGAGTGCCTTCTGGGACCTGTAGTATTTGTAGTATTTGGAAAAGAACCACACACATGCATTTGTATGTAAAATTGCACTGGCAGCACCATTACTAGTGGCGGCTAGGACTGTTTTGAAGGATTATAAAGAAATAAAGAAGACAAAGAAGATCGTCTGAGTCTACAATCATTAAGAACTGTATTTAATCACTGTGGAATATGCTCAGGATATATCCCCTTTTTTGTGTAATATAAAATGCTGTTGGTGCTCATGCTGCCTCCATTAAATTTGAAAATCAAGGTAATTGCTAGAATCAGCTTCTAAACCTCCACATTCAGCAGACATAATCCCAGGAATTCATTGCAAGGTACAACCACTTGAGATCCAGTGGCACAGCAAGGATGTTACATCAACGGTTTCAATTGAAGTATGCCCTGGCTGGTAGGCTGTCCGATGGAACAGGACACTGGTGGGGCTGGAGGGCATACTATCCTTCTCAGTGCTTTTAGGTTCCTTTAAAATTCTTCTTTCAGTAGTATCCTCAAGTTTGTATGATGTAGATCAGTTCTGATTGTTTCCTCTCTCAGTGCACTTGCACACGTAGTTCTTCTTCAAAATCACCGGAGAAGCGTGTCGCAGGGCCTGTCGCGGCTCAGAAGATCGCCGAGTCGCCGCACGGCCGTCGGGCATGCACGCATCCCGTCTACGTTGTCGCACCGTAAGCAAGACGCCATTTTGTCGCATCGCACAGGATCGTCAACGCATCGAAGCGCCATCTCGACGCCTCGTAACCGGGACGCAGTAAGAAACCGACGCATCCTCCTTCCTGCGTGTAAGGAATCAAAGCATCACCTTCCCTGCGACCCTTCTGTTTGTTTTGCGTTACGCATCCAAAGGTACATTGAGAGCGAAGTGTCGCATTTATCATCTTTATTGAACTGAGCTATTTTCTACCATTTGACAGTCATATTTTTCGTTTTGTATTGTGGATTTTTGCCCTTTGGGTCTTGTGTTAAGTCTATATAAAAATACTTATTTTTATACTACAACCTGTGTGGTGTCCATCTGTAGTGTTGTCACTGGGTTACTGTGTGTGTTCACAAATGCTTTACACACTGCCTCTGAGATAAGCCTGCCTGCTCGTGCCAAGCTACCAAGGGGGTGAGCAGGGGTTATTTTAGTAGTGTATCCCCTTTACCCTGACTAGAAGCAAGGGTCTCTATTTGGACAAAGGTACCTACCTCTGCCAACTAGAGACCCCCAGTTCTAACAAATGTCATCACCTATCACAATATCTTTGATCACCTCCTTAGGAATATGCACCCTTCCTTCCACATGCGCTGAAGACAAGCTCCACCATTGGAACTGTACTCCACCCTCTTGGCTTTTATGTCCAGCTCCTTCAAACTTCTCTTATGCTCTAAGAGCATCTTCTTTCCGCCATGGCAAGTTTCTGCCTCTCTAATTCTAATTTCTTTTCCTCCATGTCACTCTCTCTCCCCAGCTTGAGCTTGGTAAGCCCCAACTCATGAACTCTGCTTCTTTGTCTGTCCTCTGGAGACAAACCCTTTGAAGATACACTGCTTCCCTCCCTGGAGGGAACCCTCCCTCCATTCAGAATCAATAGCTCATTCTGCTGCCCATCTAACTCCATGCCTCCACCATAGGATCCTCAGTATGCCCACTGGCATTCTATGATTCCAACCAGGCCCTCAGTGCCTTTTGGTATTCCTCATTTCTGGAGAGGCCTCTCACCCAGATTTTACATTTCTTGTAGAGTGATTTCAATTGTGGCACAATGTAGGTTTCCACTCTCTCTTCTTCAAAATCAAAATCCACAGATGCCATTAATGCTCGTTTTGTCATGGTTAAAACTGGAAGTTTACAAGTGGTAAAAAAATCCAAAAAGAAAAGTTCACCAAATAGAATGTTGTTACATAATGGTCTGCGCTATACTAGTAATGTACACCATCACTGTATTTTAGGCACAAATGCAAGTCCTAATCCTCACCACTGACCACCAGTGTTAGAAATTGGAGTCTCTAGTTGGCAATGGTTTACACCTTTGTCCAAGTAGGGACTCTTGCTTCTAGTCAGGGTAAGGAAGTTACGCCCTTAGACAACCCCTGCTCACCCCCTTGGAAGCTTGGCACGAGCAGTCAGGCTTATCTCAGAGGCAGTGTGTAAAGCATTTGTGCACACTTACGGTAACATAGTGAAAACACTACAAATGGACACCACACAGGTTGTAGTATAAAAATAAGTATTTTTATATAGACTTAACACAAGATCCAAAGGACAAAACTCCACAATACAATACGAAAAATATGACTGTCAAATGGTAGAAAATAGCTCAGTTCAATAATGATGATAAATGCGACACTTTACTCTCAATGTACCTTTGGACACCACACCAGTTTAGAAAAACAGGGAATCTTTATTGAAACAAAACAAGACCAAAATGACAAAAATCCAGCATACTTGAATCATGATATCAGTAAAAATAGGTTATTCACAAAATAAGGCTTATAGCAACAAACAGCACGACCTGGGGCAATTACAACGTCGAGACCGATGAAAAATCCCAAAGTACGGCGAACACCGCGAGGTAAACGGCGTCGGCCCAAAGTCACACGGACCCCAAAGAACAGTACCTTAGCAACGATGAAAACAAAGACAGTGCATGGTGTCGGAGAGGTGATGCTTCGTTGGTGCCGGGTGGTGTTGGTTCCTTATGACACGAGGAGAGGTGAAGCGTTGGTTCCTTACTGCGATGCAGGGGAGGTGAGGCGTCGGTTCCTTACTGTTTTTGGAGAGGTGATGTCACTGTGGAAGCGAGGCATCAGCTCCTCACGACGGTGCGGTGTCGATGGGTTCGGGAGATCACTCATGTTAGGTATCGGCTCCGCGATGATGAAGCACCGGAGACGGTGAGGTCGGGCTGCAGTGCGAGTCGGGGTGGTGTGTTGTGAGCGTCACGAGTGGTGCCCTCAGCTCCGGTGCAGGCAGCGGCCTCAGTGACAATGTCAGAGTCGATACGGTACGGCGACGGCAGGCGTCGGGGCTGCGGTGCAAGTCAGGGCAGTGCGTTGTGCACTTCACGAGTGGTGCCCACGGCTTTGTTTCAGATTGCGGGGTTGCTCACCAGCATCAGTGTTGCTTTTTCCCTCTGTGGCAGCTGAAACAGCAGTTCCAGATGCAGGAGGACAGAGGGAGTGAAGTCTTTGTGTCCCTGAGACTTCAGAACAGGAGGCAAGCTCTACACCAAGCCCTTGGAGATCTTCTTTAAGCAGGATACACAGCACAGTTCAGTCGTTGTCCTCCCCTTGGCAGAAGCAGCCACTGCAGGCCAACACAGCAAAGCATCCACACAGCAATGGGGCAGTACTTCTCCTTCAGCTTTTTCTGCTCTTGTCCTTGGCAGAGGATCCTCTTGAGTCTAGAAGTAATCTAAAGTTCCACATTTTCCTTTGTTTTCTTGTGGCAAATCGTCTCTCAGCTCAGTCCAAACAAGTTCTGTCCTCTCTGGTCCAGCTTCTTGGCAGGAGGTAGAGACACCATTGTGCACAGGAGACAGGGCCTATTCAGGTGCAAGGAAATCTCCTCCCACTACTCTAAATGCAGCCCAGGTCTATTTAGCCCAGCTCAGAGTCATCCAGGAAAGGCAGGACACACCTCAACCCCCCAGTGGCTGTCTACAGTGAATGCACATCCCCAGCTCCTGTCACTCCAAAATCAGACAGTCAATACTCAACCCAGCAGGGACACATAGGATGGCTAAGCAAGAACACTTTCTAAAAGTGGCATTGTCAAACGCACAATTTAAAAATCATCTTTACTAAAAGATGTGTTATTAAATTCTGAGTTTAGAGAGCCTAAACTCCATTTCTCTATCTTGTCCCAATGGAAAGTTATACTTGTAAGATGTTACTTCCATGTTACTCTATGGGACAGATATCCTTTCAATAGTGAAAAACGAAGTGTTCAGCATTTCACTATTAGGACATGCCAACACCTAAGTACATGTCCTACCTTTCACCTACAGTGTACCCTGCCCATGGGGATACCTTGGGCCTACCTGAGGGGTGTCTTGCATGTAAGAAAAGGGAAGGTTAGAGCCTGGCAAGTGGGTTCATTTGCCAGGTCGACATGGCAGTAAAAACTGCATGCAGACATTGCAGTGGCAGGTCTGAGAACCCTTTGCAAGGCTGCTTGTGTGGGTGGCACAATCAGTTCTGCAGGTCCACTAGCAGCATTTGATTTACAGGTCCTGGGCACACACCGTGCATATACTAGGGACATACTAGTAAATCAAATACGCCAAATAAGCCAATCATGGAAACACCAATCCATAAACACAATTTACATAGGGAGCACTTGCACTTTGGCACTGATCAGCTGTGGCAAAGTGCCCAAAGCATCTAGACCAGCAAAAATGAAATCCAGCACACAGCAAAAATACAGGAAGCAGAGGCAAAAAAACAGGGAAACTACACCAAGGATGCCAGGTCTAACAGAGATGCACACCCGAATCTGCATTTGTGTTGTCTCATACAAGGCTACATAGCAGATGACATATGTTAGTAAGTGTAAGAGTGTTAGGGCACCGTATCACAGGATCATCCCAATACCATCCGGACTGTCTCCCATCTCCTTTTGTAGACTGGCATTGGAAGATGCATATGTAGCAATGACAGGAAACACAGATTACAAGAATTCTGAAGGTGAGGATTGCTCAGTACAGATGTGTTTGCCAGTAAAATTCAAGTACGATGTCAATTTCTTTAGTCAAATGAGGACATCACAGTGAATGTAAACGTACTTTAGGCTCCAAGTCACTTCTATTTGGATAATGTGATCAGAGGAGAACAAAGTCTGCACTTGCTTCATGTAGTTATATGTGCCGTTCTGATGTGTGCAACTACTAAATTATGTTTTGTCTTCCATTTTAGTGGGCCCAGCTGGCCAAGAACAACAGGACCAGGGGCAGAGCAGTACATCTTTGGGGCACCGGTGGCCACAAACTCTCTCCACAACTGAAGAGGAGGAGGGACCTTCAACATCAGAAGGCAGGGTAAATGTGCCAACCCGGACAGAAACAGAACACACCTCAAGTGCTACAGACTGGGTGGAGGCTGAGGACATTGTAGGGGGGTGAAGAACTGGACACCTCTGGCAGGGGAGGAGGAGATCGACTCTTCCCTGACAATCTACAATGTTCGTTTGGCGAGGTGTTCCCGGGGCAGGTCACACCACAACTTGGGCCTGCCACCAGCTCCTCCCTGACTCTAGAGGCCCCCATTACATCGGGGTCTCCTGCCTCTAGTCCCCTTCCAAATGGCTGGCAGGAAGTCCCAAACGAAGGCTCTGACCCCGAAACACCACACTCCTCATGTCCATTCCAAACCCCTCCCTGTATTATGATTCCTGTGGCTGCATCCCAGGAAGTGATGGAGGCATGAGAGGGGCAGCCAGACATGTGCTCTTGGTTCATGCTACAGCTCTGTGATGGGCTGCGTATGTTGCGAGAGGAACATGCAAGTTCCATGGCCACCCTCACTGCTGCTATCACTTCCTTGAGTACAGCCATGTCGTCTGCCCTTGCCCAATGTCCCTCCCAAACCACCCTCAATGTTTCACCCTCTACGTTACCCCACACTGTTCCCCCACGTACTCCTTGTGTGTCCCAACCCTGTGATTGTGTGTGGTCCTGCACCGGCTAGCCAGGAGTTGGCATCGGATTCTGAGTATCTGAACATTGTGGAAATTGAGGATGACCAGAACAATTGACTTGTTTGACTATGACCTTCTTTTGGACATTTACTTTGCCTCTTGTATATAGACTGATTCCCCAGATGCTTACTGACGTGTTTTATTTATGTTGCCCAACCCCTTCCAAGTCCCCTTGTTCATTCTGTGCAAAGAACATTATTTGCTTTCCTTTCTCCATTCTAAACGGACAGTTTTTTGCTTATTTTTTTGTATCCATTTCATTATACATAAACTTATATTTTGAATCAAACTATCTCTATCTTCCTAACTTCATTATAAATGTTGTGTTCAATGTATGGACATATATCTTGGGAGTAGTTATTTGCTCTGCACATGTTAGCTTGTTGCACTGATGGTGTTACACTTTTACATGTGTCACTGACACACATTCATCCTCACATCTCTAGGCCACCACAAGGGTAAACAATTGGCCATCAGTACATAATACGCAACTTAGTCTTGACTTGTGAGGATTTTATCTTTTATTTACATATATTGTGGATAATATTTTTTCCTGTGATTATGAGGGATCGTGCTTGCGACTTTGCAAATTTGGTGGTGATGATTGCTGTGAGTAAGTGTGTTTGTTGTGTTGTTGCTGAGGTGCAGGTTGGTGTGGTGCAGCTACCTGTACAGGTGGGGCAAGTTCCTTCACAGAGGCTGAAGGTGGCTGTACAGATGAGTGGAGTGCCTGGACAGGGGTTGGTCGTGTCTGTACAGTTGGGGGGAGTGCCTGGACAGGGGTTGAAGGTGTCTGTAAAGGTGGGGGGAGTGCCTGGACAGGGGGTGATGGTGGATGTGCAGTGGGCGGCGGGTGAAAGGGTGATGGTGGCAGTGAACTCCTGCAGTGAGCCTGTGCAGCTTGTGGTACCAGTGGGTGGGTGTGATGGCTCCTTTCCCTGCGTTGACCTTGAAGGGAAACTTTGGATCAGTTTCAGCATGCTCTCCATCATCTTTATGACCAAGGCATCGTGTCTCGCACTCTCTTCCCTATGCATGGATATGATGTCATTTATCTTCTTGGACATCTCTTGCCAAGATGTATCCATTCTGTCCAACACCTGGGTCAGTCTGTCCACCACCTGAAGGATTTGGTGCATGTCCTGCAGTGCCTCTGACATGTCTGGCAGAGAAGTCCCTATGGCCCTAATGTACTGCCTCACATCAGCCTGCTGTTGAAAGAACTCCTCCTCCCATTGGCCACCACGGCCATCGGCTAGCCCCCACTGCAAGGGACGGCCATGGATACAACCTTCAGGTCCACCAGCAGGGGGTGGCAGGTGGTAGTCTGTGGACAGGAGATTGGTACCCATAGGATACCTGCATCACACCAGGGTTAGTAGGTCCCTCAGTCGGTGGACAGAATGCCTGGGATGCACTGTATTGGGAGGAGTATGTAGGGGAATCACCACGTCTGTCCTGCATGTGAGGGCTGTGAGGGAGTGATGTCTGTGTTGGGGTATGTGAGAGCTATGGCTGGTTAGTGCTATGCCGAGAACAGGCAATTCTAGGTTTTGGATGATGATGCATTTTGCTGGGCGAAGGGGGGTGGCCTTACACAATTTGCCTAGTGGACCCAATATTATGGTCAGGGCATCGGACTCCTCATCCTCTGTCTGAAGGGCCAGAAAGTCACCATGATCCTCTACCTAGGGTACCCAAAGAAGCAACTGGACAAGTGCCGTCCATTGCTTCATTAAAAAGAACAATAGCTCGCACTAAAAAGGCTACAACAACTACCACACCTACTCCTAAAACTTTGAAGAGGTGATAATTCCCCCAGAACTAGCTATTACTTACAATGAGGAACCCTTTATTCTCTATGATAATAAATGCAAAGAAAAGAGAATAATTATGTTTGCTACTGCAAACAATTTAATAAAATTTCAACAAGCTCAAACATGGATGATGGATGGGACTTTCAAAATCTGTCCCAAACCATTCTTCCAACTATATACTATCCATGGCCTACATCACAATAGTAACATTCCATTTATTTACGCCTTGCTGCCCAATAAACAGAATTCAACATATATAGAAATCCTAAATAAAATAAAAAAAGAGACAAATAATTACTTTCCTGAGAAAATAATTATAGATTTTGAACAAGCTATGATAAACGCTATACTCAAAACGTACACACATACATCAATCCAAGGATGTTACTACCATTTCAATCAGTGCCTATGGAGACACCTACAAAAATCTACACTAAGGGACCGAATCCGATCTTGCTCGGAAGGGCTCCGAACGGGATCCGGCCGGAAAATGTACGAGCCGTAAGTGTGTTTCCCGACCGATTCGTCCAGCTGTTCGAGCGAGCAAGTACGATGCGGGAAATGCGAAATCGCCGTCCGAATCGTTTCCGGACCCGAACCGCTCCGTACGACTCGCCCGTAAGCAAACCGTGCCGTGCAATGGAGGCGATGTCCGACCAAGCCAGTACGATGCACGATTCTGACAGCCGGATCGAGTCGGAGCCTCCGACACGTAAACGCTCCCGGAAGCAGACTTCGGGGGCCGTGCCGGACCCCCCTATACCCGTAGCCGTACGAGTCGATCACAGGGGGGGAGCCAAGGGTCCCCCCTACACATGCATGTATGGTGCGGGTGGCACAGACGCGTCCCCACTACAGGGGGCGCCCTTGTGCACAACGTACCTTTTTCGTCAATGGGAGCCTATGTACGCGTCGTACAACAGGCTCCCATTGACTTCAATGGGTCTCCGAGCGACCGGTGTCCGTCAGCGCTTGTTTGCATCGTACTCGAGCGCTCAGAGCCCCGGAGCACGAGTCGGTCGGAAAGCCCTCCGGATCCGAGTCGGACGGAGCCTTCTCCCAGCGAGATCGGAATCGGCCCCTAAGTGTAGATTATGCAACAAACACTGCATTTGCATACCAGATTAAAAAACTTATCGCATTAGCCTACGTGCCAGTAACTGATGTTGCTGAACATTACAACCTTTTACTAGAAAGCCCTTATTACCAACAACATGAGCAAATATTAAGTCCCCTCCTAGACTACTTCGAAGACACCTGGGTGGGAAGACTTCATAGATCAGGCCATAGGAGACAACCCAAATTTCAAATTCCCTGGTGGAATGTCTATCTTACTACACTTAACCAAGAAGCCAAAACCAATAATGCTGTTGAAGGATGGCATAATGCCTTCCAATCAACAACAGGACGAGGCACACCTACACTACACAAACTAATAATCTCCTTACAAAAAGAACAGAGCTATCAGGAACTCAGAATAGAGCAATCTGTCACACAACTAAAACCTAAACTATCTAAACAAACTAAGCAAATGTACCAATACCTTCAACAGCAAGTTAAACTATACCCTACTGCAAGAGGCCTAGAATACTTAGGAATGATGGCCAAAAGCCTACTCTAAAACCTCCAAAGTAAATGCATAATACTTATCATGTATTTTATAGCAACACATACAAAACATTTTTATTTCCTCACAAAAATAATTACTTTGTCTAATATATTTTTATTAATAAATAATAATATATATAGACACATTAATTAAGTATGTGAGAAAATAAAAAACAACAACAATAAAATATAACATTATTTCCCTCCCACAATTAAAAATATTTAAAAAATTTACCGTTTCCGTTGTTGTAGACTCAAAATTCCACATCTTCTAAATTAATCCATGTAGTTGATAATTCAAAAGCCATAAAAAGTTTCCCCCAAAAAAATGTAATAATACAACTATACCAAAAATAAATCCTCCGTTGATAAATTCACAATCCGGAAACCATCAAAAAACCCGAAAATTAGTTTAAAAAAAGAAACGCTCCTTGAAACCCAAAAAATTAAGAAAGTGTAAATAATTATTAGTTACTAAAACTAATATACACTTCCTTAATTAAAAAAACGCTATATTCCGGCACTCGCAACTTTTTTCAAATAAAACCTAGAAAACAAAAACGCAAACATTCCCACCCACACAAATGTACACATTATATACCTAATCACATTATTACCAACATTATAAACACAATAGTAACACATATACGAGTCTATGTTAACATTTCTAACTAGGCCTCAATAACGTAAAACTAGATAAACAGTCGATACCTAACTAACGCATAAAAAACGTCATAACATCACAAACCTAACTCACAAAACACTAAATACAATCTAACTACCTTCAAAATATATTAAAAACAAAGTTATAATAACGAAAAGTATTCTTACCTTGCTCGACGTGAAGCAGCTCCCAACCGCGAGCTTCTCCCCTTCCAAATGACCCAAAACAACAGCGAGCGGTTACAAAATACAAGGCCCAAACAAATATGGCAGCTTTAAACATATAAAATAAAACCATTTTATTTTTTTAAATGTTATATTTACTTATAAAAACATATTATTGTATTTAATTTAAATACTACACATTGCAAATGATTATTTGAAATGCATTATATTATTTTGAAACTTTGTAAAATTATAATATTAAATATAATAACACATATAATATTTATTATTATAATTCCATAAAATCACAAGTTACAATAAACAATATATTAAAAATTGTACAAATTTGTTTTATGTAATACAAAATGTATACTTTCTTTAAAAAATGTACAATATCAGAACTATGGGGTCTATTACGATGGCGGTCGGAAAACCACCCCGACCGCCATGGTAGCGGAAATCAACCGCCTGCTGGTACCGCGGCAAAACCGGCGGTCAGATTAGGATCAACCGCCATAAAAACCCGACCGCAGCGGAAAGAGGCAACGAAAACCCGCCCGCAGCGGGCGGAGACGGTGATAAACCGTCCACGACGGTCGGATTCGCAGCGGAAACACCCAAAACCAACGCCAGGCACGCGGAGTAACCGCCCGTGAAATTAGGATTCCCCGATGTGACAGCGGTACGTTCCGCAGTTCCCGACCGCCGGGGTCGCAAACAGTGAGGAATGGGAGAGCCGGCGGAAGGGCCGTAGCATAGACACCGCTGAGGACGCTCCGTGACAAAAATGTGGGTCGACAGAAAAAACCCACAACAAGGCCAGCAAGTGCACACAGGAAACTAGCCCTGCCCCCAAAAACACTTAACAAACCCCAATGACCCACCCCCATGGCAACTCCTAAACTACAAATCCCAGGACAACCCACACAACACACCTGACAGCAATACCCCATTCTGACACACCCACATAGCTGAGTATAAAACCAGCCCCTTCCCTGACAACAATTCTTTGCAATACCACAGAAGTGAAGGGCCAAACACCACAGCTGAAAGGAGAGGCAAATCAACACACCATCACTACACACACACACCACACACATCACCGCCACCACTCCCCCACCTGCACCTCCAACCCCTTTGCCCATCACACACCATACACATCACCACCACCACTTACACACCTGCACCTCTAACCCCTTTGCACATCACACACCATGTCACCACAGGAAATGCCCAAATTCACAGACAGTCAGTTGACAGTCATGGTAGATGAGATAATCCGAGTAGAGCCACAATTGTTTGGTAACCTCGTCCAACAGACACCATTAGCCACCAGAACGCAAATGTGGGTAAGGATAGTTGACAAGATCAATGCAGTAGGGACCACCCCACGCAACAAACAGGAAATCATGAAGCGGTGGCATGACCTGAAGCGTGTCGTTAAAAAGAAGAGGAACAAGAACCATCAGCTGGCTCAGAGGACTGGCGGTGGCCCTCCCATTCCACCAAGAACATTCACTGCATGGGAGGAGAAGGTGCTTGCCAAACTACATCCAGAGAGTCTCACAGGAATAGCCGGTGGAGTGGAGGCTGGTAAGTACCAACAAAATGTCTCTCATTACACTGCTATGTACTGTCTTGCACAACTACTAAGCGACACCTCCCAGGCCCAAATGCATTCATGTGCACCACAATACCCAACACAGCTCTAACAGATGTAACATGCACTCCATCTTAATCACCCCAAAGGCAGCCAACATTAACAGGATTGTATGTGACCAGGCAACCAGCACAACAACTCCCACAAGGTCTCCCTTACCCACCCCTGAGCAGGATGTAGCACTCCCCCACACCCAGAAGCATGTGGCAGCCATTGCATTGTTCACCTTGACCCAACAGGTAGGTAGCCATCTTCCCAGGGAGGGCTGCTTGGGGGTGGGAGGCCTGCATAACATCTCCCACCAAGCCCCCCTGTCCCACCCCTGAGCAGGATGTAGCACTCCACACCCACCCAGAAGCATGTGGCAGTCATTGTAAGGTTCCCCCTCACATAACAGGTAGGTAGCCATGTTCCCAGGGAGGGCTGTTTGTTGGTGGGAGGCCTGCACTACAACTCCCACCAGGCACCCCTGTCCCACCCCTGAGCAGGATGTAGCACTCCCCCCATACCCAGAAGCATGTGGAAGCCATTGCATTGTTCACCTTGACCTAACAGGTAGGTAGCCATCTTCCCAGGGAGGGCTGTTTGGGGGTGGGAGGCCTGCACAACAACTCCCACCAGGCCCCTCTGTCCCACCCCTGAGCAGGATGTAGCACTCCACACCCACCCAGAAGCATGTGGCAGCCATCGTATTACAACAACCAAACTTACAGGTTGGTAGCCATCTTCCCAGGGAGGGCTGGTTGGGGGTGTGAGGCCTGCACTACAACTCCCACCAGGCACCCCTGTCCCACCCCTGAGCAGGATGTAGCACTCCACATCCACCCAGAAGCATGTGGCAGCCATTGCATTGTTCACCTTGACCTAACAGGTAGGAAACCATCTTCCTAGGGAGGGCTGTTTGGGGGTGGGAGGCCTGCACAACAACTCCCACCAGGCACCCCTGTCCCACCCCTGAGCAGGAAGTAGCACTTAAACACACAGCCAGAGAGATGTGTTAGAAACTCCACCCCAACGTGACAACAGAACAGGTAAGTAGACAGTGCATGCACACCACCATTCCTTCCCAAAAGCATGGAGCCATATGACAACCCCAGCCCTCACATCCCAACAAAATTGACACAGATACAATATCAAATTACAGTGTGCAGACAGCTAAGCGTATGTAACTGTCACAGAAACAAAAGTTTGACTCACCAAATACCATGTTGAAGTGAATCCGGGCCCAGACATGTACAGCACTGAATGCTACCTGTAAGATCCATGTGGGCTGAGCTTGAAGGACCATATGAAAACAAAGCAAGCATGGTCTGTAGAAAAAATAAATCAAAGCACAGGACATGACAAAGGTATGCATGAGATGACAATGGCTAGTTCATGCGCAGATGTAACGCATGCCAGGCAGAGTAATCAGCAAAGATGCTGCACAGCAAGTCGTATAGCTGCCAGTTGACAGATGACAACATGTCCTCGTAATCACAAAATTTGCACGTGGGGCATGGTATCCATTGACATGTCACACTGTTGAATATTGATGTATGTACCTCCACATCATGTCAAGATGCTCCTTACTGTGCAGACATGCAATGTGCAAACTAGTAAACTGTGTGTTGCATGACCTGTAAATAAGATACATTGAACAACAAGCCTGAGGGGTGCCCATCAGTTACCATTTCCCCTCTGTCCCACAGGTGACCAAGGACTGACTGCAGAGGATGACAACACCAACCTGCAGAGCCAGCCTCCACCCCCGGAACATGGACTCTCTGATGATGACTCCCTGGATTTCGAGGATGCGGAGCTTGAAGCCGGCCCATCTGGCATGCCAGGGCGCAACAGGTCCCAGGTCCCAACTGTCCCCCCCACCACCACATCAGCAACAACAACAACCATGCTGACCCCTGCTGGAATGACCTGTGCGGCCTCCACCACCACAACCACCACCACAACCACCAGTGCTGCCTGCAACACTCGCCCTGCCCCAGAGGATGACCACCCCACCCCAACAACAGAGGAGGGCAGGGAGAGTGTGCGGTTGGGTGCAGTGGTGAGGCAACAGGTCCGTCACAGCAGGGCAGATGGGAGGGCAAGGAGGAGTTTAAGCCAAACGGACACTGGTACCGAAGCCTTGGACAACATCACCAGAGTCATTGGGGCCTATGAACGGGCCCAGGGACAAACGGGCCAGGCATAGGAAGATTCCCGCAAGCTCCGCCTGCTGCTGAGGTCCATAGACACCCGCATGGGCCAAATCGTGGACCTCTTGGGCCAGCAAGTGGCGGTACTGAGTGCCAGGCCTGCGGCACAAACAACACCTCCACCTCCCTCTGGTGGCCCGCAGGATGACAGTTCCTCCCTCCCCTGCCGCCACGGAGAGGGGGGACTCCTCAGACCCCACTGGCCCTGCAGCAGAGGCCCCCCTGCCAAACGATCAAGGGGCCGTCCTAAGAAATCCCTGGGAGTATCCCGTGGCAAAGCACCTGCCAAACGCCAGTCAAGGAGCCAGCCATGATGGCACCCCTCTTCACCCTGCCATAGACTTCGTAGACTGTCCTTCCCCACACGGCCATGTGAATGTCATCCGTCTGTTGGACTGGGTCACCACATCTATGTGGTGACTACTTGATTGTCTCACCTTCCATCACTGACAACTCATTGCTTCACCATTCACCTTTTGGTAAATATGCACTCCACTGTCACATGTACCCATTGTAAATAAACACTCCTTACACACCAATGTTGTGGTGTCTGCTCCGTGTTTTAATCACAGGATGTGCAATGTTCACCATGAGTACAATGTACCAGGAGCACGGATTGTTTGTAGGCAAGCACACAACATAACAATATTCACTAGTCACGCGGTGGCATCACAACCATCACACAACACCTGTCATCAAGGTACTCCAACATGCACACATCACACTGAGCAACAGTACCGACAGAGACATCCTGGAACTGTGCAAAACTACCCTGTCCAAGAAACGTTGGCAGCCAGCACTGAGTCAACAACAGGCTGCAGTCACAAAGCTCACATAGACCTTTTCACCAACAACAACATCAGCAGACAATGGGTCTGTTCTACATTGTCACTCACCTTCAAGTGAAGTAGCGGCTGATGAGCTGTTGACGCAGGTCGACACCTTCCTCCTCTCCACTATCCTCATCACTGGACATGGGTTGGTTTGCAGGTGGGGGCCTCAGCTGATCATCAGCGTCCAGGAGCAGGGGGATCTCCTTGCGCAAGGCCAGGTTGTGGAGCATGCAGCATGCAACTACAATCTGACACACCTTTTTGGGCGAGTACATCAATGCACCTCCGGTCCTGTCCAGGCAGCAAAACCTTGACTTCAGGAGACCAAAAGTACGTTCCACCACACGACGTGTCCTCCCATGGACATCATTGTAGCGGACTTCACTTGGGGTCCTGGGATTTCGCAGTGGGCTCAGCAACCAAGGACGGTTGGGATATACAGAATCAACTAGGTGGGAGATCCACAGACCAACTTTGTAATACAAGTGTGGCAGAAGACAGCATGTCACACACACAGCACGCTACTTGACACTGCGTACTCACCCACAATCCATGCACGCTCCGGAAGCAGATTATCCATCAGCTGTGGCACAATGCTGTTACGCATGATGTAGGAGTCATGGGCCGAGCCAGGAAATTTGGCACAGACGTGTGAGATCATCATATCGGCCTGGCACACCACCTGCACATTGATGGAATTGAAATGTTTCCTATTCCTGTAGATGTGCTCCCGTGCCTGTGGTGGAACCAGGCCAACATGTGTGCAGTCAATGGCACCAACAACATTGGGGATGTGCACAAGTGCATAAAAATCACCCTTCACAGCCGCCAATTCATGCCTCCTGGGGAAATGGATATATCTGTCCTTATAGATCATCATAGCGGACATGACATCCCATAGCACCATACTGAACATAGGTTGTGACATTCCACCTGCGCTGGACACCGTGTGCTGGAAAGATCCAGAAGCAAAAAAATGCAGGGCCGCCATCACCTTCGACGTTGCTGTGAAAGCACTTGGATATGTCCTGCGAGGCTGCAGGTGGGGCTCCAACATAGCGCATAGGTCTTGGAGGGTGTCTCGATCCAGCCAGAATTTCCATATTACCTCCTCATCCTCCATGTCTGCCAGCACTGTGAAGGGACGATGCAGATGTGGTCTCCTCCTAGGTGAGATGAAAGAGGACACATGTCAACGCAATACACCAGGAGATGTGTCTGACATCTTACGTTTTGACTGACACAATGGAAACAATGACTAGCACCACAGTACACCTTACAAAACAACTTACTTGTAGGGACACCTTCAGATACACCTGTCCACTTTTCACACAGCTAGCATCTCACAAACAATATCCGACTATGTGAATGCACAAAGGGACATGGCCACATCTTGCATGGGCAGCCCAGAGAGTAGTACCGAAAGCATATGTGTGAAACTGCAACACTACTGTCTCCTACATAGCTGCTGTAACTGCCACACCTTCTTGTGTAAGTCACACAGGGCACACATCAACCACACAATGACCCAACACTGTGCGTATATTGCCAAGTATGTGCATGAGCCAGGAAAAGTAGACAGTCAAATCTGCACATTCTGTAGTGAGACATTCATCACTGTAAGTTGCTCAGCCCTTTCACACATTGACATGTGTACCCATTGTAGAGTCCATCACAACGCTGTTCTGTGTACATGCCCAGAAAACCACAAGTGACATGTGAGTGAGTACATGCCAATGTACCTAATCATATACAACAAAATGGCATGTGCAGTCAGCAGTGGGGTAAATGTCAAATTGGCATTGAGTGCACAATCTTGTGCCATGAATCATGTGTCTACTGTGCAGTGTGGAGGACTTGCCTTTGGCCATTCACACTGCATGACGTGTCCATAAGTTCTGTCAAGGTGATCTGATACCCAAATCACGGTCACTGCCTCAAATGCATGGCACACATATCGCGGTGGCTACCGCCTGTCCCCTGCGGTGGGTCACTGCCAATGCCCCCGCCACAATCGTGGTAGTGTCTGGCATATACACATGGCCAAATGGCGGTAGGCATGCTCCGCCACCCTAATCCCGGTCATTCTCAGCAAGGCATGGCTCACATATTGCGGTGGCTACCGCCTGTCCCCTACGGTGTGTCACCGCCAATGCCCCCACCACAATCGCGGTAGTGTCTGGCATATACACAGGGCCAAATGGCGGTTGGCATGCTCCACCACCCCAATCCCGGTCATTCTCAGCAAGGCATGGCACACATATCGCGGTGGCTACCGCCTGTCCCCTGCGGTGGGTCACCGCCATGGACCATGCCCTTACAGCCAATGGGAACCGCAATCGCGGTAGCCTAATGCTATTTTGAAAATCGCGGTAGTCGTGCTCCGCCACCGCGGAGCCGGTCATTGGATGCAATTGAAAGATACACGACTGCGGTAGCGCCAGCCTGTCCCCTGCGGTGTGTCACCACCATGGACCATGCCCTTACAGCCAATGGGAACCGCAATCGCAGTAGCCTAATGCTATTTTGAAAATTGCGGTAGGCGTGCTCCGCCACCGTCGAGGCGGTCATTGGATGCATTTGAAAAAGGCTGATCTGAAACACCAATTGCAGCAGCTTAGAACCACTGAAACTACCCCAGGGGGCTATATATGTGTGGGCGAGAGCCTCACATTTCCACAGCTTTCAGAGCCTGCTGCCTGCCACCCCTCACCACCAACTGCTGCTGCTCCTGTCTCCAGAGCCTGCTGCCTGCCACCCCTCACCACCAACTGCTGCTGCTCCTGGACACAGTGATGTCGAGGACTGAGAAGATCCATGCCAGTCCCTTCACCACCGAGGAGCTGGAGGTCCTGGTGAATGAGGTGCTCACACAGTATGGGAGGCTATATGGTGCTCCAAATGTCGTGGTAAGTGTTTCAGAGTAGAAGTGAGAGTGCAGGGGGTGCACACATGACGTTGATGTGGTGCAGTATGTGCCTGAGAGTGTGGGTTTGTGTCATGCACTGCCTAGCATGATCTCACCAGGTGAATGGGGTGTGTAGCCTATTTCACACGTTTCCCTGCCTGAACATCAGAACTGGAGGGACATATTGTCTTGTCAGCCATACAGTGACGCAGCAAGTTGGTAATGCAGGAGTCAGGACAGTAGTTGCTTGTGTGACTGGCTGTGTGGGTGTCCTTGATGCCCTTCACAGGCTCATCTGTGGCCTTAGCAAGGCTTTTCGTCCAGAGGGTAGTGATGGAATTGTGTCTGACTCACAATTGGCATCATCTATAGTTCAGCACTATGCTCAGGATGTCAATACCCAAGGGTGACACTCTTGGTGGTCATTCACCTATGACACAGCTGATTGCCGTACTATTGTGCACAGCCCCTTCCATTTCCACCAGCATGTGTACATGACTGGCATGTGTAGGCACTGTTCACGCTCTCAAATTGTCCCTTCATGTGACATTTCTGATACCCCATGTTGGACCTCAGTGTGATCACACCTGGCCTGCACAGTCACTGCCCAAGCAGACAAGGACACATCACTGAATGTACAGAGTGTCACATGTGTGTTTTTTCCAGGACTCTCCATCAAAGAGCCATCTCAGCCCTATAGATTGCACACAACAGGCCCTGTGAGAGTGTGTGGGTTTGTAGGATCATGTCCCTCAATATGACCTCCATGACACAGTGAGCCATTCACAGGGCAAGGACATTGAGGGCTGCGCAGTGTTGGACACAGTGAGTCTTCCCCTGAACATATATTGAAATGTCATGTATGTCTTGCTCACCCTCAAAATGGACAGTAGATGTGGGCAGCCTACACATAGCTTTCTGTGTTGGCATCCTGCATGTGTATGAGATGGGCAGGTACTAAGTCCACCCTCATACCTGCATGCATTTGCGTATGATTCTTCCATGCTAATGTACCATGTGAGATGCATTATTGTCTCTGCTACACATATCTGTGAAGTTGGGATGAGTTAGTATCATGCTCCTGTACTGTGAGATAGTGGTACATAACACTGTGGCACTGTTTTTTTCCCCCTCTTGTCTCCCATGCCTGCAGCTCAAAGTCCACCAGCGTAAAGCCGTGTGGAGGGCCATTGCATGCAAGGTGCGGGCTCTGGGTGTCTCCAACCGACGGCGTTTGCACTGTCACAAGAGGTGGGATGACATCTGCCGGCTGAGCAAGAACGTGGCGGAGATGATGCTGGGGCTGATCCCTTGGACTGGCAGGTTTGTCGCGCAGGAGCATGACACCACTGAAGGCCCGCATCTTAGCTGTGACACAGCCGGAGCTGGATGCACGTTTGAAGGAGCATCAGCAGCAAGCTTGGGGTGAGTATTCTGGGAAGGGTGACTTTGGTTGTGAGTGGCTGCATGTGTTCACAGCCTGGGCCAGCGCTGGGCCCGGTGATGTTGGTAGTGTGATGCAGTGGCTTGTAAGTGGCCTCTGTGTTGGGTGCAGCTGTCATGCATTTTCCCTACCTGTACTTTCTCATGTCATTGGGGTAATGTCCTTTGACATTGCATTCTGAGTCGTGGCCTTCTGGCATCGTCTGCATTGGGGTAGTCATGGAAATCCCATGGAAGGGAACGGCAGTGTGCATCATCTGAGTGTTCTTTCATCAATGTGTGCATTGCCTTACCTCAGAATTGTGAGGACTAGACATCTGACACCAATGTGCAACTGTATTTGGGCCCCAAAGTACGACATGGTGGCTAGCATGTGCTCATGGCCATTGTGGACTGTTATGTTGTAGTCTGTATCTGTGTTGTCCCCTTCTGCTCCCTCCAGATGTGACAGTGGCAACATGTTGGGAGGTATATCTTTGCCCACCTCAGGGCCCGAGGTGTGCTCAGAGGTATTTGTGTGTCTGGGTAAACGGAGCCACCGGCAGGCAATTTGGCTGTGTGGTCATCACATGGCTCACTTATGCCACGTTTGCTTGATGACACGCAAAATTCGAATTCAGAATTGAGGTTGCACAATGTTACTGCACAGGGTGTTGTGCAACATGGAGATATCATTATCTTGTTTAGTGCTTTGCTTGCATATGGTGGTTGTGTTGATTCCAATGAACTGAGCCTACATCTCTCTCTCTCATGCAGCATCTCCCGTGGGCACGGAAGGACAGGGGACGGACACCAGTGGTGAGGCATCAAGCACGACTGCTACACACGAGCACAGTGACACTGATGTAACCACCGCGTCGGAGGGGGACAGGAGTCTGCTTGAGGAATCACAGCCAGAGACACCAACCTCAACGTCATCTGACGCCAGCGGTGACACATCTCTGTTGGCGGGCACAGGGAGCGGGAACTCTGCCTCCTCTTCCACCACACAGCGTCCAGCGCCCACCCTCCCAACTACTTCCACTTGTGCTGGCCGTGTTCGCACCAGTAAGAAGGGAAGAGTGTCCTTCACCCCAGGCACCGCTGCCCCTGTCTCCCCTGCTGCCCTCAGTGTTGAGTCTGTGGACCTTTTGCGCCAGCTGTGTGTGGGCCAGACAACTCTCGTCAACGCCTTCCTAGACCACAACAAAAAATTGGCACAGGTCATTGCTTTCATGGAGGGCATTCATTCAGACGTGGGTGGGCTACACCGGACTGTCCAAGCTTTGTCCTCCGTAGTGACGACAGCCATGCAGCTGGCACAGTCACAGAGTCCAGCTCCAGTCCCTTTGGCCACCCCCCTGCAAGTGGCTACATCTGACGATAGTGACCACACACCACAGAGCTCAAGGGCAAGATACAGCACATGCAGCACACAGCAGCAGCAGCCCAAGCGGTCCAGGGTGCAGACACCATCCCCACAGAAAACTAAAGCCACCCCAGAGCGCAAAGGCAAAAGCCCGTCAGGCGAAACATAGGGCCATAAAGCCAAGAAGCAGGCCTCAGGCTCACATGCCTCAAAGGCATCCCCAGCCAAGGACTGTCCTGTCACAGAAGCGTCTCGCAAAGACAAGCAGACAGTTTCTGTGCCCGCTGAGAAGCTGGTGCATGCTAAGAGTACACATAAGAAGAGCTCCAAGGCAGATTCATCCACAACCTCAACTTCCATCCAGAGCCCTGTGAAGCAGGGAAAAGAGGGCACTGTAGGGGGGACACCTGGTAAACAGGGGATGGAGGGGCAAAGACAAGGCCAGGCCAAGCGTACCGCTGGATCCAGCATGTCCCCAGAGGGAGGGCCGCCGTCTGCACCTGATGCAGCTTTGGTGGTGAGTGTGCCTGTTGTGTCCGCCCCACTTACCTCTAATACCAAGACAGAGAAGCCCTTTAGCCGGGTCTGGTGGCTCAGTGGACTAATGCGTTCACTGCAGGGGCCTGTGTTCGACCTCATGGTCACAGGTTCTAATCCCGGGGGGTCCACTCAGCCTTTCATCCATCTGAGGTCGATAAAATGAGTACCATTGAGTTGGGTAACAATAAACATCTGTTATTCAGCGCCAAGATACCGAAGGGCGAACGTGCGCTTTACAAATACACATGTTATGTTATGTTATGTTATGTTATTTAGAATCCCCAAGAAGTGGAAAGGCACCACACCACAATCTCTCACCCACACTGTGTCTCACGGCAGCATAACTCCACCTCCACGTGCCACCACACCACCTGGTCCAAGCAGCCCTCCGGCTTCAAAAGCCACTGATGGCTCTACCTCAGCTGGGACTCTCTCTCTCTGGTCCAGTCCTCCAACTGTCCCCGACACTCAGCCACCTCCCAGTCCGACTGACAGCCAAGTCTGAGTGGAAGTCCCCCTCACACACCTGTCTCTCCCACAGCGGTGCCTGGACTGCACATTGTTAGCCCCCTGACTGTGTTGCTGACCATGGCAGGGTACGGTCACACACATTCCCTGTGCATCTTCTCATGTACCTCATCTGTACTTTGTGCTGGCCACTGGCCTTGATGTTCACTGCTGTTTGCCCCTTCCCTGTGCAGCTTCTCATGTACCTCATCTGCACCTTGGACTGGCCACTGGCCTTGATGTTCACTGCTGTTTGCCCCTTCCCTGTGCAGCTTCTCATGTACCTCATCTGCACCTTGGACTGGCCACTGGCCTTGCTCTCGTCTACTATTGGTGCCTATCTGTGTAATATGTGAATAAAGACAGTTACTCCTGTTGTCTGTTTTGTCAGTGTCCTTGCTGAATAAAGGGTTTTCTGTGTGGGTATGGTTTACTGTGACACATACTCTGTATTCCACTTCAACATTGCCAATGGCTTGTCTCACTTTTTAAGGGTTTTACAGGGGTGACAGGCACTTCAGTTCTTGTTGACTCTGAGGCTTGGGAGTGCAATGATGGTGGTTTGTGATGGACTACTGTTATCATAATCATTCTTTTGTCAGGTTAGCTATGTTGTACACATATCATGTTTGTATGCACTGCCAGTACAAGGTGGGATTCTATCCACAGGATTGCAGGCAGGCTGGCCAGGGTCATCATGTATGTGTGATCTTACTTGATGTGTGCACAGCAGTGTTGGTGTATGGTCATCTTGTGATGGCCAGTCAGCCTAGTAACATGGGTTGATTTCTATGTGTGCATTTGGGTGGTCAAGAAGTGTGCAGTGTGAAGGGGGTGACTTTGTCTGTAGTGTTGATGTGTGTGTGCCCCTGCAATGTCAACTGCACACATGTGTCAGCCAGGATTTGAGTGCCTGTTTGTTTGATTTGTGAGCCCTGTGCTTGTGATTGTGTGCACATGTGGGAGTTGTAGGTTGTGCACTGTGCAGTGTGTTGGTGTGTCCTTGCACTTCTGGGGGACTCCAACTTGTTGTTGGTGGCAATTGTGGGTATGCAGAGTGTGTGACTGGCAATTCAGTGTTGTGTTTTGTTGATCAGCCATGTGTCTTGATACTCTTTGTGGTCACTGTGTGGACCTGCTCGGCCACACTGACATTGTGGGTGTGTTTTCTCATGCATTGCTGTCACTTGGTGCTTTGTTGCCTCCAATATGGCATGTGGGGTGTGGAGTCATACCATCCCCTATCTGTGCTTCTGATGCCTACCCATTGTGAGTCTGCACTCCATCTATTTGTGTATGGTGCACTCCTGCCATGTCCACTACTGACGTACACAACACTTCACTCTCAGGTCAGCTGTCCCCTTGTGTTGACAGTGTGTGTGCCTCCCCATCACTTCATTTGTTACACTATGGTTTGTGGTGCTGATCTGTGCGCAGGACCAATGTGCCACTCATGACAGTTTCCCTAATGGTTATATGTGATTTCCTGATACTGTTTTGCAGTCATGGTTGCTCAGATGCAGTTCAACTGTTTGTGCTGCACAGTCCTCTGGTCATGTTGTTTTCACCTGGGTATCCCAGACTTGTGCATCTGTGGGTGTTGGGTTAGCTGTATGTGTGTCTGCTGAGGTACTGCTTCACTTCCTGAGTGTGATGTTGTCTGTGTGCTGTGCTGATTGGTGTTGTGGGTGTTCATGGTGTGTCACTCATGTCTGTGTGGAACTGGTATGTTTAGTGTGCACACTAACCCTGGGCGTAGTTCGCGTAGTCGCACTACGCGAAGCTACGCGAAGATGTTAAAGCGCTACACGAGCTACGCATAGCTACGCGAGCGTGCGTAGTTGCTTGTCGCGCCCGTTCGCGATGAGTTTTTCTTCTTCGGGAACGCGTTGTGCGTGTTTGGGACGCTGTTTGCGTGGTCGGGAGATAGTATATCGCATACTTGCCCATGTGGTCGCCTATGGGCACGGCCATCTTGTTTTTCACTTGTCCCGCCTGTTCGCGATGCCTTATTTCCTGTTCCGGTTCGCGTATAGCGTGCTCTCGATGCGCATTTCATGTTCAGGAACGCGTTGTACGTGTTCGCGACACTTTTTGCGTGCTCGGGGGGAAATATCGCGCAAACTTACCCACGCGGTCGCGATGGGCGCGGCCATCTTGTTTTTCACTCTATGCTATGGTTCTGGGCCTGCTTTTCTATCCTCCCTCAATCTTTTCAATCCTTAGTTTTTTACACTGTTTTTCATTTTGTTTTTATTTATTATCTATCTCTCTCTGTCCCTAAGTCTATATTTTGCATTTATTTCTACTTTTACTGTGTTTTTTTTTACTTTTCTACTGTTTTATATTACTTCCTTCTTTAAGCTCCTACTTCTTCCCATAACTTTATTTTTTCCTTCTAACTTTTCTTTTCCGCTCCCACACACCCCAGAACCATGGCGAAGGGTAGCACTACCGGCTCCAAGGGCAAGGCGTGTGCGCCCAGGAGCCGCCTGCCTTGCGGCAGACTGCGCCCTGCAGGGGTGCAAGCCCGGCAGCTTTTTTGCGAGGCAGAGGTGGCCGCCCTTGTTTTTTTTGTGCAGCGCCACCTCCCCTTGACCTTGGCAGCAGGCGGCAGGCCAGGCTCCGGGTACCCTACCCAGGAGCGTCACCGCCGGTGGGCGAAGGTGCGCCGGGCAGTGTTTCGCTGCTCAGGGGTCCGGCGCACCCATAACCAGCTGGCCCACCGGTGGTCAGACATCCTGGACCGGGAGCAGGACCTGTTGGACCTGCTAGGTGTCGAGGTCATGGGGCTTGGTGAGTAGCTAATATATAGTAGTATAAGTATTGTGTATAATTTTTTTATGAATAACAAGAATACTGCTGCTTACATTGCAGGTAAATTACGTTTCAAAATCTTCTGTGATTGTAGGACACAGGTGCTCGGCGCTACTTTTACTTGTTTGCAACTTTGCGCTCGCTTGGGCTGATTATTATGTAAGAGTTTACTTTAGAGAACTTAAGTTAGGTAATGCTATTGCTAGAGAGACTCTAGTCCTTCCTTTGTCCTCCTGTCAAATAGTGGTGGATGGATTGATACTAGGTTTAGTTAGTATTAGTTGATAATTTTTTAGCGGTCTGCGTGACGCATCCTCTGTCACTGAGTGCTGTTTACCCCAGTCCTTAGTAGAACCTTTTGTAGTTTGTTTAGTGAGTGGTAGGCTTAGCAGTGTCAGTCAGTAGCAGAACATCAGACGCAACCAACCAACAATTTGGTGTATGCACAAATTTATGCATGTGCCCTCCATCTCATCTATGCATTTTTGAGGCCTAAAAAAAATGGAAATGCAGACTTAGTGAACAATTGGCCCGTCTGGAATAGGTGGGCTAGGTCAGGTGGTACTTAGGCTTAGTTAGTATTCTGGATTCGAATCAATCAGAATGGAACACTGGATTAGTGTTCATAAATAAGTAGACGGTCCGTGAATCCCGCAAGCCAGTAGTCGATCTGATTAGATAGGTCAATTTTATTGCAATTATTGTTTCCTAAAATGTTTTTTGAGCGTTTTTTAAAATAATGTATTTGTTTCACAGCAATCATTAATGTTTGTCTCTTTCTTTATTATATCTTACATGATCACTGATCAGCAGCACCCAGGGGCAAGAAGACGGGGTCCGAGTCGGCAGAACAACCAGAGGACCCCTCCTCTACCGAGGGCCCTGCTGCTGGCCCCAGTAAGTCCTACAGTGGTTAATACTAACAATTATATTTCCCTAACTTTTACTGCACCTTATTTTTTCCGAACTATTAATTCTGGTTCCACTTCCTAATTCTATTTTTTACAAAAGCTTCTTTGATCTTGACTATCTGTTTCTAAATTCTTGTTATCCCTGCCTCTAAGTTCTAACTGCCTCTGCTATGACTCTCTGTACTACTACTATTAGTCTGTCTGTAGCTAAGTTTGCCCAGTTTGCCACTCTTTATTTGGGTTGTCCTCTTCTAGTCTTCTTATTCTTGAGGCTTTGACAATTACCACCAACAAAATGCCCAACCAGATATTTGACTATGTTAGAAGGTGGTTCTGACACTATGGGCCGCCCGGATTTTTCGCTTTTTGAGCACCTATGTGTTGAGTTGTTACTGTGGGAAAGCCTCATAAATTGGGACTCATCCACAGTGAACTCATGATGAAAGAGACTGCATGTGGATTTTACTGGTGTCCCCCTAGCTTGACTAGGCCGCTGCGCAGCAGCTGGAGTAAGGGGCACCAGACTGGTTACATGCAGACACCTGTGTACATGCGTGTGCACACGTGTAGGGGCTGCGCAGGGGAGATTCTTGTCGTGCGCAGTCCAGGAGCAGCTACAAAGTGAATGGTGTGGCAGGACTTATGCAGAATTGGGTGGTGACACGGAATAGGCCTTATACACTAGGAAGGAACATGCCAGGGAAAGTCAGTGTGCTTTACTGTGTTTTTCACTTCATTATTCCCCTATGGGGATGTGGAGCCCATGTGCTAGATTAACTTCCATAAGGCCTACAGATTCCAGACACGCACTAAAGTCCACTGTAGCGGATGTGAAAAGGAGTATTCTGCAGAGTCCCAAGTCATATTTGTACTGCTTTTGGGTCGTCCAGAAATGTCACATTTCTCTGAGTCAGTCATAACCAGGGCCAGGCTGAGGGCTGACCTCAGCTGGATGGATTGATAACCTTTCTTCCACAAGCTAAGGACTCCTCTCCACGAAGAAGAAGATGGGTGGGGCTACAGGCTCATCCATCAGCAGCTATCACTGGGTGCCAGGCACCAGGCTGCACCAAGGGGGGAAGGCAGCCAGAAAGGAAGGGCTCATGTTTCAGAGACCATGTGGCCAGAGACCCTGGACGACGCCATTTTGAACAAACCCAGAGGCTGGACAAGGAGGAGGGAGCAGGGGCAGGGAAGTGATGTGTCACTGTTTGATAGGACAAGCAGAGACTTCCTGCCAGCCCCCTACTCAACTTTTAAAAAGTGCTTGCACAGGAAGAGAAGCTCTCTCTGGGGTGTGGTCTGCGGAGGCTGAAGGTGCTGGAGCCTGGCGTAATGGGCAGTTGGAAGGAGGAACCCCCTGACTGTCCCCCAGGGCCCTGCCAGCACCAGAAGAGCCCAGGACCAGTGCGCAGAAGCAGGGGCCTCTGCGCAGGGAGAAGAGAGGCCAAGGAGGAGAGACAGGCGAAAGGCTGGCGCAGGGAGCCCGTGAAGACAGCTCCCTGCCGAATCCCCCCTCTCAGAGACCCCAGGGGCGAAGGAGAGTATTCCCCGTGGCTGGGGCTGGCCACCAGGAGCGAAAGGACACAAAAATGGGGCAGATAGGACCCCCATGGGCTGAGATATGGCCCCCAGAAGGTGAGCGACCTTTGACCCCCACGACGAGGAGGTCGGGGGCCCGGGAGCCCATCCCCGGGCCCCGAAGCAAAGCCGGGGAGCGCTGTCGTGCTCCCCGTGAACATTGTGCCCTCCGGGGTGCCAGGAGCCCACCCTGGCCCCCGGCGAAGAAAAGGAAGGCGGGGGAGCGCCATCGCGCCCCCCGCGAAAATGAGCGCAGGGGGCCCGGGAGCCCATCCCCGGGCCCCGAAGCAAAGTCGGGGAGCGCCGTTGCACCCCCGTGAAGATAATACCCCCACGGGGTGCCAGGAGCCCACCCTGGTCCCCGCCAAAACCGCCGAAGACGAGGAGCACCGGCGCGCTCCCCGTGAAGAGGAGGGGGAGGGGCCCGGGACCCCATCTCCGGGCCCCGATGGTGGCCCAGCCGGGCAAAAACCAAGCCGGAGGGGCCACGTCGCACCCCGCCGTGAAGATTCGGGGGCCCGGGATCCCATCCCCGGGCCCTGAGTGCAGGAAGGAGGAGGGGGGAGCGCCGCCGCACTCCCCCGAGGTCCGCCGGGACTGGCGAGAACCTCCGGGTCTGCCCGCGGGCAGACCAGAAGACGAGTGCCGGCTCCCGCGGCAGTACACAAGGGTGCTGGCCGGGCGGGGAGCCGGCGGGAGTCACCAGCGGTGGGCTCCCCGGGTGGCTCCCCACCAGGGAAGCCAGACGGGGTCCTGGGTGGGACCCGGACCCCTCTGCCGAGGCAAGAGCTGCACGGGGCCCGGGTGGGACCGGGCCCCACCAATGGCATGAGCGGCCGGGGGTGGGCTCCCCGAGCCGTAAAGCATTTACCTGGGGGCCCGGGTGGGACCGGGCCCCCCACGCAGCGTGGAAGGCGGCGCGGAGCGCCAGGTGGATCGCGGCTCTCCCCGGCACAGCGGGAGAGCCGCTCATCACATATTCACTCAAAGGAGCACGAAGCGCCCCATAATGCCTTGCAAGGCATGGGGAAAGGATCGTTTTTGGTGCTTGGTGGCCCCCAGAGGAGGGGGTCACCCTCAAGAGTAAAAAAGGGTGCTGGGGGAGATGCTGGAGAAGCGCAGTCTCCCCCCAGCACGAAGTTAAGTCCCACCCTACGTTTCCTAGGGATTTGAACAGGATAACCCCTCAAGGGCTCAGCCTGCTTTATTACACCTTCTGGGCTGGAACTTTTGTTCTACAGCTGAGGGTGTTTTGCAAAGTGCTTCATGGAGTGAAGGGCTGAGTTGGGGATGTCTGGAGAAGGGCATCCCCCGGAGGTGAAGAGGTGTAATTGCACCAGAACTGCATTTACTAACGGTTATTCCTTTTTAGAGGGACTGAAGGTCACATATGTAATGTGACGTACCTGTGTAAGGTGATGTCATAAGCAAAGTGGGTTATGTTGCCAGACACTCCTGCTAGGGTGTCTGGCTGGATATGCATAATCCTGTGATTTTATCTGTGATGCCTTTAGGGGCTATAATTGCAACGCATTTTTAATGTCCAACAAATGTGCTGAGTACTGTCATTCTAAAGTGTGCGTAAACATGTATTTTTGCTGCTGCGCTTAAGTGAGGAACAACCCAGACTGTTAGCCCTGAATATGTAGGGGTGCATACTGTATGGTCAATATAAGATGCTCAGTCAGGGTTATGTGTCACTAGGGCAGGTGAACCTATTTTTAATGCGTGTTGAGGTAATGGGGTGGGTCGCCACTGGGATGGTGCCAGTGCGCAGGGCCCTCGCTCCAGGTTATGCTCAACACACTGCATTAGGGGGCAAGATGATGTGCATACATGGGAGTGGTGGTACTAGACCCCACCCCCCTTTTGGGAGGGGTGGAGATGTTACGCAATGTCACAAAGTAATTCCAACAGCTTATGTATATTTGTAAATTGGTGCATAGTATTGAGTAGTGTGTGTGTTTAATAAATGTACTCTTACTTTTATAAAGTGAAGTACAGACTGGACAATCAATTATTGAGTGTTATTTCTGCACACCTGCAAATGGCGATTACTAGCCCACACCACCTCCCTTGAGTAAAGCCTCAGACTGCTCTGCAACGCTACCCTCTGAGAGACAGGCGCTACAATTGGGTGTTTGGTTCCCAGTGAAGGACAAATGTAGTCATGTTATTTGTGCAGGCCTCACAGATACTGCCTCGTTTTCCAACAGACTATTTTTGATAGGATATAGTACATACTACTACTGTTGTGGGGATTCTGCACAGCCACATACAGAACTATGCACAAGAAAATAGGATGTTGCTGATGGGAGGTTGGACCTTCCTCACACCTCAGTCAGAAGTGAACCCACAATCCCCTGACCGACTAGCTATAGTGTCTCATTAGGTCCCCGAACCCCCACCCGAAGATACCCAATGATCATACAACCCAGAACATAACACCCTTTCGCTCACTCGCTCATGTAAGTCCACCACCACACAAAATACCACAGAGTCTATGTGTAAGTTCAAAAGGTTTATTTTCAACTAACAAGCTCTGTACGTTGTTCTATAAAATTCAGTGTACTACAGCCAGCTCCAACAGCAAAATGCATAAGATTAAAACAATAAACATTGTTACAAGTGCATGATAGAAGACAAAAGATCTGTGCGAATTCTGGGAGACCCCTCACCGTAGAACGTAGAAGTACTGGTTACATGCATCATTAGCTCTGCAAATCTCTGGTTCGTAGAAGGGAATCTTCTGCCTGTTATGAGAACAATGGTGCGCGTTAGATAGTATAATGCAAGCTTTTCTCAGTCATGCCAAATGCGATGCAGTGCGCGCAACGAAATTAGTTTTATTTATTTATATGTTTACTTACCTGTAATTGGCCGTAATCCATAGTTTACTACCCCCCACCCTGCCCCTCCCCCTCCCCCTCCCCACGTCACTGCCCGGCAGCACTCCCACCACAGACCGCTACTGACCTTATGTCGTCGTCTCAGATATAAGCAATGATCATTGGATCAGATATATTATCTGCCTTTTTGTAGTAGCCAGGGCAGGGTGAAAGTGAAATTGAGCAATTGCCCTTCATGTAACAGAGAGAGTATGGCCAGTGCCACCCGTAATAGAAAAATACGAGCTTCCCCACCTGCAGACAGTAGTAAATTAAACTAATGTGAGTCTGCGTCATGACTCGTATGTTTGTCTTGGGTGCAAGCTTAGCTGACTGAGCTGGCATGCCGGCTACAACAAGGTTATGTAATTTCGCTAAACTAGAGATAAGAAGAAGACTGGTGTACTGTGTACTGGAGTCCATAGTGCTAGAATAATGCCTGAAACTCCCACAAATGTTAGAGGCCGAGGAAGTGGGAGGATAGATTATGACCACAAATGTTATGTACTGTGCTTGCTAGTGCTACTGTGCCACTATGTGTTGAATTAATTTTGTGTTACTGTTTTGCTAAGAGTATTGGTTACAACAATATTCTTTTTCTTTCTTGATATAGTTCCTCCTTCCCAAGAAAAACCAACACGGAAGGAGTTGGCAGCCAGGGCCTGGTAAAAATAAAAAAAGTCAAGTAAAACTTTACGTGACAAACTGTGTGCACTACAGTGTGAGTTCAACAAATTTAAATCGATGTAGACTAGATCATCAAAATGTATACTAATGCTTTAAAGCGAAGTATTTGAACAGAAACACGAACACGTTTCAAATTGATTATATTCAATAATTTTTCTTATTGAAAATGTCAAATGGAAATTATATCATGTGAAGCATCAAGACATGTTAACATTACATGATCAAGTGTAACTTTTTAAATTAATACATGGTTGTTCAAACTCAATGCATTTCAAATTTATACAGTGTCGATTATACACACACAGTCAAAAATAGCCCGATGCATTTCGGGACGAAGTCCCTTCTTCGGGGGCCACTGTAATGCAAAAAAGAGTACATATACAAATAAATATTAACTACATGATTCGCAATTTTATGGACAAAACAACAACTTGCCTAGAAAATTACCGCATCGCTACCAAGGTGAGACACCCTGTTGCCTAATTAAGTACATATCGTGGTGGTCATACTGAAAGGTAGAGAAAAAATGAAAAGAAAGAAATAAAAGGAGGAGGAGTTGCCGACACCAGTGAATATTACTACTAAGTCATCCTGGTAATAGCCCCCAATGAGGAAATTGACGACTTGCCAAAAGCTGCCGCCTTGTACTACATGTTAACGGGTTGCGTGCAAAAAAGAAGTGCAGAAAAACGAAGAAAAGAAAGGAAGTAAGTACTAGCAAAAAAATCTGGCAGATGCCAGAAACGCACCTACCAGTCAAGTAACCGAGTGTAAACATATAATGAAATGACACTGGTAAGCTGATAAGCTGATAGCAATATGCTACAAGTCAACAACCTAAAAATAACAAAAATAAAGATAAATGAGAAACATGAATACAAAATAGTGTAAAAGAACTTGCCTCAAACCGTGACATCTCAAGAAATCTAAAAAAGATACCTGAAAGTGCGGGTAAACCAACGTAACCATCTGCAACAAAATGCAGAGAAATAGTAACTACAATGAACTTACAAAAAGCCTTAATGCGCTTCCAGGAACCTGCGACCCAGAGTCTAGAAAACTATAACTTACCTAAACGAGAGAAAACAGCAACTCGAATGGACGATCGTGACTGCACCGTAACAGCTAAGAAACGCTGACCCAGTATTTACACTACCGCGGAAGCCCGCGAAAATTACGGGTATCACCTGACTGCGCACGTGAGAAACTAAAAAGGAAAACTATACACGCAGAACCGCCATCTTTGAAGGGTGCGCTCTGGAATGAATTAAACCTAAGCCTGTGCTCTGTGAAATGCCTCAAAACCCTAAAAACGGACGAAACACCAGTAAGTGCTCAAAAATAAATAAACCTGAATAGATGTGAAGTAATACCACGAAGAATAATGAAAAACGATGAATTAAACACATAACCAGTGTGCTGAGCCCCAATGAGCATGCGTGAAAACAAACACGGAGAATACGCGCATAATGATGAATAAACGAAAAGAATAGTGAACAGATGCAGATGGTATAGAAAAAAACATGCAAGAATGACAAAAGAATGATTCATATGACATCAAGCGATTAATGTGAAACAGTTAAATGAAAACAGTTACTTGAGAGACTACACACATGGCTAAATTGAAGGCTTCTTGCAACGAAACCAATAACCCCAATAATGCAAAAAGATCCATTAGAGAGATAACAAGAAACAGCATGTATCAACATGTGGCAAGTGGTGCACTCTATCTAAAAATGGAAATGTGTAATAGATGTCCTGATATAACATAGACTAACATGACATTAATCACAATATAACGAATAATAATACGTAGAAAATAAGCAAGGTGTAAGGTGAGAGCAATTAATAAGTGAGAGCAATTCCTCCTCTGAACATAAACATTGTTTATAAAAAGCAGCTCAAATCTAATTTATCATTGAGACCTAGTGGCATCATGGTATTAAGCCTCCTGATCCAAAACACCTCTCTTTGGGACAATTTTTTACTTAGATCAATTCCTGTCTGAGATACGAGTTTTTCCACAATCATGAACCGGAGTTGAGAAATATTGTGACCTTGCTCAATCCAATGAACTACTAGATTGGAGTTCGTATTTTTGTTTCTAATCATGCTTTTGTGTTCTCCAATGCGGACTTTAACTTTTCTCTCAGTTTTTCCAACATATAAAGAACCGCATGGGCATTTGATGCAATAAATTACATTCATAGTATTGCAATCTGAAGAATGAGTAAGAGAAATTTTAATGCCAGTTCTGGGATGTGTAATAAAGTCTTGTTGCATGACATTATTGCAGTGCGTACAATTACTGCATCTTTTCATCCCTGTTGATTTTATGGTGGTGCGCAAATTTTTTTGGCTAAGAGTTCCTTAAGATTGTTACTACGAGTGTAAGCAAACAGTGGTGGTTGATTAAATGAAACACCGAAATCAGGTTCCCGTGCCAATAATTCCCATCTGTTGAGGATAATTTTCTTGATGCTTTTGGATTTTGTGGAAAATTTAGACACGAAGACTGACCTGTGAATAGGTGTTTTTGTTTGGTAGTTAAAAGAGTACTTCGATCAATTTGATGAATTCGATCCTCCGCATGTTTAATAATAGATGAGGGATATCCACGTGCTATGAATCTAGTCCTAATCCTGTCAAGTTCTTCATTGAATTTCCCGATGGTAGAAGATATTCTTTTAGAGCGAATCATATGAGAATATGGTAAGTTCTGTATCAATTTGGGAGAGTGAAAGCTCTGGAACAAGAGTGTGTTATTGCGATCAGTGGACTTGATAAACACGCTGGTATCAATGGTAGAATTAGACTTAATCACCAAAACATCCAAGAAGGGTAAACTGGTCTCGCTAATGTTTGAAGTGAATTGAATTCTACTATTTCTGGAATTCAACACTTGAATTTGATCTTGAAGAGATTCTTTGGTACTGGACCAGATTAAAAAAATGTCATCAATGTAACGATGGTATGTGATGAGATGTTTACTCCAATTCAAATTTTCAAAGATGTGTTTTTCTTCGAATGCAGCCATGAAGATATTTGCGTATGTGGGCGCCCCCAAAACCCATGGAAGTTCCACTAATTTGAAGAAAAAATTCATTCTGATAGTAAAAATAACTGTGCTGTAAACAAAATTGTAAAACTTCCAAAAGAAACACTTTATGAGCACGCATATCAGGTTGATTAAGTAACGCCCATTCAATGGCTTCCAAACCTTCTTGTAACGGGATTGAAGTGTACAGTGATGTAACATCAATAGTACATAAGATGCATTCAGTTATGTTGGTTAGATTCAACTGTTGTAGATGTGATAAGAAATCAGTAGTGTCTCGTATGTGCGATTTCCAAGAACGTACGATTGGTTGGAGGAATTGATCAATGTAAATGCCAAGGGGTTCAAATAACGACCCGCATCCGGACACAATGGGTCTGAATGGGGGATCAGTAGAGTGTTTATGTATTTTTGGCAACATGTACATGTGTGGCCTTTTCGGATGCTGCTTAGTGAGAAAACTTTTTGTTTTACTGGAAATCCAATCCATGTCCTGAGCATTATCCAAAATGATCTTTAATACTTGAAGTATTTCATTGGTAGGGTCATGATCCAATTTAAGATAAGTGTTTTCGTCCATGAGATGTTCTTGCACTTTTCGATGATAATATGACGAGTCCATCATAACTAAGGCACCTCCCTTATCTGCAGGCTGAAATGTCAGAGTTTCCTTACTGGCTAAATCCTTCAAAATGTTCCTTTCTTGTTTGGACAGATTTTGACCTTTATGTTGATGATAATTTAATTTGGTCAAATCCTGTTTGACAGATGATTCAAAACAGTCCAATATTTTATGAGAGACTGGAGGTACGAAAGTGCTTTTGGGTCTGAACTCTGCAAACTCATGATCCTCTTTAGTGATGGGTTGTATCAAAACATTATCAAAAAAGTGACGTAACCGTAAAGTACGCATGAAACGATAAATGGCAACTTCAGTTTCATGGAAGGTTGTCTTGTATGTGGGTACAAAGGATGTACCTTTATTCAAGATTCGGGTTTGTTGAATGGTCAATGTTTGAGAAGAGATGTTTATGATGATTGTTTCTGACTCCGTAGATTTTGCCGAGATTTCTCTTTGGTTCTTTCTTTGTCCTCGCCTTGTTTTGCGGCACTCCCACTGATTTGTCCTGATGCTGCATCTGGTGGCTGTGAGGGCTTTTGTCCCTTGGATAAAAAGATTCCGTGGAACTTGAAGCGTGAGTCTCACTTGATTCAGTGCCCATCCTACTGGTGCTTGCGACATGGGTTCTCGCTCCATTGTTATCCACGGGGGGTCTGGTTGATTGAATGTCGCGGTCTGATACTACGCTTTCCTCTGATGAAGCATCAGGATTTTTTCTGTATGGTCGACGCTGAGCGTACATTTCTGCCCAAGTGTACACCTCATTCAACCGGTAATCAATTGTATCCCTTTTAAATTTGCGCAGTTTGCGTTCTTGTAATTCTTTGCCATAATTTTCTAATTTAATATGCATCGGGCTATTTTTGACTGTGTGTGTATAATCGACACTGTATAAATTTGAAATGCATTGAGTTTGAACAACCATGTATTAATTTAAAAAGTTACACTTGATCATGTAATGTTAACATGTCTTGATGCTTCACATGATATAATTTCCATTTGACATTTTCAATAAGAAAAATTATTGAATATAATCAATTTGAAACGTGTTCGTGTTTCTGTTCAAATACTTCGCTTTAAAGCATTAGTATACATTTTGATGATCTAGTCTACATCGATTTAAATTTGTTGAACTCACACTGTAGTGCACACAGTTTGTCACGTAAAGTTTTACTTGACTTTTTTTATTCTTACACATGTGGGACAGGCAGCCCACAAATACTGCGTAGCACACAAAAACTTAGTCTGTCAGGTCAGACAAATTCTAACAAAAGTATTTTGTTTAAATAGTAATATATAGGAGTGCACCGCAGATACTATATCTTTGCAGCCAGGGCCTGGTGCCAGAAACTGGAGGCCATCTGCCAAGAGTACCGGCGGCTGGTGGCTCAGACGGAGGAGGAGGAGGAGGCGGCAGCAGCTGCAGCCTCCTCCAATGCCCCGGGCCCCAGCCAGGCCCCACCTCCAGTGGTACGGCGCCGCGGTCAGGCAGCCGCCCGCCGCCGCAATTCCTTAACATCCAGGACTGCTGCCCCCCACCGTGGATGCCACTGCAGGGCATTTCGCCGCCAGATGCTCCTCCGGATGTCACGCCTAGAGGAGCAACTAGAGGAGCGGGTCAAGATCCTCGTGGACAAACACCTGAAAGCCCGCCGAATCTAAGAACTATCTAGGACCCCGTTGGATTGCCCCTTTCTTATTCCTTTTGTTGGTGGGTGGGAATTGGGCGTTGGGGTTTATGGACATTGTTTGGACTTTTTCATTTTGGACATTGTTTGGGGTTAGGGAGAGGGGTGGGTCAGGTGTGGGATAGTTTATTTTTGTTAGGGTAATAAATTATATCTATACTTAAACATACGATGTTAATGTTTTGTGGGGGGGTTACCGTTTTACGAATTTACATCACATGGTTTCCTTGCTGCTGCAAGGCTGCAGCCAGTGTTTGATTTAAATAATCTGCCGATTATGTACCACACAAACAGATAGATGCGGTACCCCTCACTGAGTTATTTGTCCTACTAGTACTGTCAGTCTCTCCTCCGAGTCCATTATACCTCCCACCAAACTTATCTTACCTGTGATTGATGATGATTAAGTTCGGCACAGCGATGGCTGCATGGTTTCCCAAGAGAATGGAGAAGATGCCATGGTTGTGGTGGTAGTAGTAGACACTGGCAGTAGCATTTGCAAAAAAAATAAAAAAGAGACAGTCACTTGCCTGAGAGAGACTGTGGGAGGAGTAGTAGAACGAAGTAAAGTACAGTACAGAAGAAGACTACCAAACAAACAATATTGCAACTGCTAAAGTAAAATAAAACATAATGGTGGCGGGGACAGCCTAGTACAAGAAGTTACAAACTGTAGTTGTGTCGAGTGAGTCACTTAACACAATCGTAATTCGTAACCTTTTCTGCTGTGTGGTAGGATGTTGATGATGAATCCAATCAATGCCGGCAATTAATTATGATGTATTAGGTCCCTTTGGAAAAAAAAATTGGCTTGCACATAGACTGAGCATGGGTGGGCAAGCAGAAGAAGATCCTCGCCCTGCCTTGAAATTGAATTAGTGTTGCTTTCACCACATCTGCCCCAGCAAGCGTGTGATCAATTGGTGTACATTTAATGTAGTCACATCACACCTCAATATAAATCACAGTCCGGGGGAAGAGGGTTAGGGTTTGATGAATGGATGGGAAGGGGGGTTTGGGAAAAGGTTTGACAAAGAAAAACAGTACGCATGGACACAACAAAAGCAAAGCACAATCTTGGCAGACGACCATGATCTTATCCAATAAATCTATAAAGGGAGAAAAAGGAAATGCATGCATGATGATGGAGATAACTTGATGGTTAATGAGTAGTACTTACTAACTCCTACTAGACAATTAGACAGTACAGGGCAGCAGTATATTCTATGCAATTTGCCTTGCCTGTATGCCCTCAGAGAGACCCAAATTACATGTTGTACCGGGCTTACTTTTAAAGATAGCAAAGAAAATTAAAAAATAGTTGTAGGGATCAATTAGCAAACAAACAACAACACAACACACAGTCGTAATGATTGAAGAGAAAAAGGAATCAAATTAATTAAAAGACGAATGATGAATGATACTAAAGTTACTGAATTATCCTGGTCAAATTGTGGAGTTGAATCTCGTCATTCCTCTTGGTCCTATCTTCCATGGACGCTCCGCACATCAATCTTGGGTGCCACTGCCTGCCTGATGCGGATTGGTAAGGTAAGTGTGAGTTGTTTCTCCCAGTATAGCACAGGGTAAAGGCCGGCCTGTAAGTGTAGATGAAAAAACAAAAGGGGTATTGAAAAATCAATGAATAAAAAAAAAGCATCAATTACGGTGGAGTCCAAGAAGAGAAGAGAGAACACTTTCAGACTGAGGCGGCTTGGATACATCGTGTCTATTCTGTTTACAGCATTAAGCTACAACAACAACAGCACAGAAAAGGCCCACGGCACCAGGCCGTGACCCAACCTCCATTTACCTTAAATTTTGACAGAGCCAGACAAAAGGCATAAACAGCAACCTAGCATTTTCAAAATTAAGTGACTAAATCAATGCGCCGCTGTCAGTCATACCACTACACTCGACTCCACCACTACATGGACATGTAGGTCTGCTGTGTTTCTTGTTGAATTGTTGTTTTTACCTTTTATGCCACTTCATGAAACGCAGTTATTCCATCAATCATCTCCGATCCAACTGACTGACTGCGTGCAAAGGTAGTATGGTTATCATCGTGGTGTGGTACGTGTTCTCCAACTCCAACTCAGTCTGTAGTGACTCTGATTAAGTCCATATTCCATATTAAAAACTTGCAACGGATATTGGCCTGCACCTGCAGTAGTAGGAGTACAATTTGGTTATTAAACAACAAGAAGGGAAACATTGACTGTCACTTGAGTCACTTTCACTTTGTAGATTAACTAGTAGAGTTCGACTTCATGCACAACATCAATACAACAAACAACAGCAATCACTCAGAGTCAGCAAGCATCCAATGCATGCCATCATTACCTGTCTTGCTCTTCTCTTTGGCTGCCAGATCATCAGATGCCTAGTTCTGACAGGTGTGTGTTTTTTTTTAACGAGGCAGTGGCCTCATTATTACTCCACATTCATTTTGAGTGTTGTTAGTCGCTGTTTCGGTTTTCGTCTTATTCATCTGTGGCACTTTGTCGCAGTTTAAGTTGGTTCACATGGTCAGCGCTGTGATGGGCCGCAGCCTGGGTAGCGGTCATTGCTGCTCAATTGAGTTTGCAGAAATGTCAGCAAGTTTCTTCGAAGAGTCTTGTCTTTCTCTGCCAAGTACCTTCTGTTCTGACAGTGATGAGCTTTGGATGCCTGCTGAGGCTGTAGCCTTCTGACAGTGATGAGTTTACGTTTGGATGCCTGCCGAAGTTCTGACAGTGAAGAGTTGTGGATGCCTGCAGAGGCGATAGCCTTCGGACAGTGGTGAGTTTCGGCTCGGAAACAAAATGGAGGATAGCTATAGTCACGTTTCACTTCTTATGGAGGGACTGTTAGAGGCAACATTTCTTGTACTCCAATGTCTGGCTTGATGGAAATGTAATTAGGGCGAGTCAGGAAGATGGAGCAGGACTCTGAGGAGTGGACAGTTAAATGCACAGACGTGCAACTCCAATAGGGAAATAAAAAGAGAAGACGGTGGTGATGGATTTGTTGTGATTTGATTTGAACCAGAAAGACAGATACACAGACAAATAAAGGAAGGAAGAAAGTAACAATTTGAAAGCCTAGTTGTCAGGGAAGAGGAGCTCGTCCTCAAACTCTGGTGGTTCGGACAGAAGTAGGTCCTGTAACCCACTACTTACGTCATCGAAGTCGCTCTCCTCTTCCTGCTGTGATTCACGTATTTTGTAATCCGGTGGTATAAAGTGCTGATTCATTTTGATCATGGTTAACCTATCCATGCTTTTGGGTGAGAGACTGGTCCTTTTCAAAGTTACAATGGCACCAGCAGCACTGAAAACATGCTCAGAAGAGACACTTGCGATAGGGGAAGCCAGATACTTTATCGCCAGCCTGCTGAGCACTGTCCATTGGCTTCTTTTCCCATACCAATAGACCAATGGGTTTCGATCCATGAAGACCTCTGTTGGGTCATCCAGATAGGCCTGGACCGTCCGCTCAATGCTCAGGGGTGCTCCGATGTGCTCGGCCTGTTTTTCCTTTGCATCAGCACTGGACTTACCATACCCCTGCCGTAGAAACCAATCAGTTGCCGATTGAACTGTGGATGATCCTGTTCTTGATGTTATCGGTAGTGTTGGTGTCGGTGACTGCTGGGAGGCAATCTCACTGCCCTCAGGCTCCGAAGTAGAACTTAACTCTGGATGCCCTGCAGTACTTGTTATGGCCTGGGGTGGGGGGCCTGTAATTACCAGACGTTCGTTTTCAAAGTCAATGGCTAGCTGAGCTATCAAAGTTTTGTACTTGGCAACATCCACTTCTGAAAAAGGAATTACTGCCTTACTGTTCAGAAATACTTTGTACCGTGGATCCAAATTTGTGGCAGTAATGTAATGTGGATCTGACACAATTTTATTTTGAATCCTTGTATTTTCAGATAAGCGAACGGCTAAGGAGTCCGCCAAATGATATGCGTCTTGTTTGTCATCCACACCTGCGTACGTTTCAGACACCTCCTTCAGCTGTTGCTCTAGCATGTGCAACAATGGGATAGCTTGGTCCATAGTACAGTCCTCCCTGCTGACTTCACGTGTGAAGATCTCAAAAGGAAGTAGCATCTCTGTCAGGCATTTAACGAGGTCCCATTGACCCATCTCAACGGTCATGCCTCTCACAGTAGGATCCCCTAATCTTTGCATGACATAAGCATTGAGTGGTATGTACTGCTCAAACAGACGATCAAGCATGTAATAAGTTGAGTTCCAACGTGTTGGCACCTCCTGGATGAGTGCTTTGACTGGCATTTTATGCTCACGTTGAATGACCCTCAGCTGCTTCTGGGCTTTAAAAGAATGGCTGAAATGTGTGCATATTCTTCTGCAGGTGGCCAGTAAGTTGCTGACTTTGTATTCATTTTTCAGAAAGTCTTGAACAACAATGTTAATGCAGTGTGCCAAACACGGGATCCTGAAATAGCAACCATCTTTCATGGCCCTAACTACATTACTGCCATTGTCCGTGGCAACAAAACCAATGTTAAGCCCTCTTGGGCGCAGCCACTCAAAGACCTTGCTGTTAAACTCATCCAAAATGTTTGCAGCAGTATGAGATTTCTCCATGGCAAACATGGCTACAGTTGCATGTTTGCGAGTGGCATGAAAATTCTCAGCAGCGTCAACACCAGCAGATATCTGTTCTCTAACCCCCACAAAAGAGATCCAGTGTGCAGATGCACATGTAATCAGTGGCTTGGCAACTGGTCCACATGTCTGTTGTCAGGTGGGTACTCTGAACAGCACTCTGCTTCAAGGCTTTTCCAAGCAATTCCAGCACGTTGTGATGTAGTGCTGGAACAGCAACTCTGGCAAAATAGTAGCGGCTGGGAACCTGCCATTTTGGGCAGATGGCTGTCACAAATTCCAGAAAACCTACCCCTTCAACAAAAGAAAAGGGAGAAGGTCCAGTGCTAACATTTTAGCCAGCTTCGCATTGCACAAACGTGCTATTGGGTGGTTGCGTTCGTACTGCCCCTCCCCCCCAAACATGCTGATAATGGTAGGCTGCATGGTTTTCATTTCTCTTAGGCTCAACAAGGCACTTTTTTTCATTGCGGTACTCCTTGCTGTCTCAGGCTGACTCTTACTCTTGTGCCACTGAGATGTTGCTGAAGATGTGGGCGACGATAACACTGCACTGCTGGGGACAGGGCTACTTTGTGTACCACTACCAGAGAGAATGTCTCCCTGTCCTTCCTCTTCCACCGTGATCGGATCTTCTACTCGTTTATCCCCACCAACACCAATGGTTGCAGTTTTTATGCCACGAAGGTGGTCCTCCCAGCTGATCAAGTGGTGTTTTTTCAGATGGGTTATTTGGCCTCCGGTACCATAGTTTGTACCAAGCTTACCCCGACTAACAGAGGTATTACAAATGGAGCATATAGCAATGTTTTCCTCCTTTTTGCTAACCGTAAAGAAGTTCCAAACTGGGGAGCTTAACTTTTGCCTCCTGCTGGAGCTGCCACTTCCAATGCCAGATGAACTGGAGGGTGTGAGTTGAATTTGACTCTGTGCTGTACCACTACCTACTTCTACTGAGGTGGTGGTTGTGCTGGATGTAGGTCGCTGCCGGGCCTTTGCTAATGCAAATATGGAAGTTGTAGGTCGTGTTGGTGTTACCTGTGTTGGAGGTATGCGTGCTACATCCCTCGCAGCGATTTTGGATAGGGTAATAATGTTGGTCTCCATCTCCTCGGGGCCGGGAGTGATGTTCGTGATGACTGGCTCATCATCATCATCCTGCTGTTCTACATCAATCTCCATAAGTGTAAGGCTTTCTGGAACCTTCCTTTTCCCTAGCCTGGTCTTGGGACGTGTCTCCCTCTCAGACTCAGTTTGTGGCTTCCAAGTGGCATCTAGATCATCAGAAGGGGGGCTTGGCGAAGAACTTGATGGACCAACCCTCCTTTTCCTTGCTGGGGATTTGGAAGACAATGGATCTTCTGAATGAGTAGCTTCCTCTTCTTCTACCTCTGCATGAGGCTCAATTTCCTGAACTGCCCCTACTTCGGGAGGAACAACAACTACTATTGCGGGCGGTGGTTGCGGCTGTTGTTTTTGACCACTTATCTGCTGTGTTTCCTCCTGCATTGATTGGGTACTACTTTGAGATAGCGATAAGTTTATCTCAGGCTCAGCATCACTGGTTTCCACCATTAGGCTGGCTGCCTCTTCCACACTCATGTGCTTGGGCCTGGGTTGGTGGGTTGGGCCCACTGATGCGGAGGTGCTGCCCCCAGCTTGCCCCCCGGACACTGCTGCTGCAGGCGTAATTTTTTGTTTCCCAAAAAAGGTATTGGGCGGCACACCAGACTTAAGTGTCACTTCCTTCTTCTGTTTCTTCTTCTCAATAGCAACTTTCTTGGTACTGGAGGACCTGGTACCTGCTTTCTTTGGGCCCATCTTCTTCAGATGTCAGCAGCACTCAGTTGCCCAAGTTGCAGAGATGTCTGGTCAGGACACACGTCACGTCGTGTACAGCAGCAGGACGTCTGTCTGGCAGTACAACGGGCAATGATGACACACCTCCTCCTCAGTCTTTTGTGCACCTAAAAGCAAAAAAGCCGGAAGAACATCAGTCAAATGATAGCACAAATCAAACTAATATTATATATAACTTAGTGTGTGGTTGTCTCAATTATTAAATTTTAGAAACTCAGTGAACAACAACAGTGTAGCCATTTATAAGACTTTGACAACAAGGCCAGGGCTTTCCTGGTGTACTGTGTACACTCAGGAAGAATAAGAATAGCAAAGAACAAAAACAAAAATGTAGTGGAGCCTGTTTGGCCTAAATTTGTGCATCTCGTGGGATGGATACAGCATCAGGGAGCTGCAGCTGGCAATGGGGATGGATTTGGAAGCAGTAAGACAAGAGGAACAATGGAAAGACACGCAGGCCTATGTGGCAAAAACAGCACACTACTAACTACCACCACAAAATGGCCCCCAGCCACATGGTCACTCACAGGCACAAGGCACGGCAAACAATTAACTCAAGCAGGCCTACATGGCCAGACAAAGGATGCCTGATAAACAACACACACAGCTTTAATGCAAAAACTAAAATCCACATGGCTAAAAACAGGTTGGAAAGTTACACAACAACCACAACTACAACACATACACACACAAAAAAGGCATTTATTTAACACACCCAAAAAGTGAAATAGACCCCCCCAAAAACCCCACATTTTGCAATTCAATCCAATGCCATCCATGCCCTAAATGATGTTTAAATTCAACAGACAACACAAACAGTTTTTATGCACCCATGATGACTACCTCTGGGCCTACTGGCAGACTAGGCCACAAGCTTGGAGGCCTATGGCAAAAGCACAGTGGCTGGTCCCACAAAATGGCCGCCACCACATGGCCAGGCCACCCACAACAAGAAAAGGAAGACAAGACAGACAATGCAGGCCTATGGCAAAAGCACAATGCCTGGCTTCACAAAATGGCCGCCACCCACATGGCCAGGCCACCCACAATAACAAGAAAGTGAAGACAAAGGACAGGACCAGGAAGTTGGAGGATCTGGGGAACTTCCTTCCTCTTTAAAAAAAATTATAAAAAAAAGAAAAATGGCTCCTTGCTCACAAAACGACATCTAAATGACAACCTGAGGAGTTTTTTGAGCCAAATGAACAAAATCATCATTTTCGAGAAGGTTTTATGCTGCTCGAGAGATATTCTTCGCCAGATTGTACATTCTGCATGTTCGGCATCGCGATCTTCACAAAAAGTCGTTATCGCGCGCGCGAAAACGCATATTGAGCGCGCAAAGAAGAAAAAAAGTGTAAGTCCGCGTTGTTGCGCAGTGCGGAGTTGCCAAAAGTCCGAGAGCTGAATGCCCAGGGTTACCTACTGGCTGAAAAGGCCTATTTATTTAACACACACCAAAAAACTGAAATACCACCCCAAAAAAACACATTTTGCAATTCAATCCAATGCCATCCATGCCCTAAATGATGTTTAAATTCAACAGACAACACAAACTGTTTTTATGCAGCCATGATGACTACCTCTAGGCCTACTGGCAGACTAGGCCGCAAGCTTGGAGGCCTATGGCAAAAGCACAGTGGCTGGTCCCACAAAATGGCCGCCACCACATGGCCAGGCCACCCACAACAACAAGAAAAGGAAGACAAGACAGACAATGCAGGCCTATGGCAAAAGCACAATGCCTGGCTTCACAAAATGACCGCCACCCACATGGCCAGGCCACCCACAATAACAAGAAAGTGAAGACAAAGGACAGGACCAGGAAGATGGAGACTCTGGGGAACTTCCTTCCTCTTTAAAAAAATTGTAAGAAAAAGAAAAATGACTCCTTGTTCACAAAACTACATCTAAATGACAACCTGAGGAGTTTTTTGAGCAAAATGAACAAAATCATCATTTTCGAGAAGGTTTTATGCTGCTCGAGAGATATTCTTCGCCAGATTGTAAATTCTGCGTGTTCGGCATCGCGATCTTCACAAAAAGTCATTATCACGCGCGCGAAAACGCATATTGAGCGCGCGAAGAAGAAAAAAAGTGTAAGTCCGCGTTGTCGTGCAGTGCGGCGTTGCCAAAAGTCTGCAAGCTGAACGCCCAGGTTTACCTACTGGCTGAAAAGGCCTATTTATTTAACACACACCAAAAAACTGAAATACCACCCCAAAAACCACATTTTGCAATTCAATCCAATGCCATCCAAGCAATAAATGATGTTAAAATTAACCCTGGGCAAAGCACTACGCTACGCTCGCGTAGTTTGCGAAGTTTGCGCTACTTCGCACAACACGAATTGCACGTAGCACAGTGCAAACACGCGTAGCATAGCGTAGCGTAGTGCAGCGGTCATTTTTTGCTTGCTCGCGGTCCTCAACGTCAAGTTGGCGACCGCGAGCAAGCAAAATGACACCCCGGCGAGACTTTTTCCTCGTTCGCGATCAGCAACATCAAGTTGCCGATCGCGAGCGTGGAAAATAAACCTCCCGGCGAGATTCTCAACGCGGGGAGGTCAGGTTTCTCATTGCGAGTGGTCGCGTATGCTCGCGACCGCTCGCAATGAGAAACTACCAGTCCGCGTTGAGAAAGCTGCCGCTCGAGTAAAAATCTACTCGAGCGGCAGTAAAAGACAGCTCGCACTGTGCAAGATGCCGTTTTCAATGATTGCACAGTGCGGACAAGCATCCGGCACTGTGCAATCATTGCGAACAGTGCACTACGCAGTTCGCGTAGTGCTACGCGTAGCTCGCGTAGTGCGAACTGCACTTTGCGTAGCTTCGCGTAGCGCTACTTCGCGAACTACGCCCAGGCTTAGTTAAAATTCAACAGACAAAACAGAAACAGTTTTTATGCACCCATGATGACTATCTCTGGGCCTACTGGCAGACTAGGCCACAAGCTTAAGCCTTTGGCAAAAGCATGCACACTGCCTTGCTCCACAAAATGGCCGCCACCCACATGGCCAGGCCACCCACAATAACAAGAAAGTGAAGACAGACAATGAATGCAGGCCTATGGCAAAAGCACACTGCCTGGATGGCTCCACAAAATGGCCGCTAGACACCCACAACAAAAAGAAATGGAATTCAGACAATGCAAGCCTATGGCAAAAGCACACTGCCTGCCTTCACAAAATGGCCGCCACCGACATGGCCAGGCCACAACAACAACAAGCATAAGCCAAGGGGAACAAAGAAAAGACATGCAGGCCTATATGGAAAAAGCAGCACACTACTAAACTACCACCACAAAATGGCCCCAAGCCACATGGTCACTCACAGTCACAACAGGCCATGGAAAACAATGAACTCAAGAAGGCCTATATATGACCAGACAAAGGAGGCCTGCTAAACAACACAGCTTTAATACAAAAATGCAAAAACGAAAATCCACAGGGCTATGAAAGGTTGGAAAGTTACACAACAAGCACACACACACATCCAACAAAGGTATTTATTTATTAACACACACCCAAAAAGTGAAATACACCCCAAAAACCACATTTAGCAATTCAATGCAATGCCATCCATGCCCTACATTATGTTTAAATTCAACAGACACCACAGAAACATGCACCCATGGGTACCTCTGGGCCTACTGGCTGAAATTTCAATCAAAGAAAAACAACTAGGCCCCTACTGAAACTACAGGCCACCCAGGCCACAACAATAAATTTTAAAAACGATGAAAATCCCCAAAAAATGTAGGTACAAACAAGCCCCAATCAAACAAACAAGTACACCAATTCTCCAACTTACTTGTAAAATCTCAAATCCAAAAGTCCGCAAATCCAATCCAATGATATGATGCAGCAGACAGACACAAAAAGTGATCCTTCCAGCTCCAAATCCAAATGAAAGTGAACAGCACATGGACAAAGCACTGGGAGGAGCCTGCTGGACAGGAACAGGAAGTTGGAGACTCAGGGGCACTTCCTTCCTCTTGAAAAAAAAAAGTGAAAAATGAAAAAAGGACTCCTTGCACAAAAAACTACAGCCAAATCACAATCTGAGGAGTTTTTTGGAGCAAAATAATCATTTTCGAGAAGGTTTTATGATGCTCGAGAGATATTCTTCGCCAGATTGTAGTTTCTTCGTGTTCGGGATCGCGATCTTACCAACACTGCCGCCGGAAGTCAGATCGGCGTCCGAATGACGTGTTCGCACACTCTCGCGGGATCGTGCGGCCGGATTCCAAATCTCGTGGTGCCCGCGAACGGATAGGAAATCGTGTCGGCGAACGCAGAATCACGGTAAGTCGTTACCGCGCGCGCTAGAACGCATATTGAGCGCGCGAAAAGAAAAACAGCTACGCTACGTTGCAAATTGCATAGTACTCGGTAACTTCGAATTCTACGCGAATCGCGAAGTTACCGAAACTACGCAAACTCCGCGAGCATAGCGTAGTTCACTGCCCAGGGTTAGTGCACACACTGCTTGTCGTGCATGCAGTGCTAGGAGTGTATGTTGCCTTGTCCTTGCCTGATGTGCGTCCCCTGATGTCCTGCTGTGTTTGCAATATGATGTATTGGCATGTGCATCTGTTGTGTGTTTGATGTGGATGTGGGCAGTGTTTGGGCTGTGTTGTGTCTTGCAGCTGACAGATGCTCTGTGTGTGTTGTTGTATTTGCATGTCAGTGTGTGTGTTTTGTTGTTGTGTTTCAGTCACTTGTGTCTTGCCAGTGTAGTGTGCATTACTTGTGTGTCTGTCGCTTGCACTTGGGGCTATTCTTGTTCCTGTGCTTGTTTTGGGTGCGTCCTGGGTGTTTTCTCCTCTCATATTTGAGCTGTCAGTTGTCATTATTGTGCATGTGCAAGCATGTGGTACATTATGACACCATGTTGACTGTATGGGTGGTGTGGTATGTCTGTATGTGTATCATTGTAGGCCCATTTCTCCCAGTTTGTGTCCATGATTGTTTTGTGGTGATGCACTTCTTGACTGTGTTGTGGTATGTTGTCTGTGCATTGTTCCTGACTGATAAGGTTGTGTACTCCTGTTCTGTCTGGGCTCCCATTGCCTTCCCACAGTTTTGCTGCACAGGTCAGGTCTGGTCTGGTTGTACTTCTGTGTGTGTTGTGATGGAGGTTTGTGTTTGGCTGTTGGTTTTGTGCAAGCATTGGTTCAGGCATCCCTGGGTGTGTGTGTGTGATGTTTGTGGATACCCCCCAGGGAGTGTGGTTGTTTGTCAGTGTGTTGACTGGACATTATTGGCACCCTTCTGTGTGTTGGACACTGGTGTTGTGTGCTGCAGGTGTGAGGGGGTGGGGGTGGGGTATGTGTGAAGGTTCCTACTTGTCTTTGAAAGTCATGGGGTGTTACAATGGGCCCTGTGTGTTGTGATGCTGACATACACCTGTCAGGTAGTTGGATGCAGATATGTGGCTGTTCACTGTTGGACTTCAGACCCTTCCTTTCATCCCTGTGCCTGTCCATGGGTTGCCTTGCTGTCTCCATGAGTTGTTGCACTGAGGTGACTGTGGTTTGACTTCTCTCACTGTGCCAGCCATGTGTGATTTGATGGGCTGAGGGTGTTGTTATATGTTCCTTCTCTTGCATGTGGTGTACACATGCTTAGTGGTTAGCTCCTTGGCCTACCATTTGTGTGCACCTCACTTTAGATTTCCTATTTGTTGTCCTCTATTGCTGCTGACATCTGGTCTGTGTATGTGGCTGTGTGTCAGTGTGGGGTATGTCTGTGTGGCTTGGCAGGCTGTGTGTCCAGTTGAGTGATTGTTCCTTATCTGTATGAGTGCTCATTTTGTGCTTGGTGTAGGTGTGGTTTGTGGGTTGCCCTGGCACTGTGCTTCTGTGCTGTGTGTTCCTCTGCAGCCCCACCTGCTGTACTGTCTACCTAGTTGTTTTGTGTGTGGTGCAGGGTGTGGGTTCACCTGGCTGGTTATTGTGCATGGTGGAGCACAGGAGAAGAACATGGCATGTCCCTTCATGTTTGGGGTGGGGGTCTGTTGTGTGGAGGGTGGAGGTGTGGCCCTATGATCTTTGTGCACTGCCCATGCCTGTTGCTGGCCCTGCCTTCTGCATTGTGCGCATGTTTTCACGCGTCTTCACCGCTGCGGTGACGTGACCGGGACATTACATCACGATCGCGGTTGGTGGGTGACCTGGATGCGGAGGGGTGTTTGGTGAGAGGTAGGACATGTGTGGGTACTATTGTGTATGTGTTCCTGTCCCCACCAGGGTATCTGGTGTGGACAGGAACCCTGTCTCTGCCCAAGCATTGTGTGTTGTTGTTGTGTGCGGAGTAGTGTTGTTGCATACCTGCGGCGACGCCCTCGACTGTGCATGAGTTGCTGGTGGTGTATCAGGTACATCGCCGGGAAGATGTGTAAAGCTGGATCCATTGCACTCGGGACCGGGCGGTTGGGACCGGGGATCAGGTTTCGCACTCCGCTGTCGTGCTTCCGCCGTCTCTGGTTGGCCGGTTTCTCCGCTGCGGTGCAACTGGCCTTTTGGGGCATCCTAATTTGATCGGCGGTCGGGACGTCATTCCGCACGGTGGTGGGTCTCCATTTGCTCCCACCGCCGCGGTGAGGGGCGCATTTTTCTGGCGGTTCGCGTTGCACCGTGGCGTACGGGAAATGGGCTGTGTTTGACCATACTAATATGGCGGGCGTGGAGACCGCTGCTGGCGTGCGGAAAATGGCATTTTCCGCCACCACCAGAACTGCGGTGGTGCCTCCGCCCGCCATCGTACTAGGCCCCTAAGTAATAATTATTAATATTAATATATCATATATTAATATTAATAATTAAAATGTATAATATTTTTGTATATCAATAAAACTATGTTTATTTTCTCAACTGTATTAAAAAATGTGTAAACTTTCATTGTATTGAAATATTCCCAATATATCTAACAAACTTAAAAATGTTAATAATACAAAACAATGATTAACAATTGTTTAAAAATATATTATTAATTCAAATGTATCCAAATATTAGTAAAAATACAGAATCTAATATTACCAAATTGTATACAAATATGTAAATAAATTTATTAATGTAATACAATAAAATTGTTTCATTATTGCACAAAAAACTACAAATAAACAAACTGTTTTATTGTTTCTCAAATAAATATTATTTCTTATTTTTTTATTTTTTTATAAGTAATACAACATTGTCTTTACATTTATATGCTACATTTTTGGGAAAATAAAGGTTAAAGAAATAAAAATGTCTAATTTATTGTCTATCATCTCACTTGTATTAAATTCAATGTTTCATAATAAATATATTTATATTAATTATACTGTATTAAATAATATGTTATAATATAATATATATATACAATATTTATTATCTTCCTACACACGTATATTTTATTTATATGTTTATTCTACTTTAAACTGTTTAAATATTGTTATAAAATTTCTTAAGTTACATTATTACTAAATTACTCTTCCAACACTACTTTACATAAATACAATGTAGATGCTAAACACTAAACTTAATTAATTTACTATTCCCACTCCTGTCAATATTAATTTGGGTATAGGCTGCACACTAAACATGATTAATTTACTATTCCCACGACACTGAGGGCCCGATTCTGATGCGGGTTGGAAAAGCTTCCCGACCGAGGGCCTGATTCTGATGCGGTTAGGAAGGCCTCCTAATGGCATTTGCTCCTTCCAAATCGGATCGGGAATGTGTCTTCCCGACCGAGGGCCCAATTCTGATGCGGTTAGGAACAAATGTTCCCATTGAAGTCAATGGGAGTTCAACCCAATCGTATCTGGAAGCATCCGGATGCATCCTACTCCGCCGGTCGGACTTTCCCGATCCGAGTGGGTCGGAAACCATTTCCCAACCGATTCGGTCGGGAAGCTTTTCCAACCCGCATCAGAATAGGGCCCTAAGTATTAATTTAGGGTAGGTGCTGGACACTAAACTTAATTAATTAACTATTCCCACTCCAGTCAGTATTAAATTGGGGTAGGTGCTGGACACTAAATTTAATTAACTTACTATTTCCACTCCAGTCAATATTAAATTGGGGTAGGTGCTGGACACTAAACTTTATTAATTTACTATTCCCACTACATTCAGTATTAAATTAGGGTAGGTGCTGGACACTAAACTTAAAAAAATTAATATTCCCACTACAGTCAGTATTAAATTAAAGTAGGTACTGGACACTAAAGTTAATTAATTTACTATTCCCACTCCAGTCAGTATTAAATTAGGGTAGGTGCTGGACACTAAACTTAATTAATTTACTATTCCCACTCCAGTCAAATATTAAATTGGAATAGGTGCTGGACACTAAAATTAATTAATTTACTATTCCCACTCCAATATGTATTAATTTAAGGTAGGTGTTGGACACTAAACTTAATTAATTTACTATTCCCACTCAAGTCAGTATTAAATTAAAGTAGGTGCTGGACACTAAACTAAATTAATTTACTATTCCCACTCCAGTCAGTATTAAATTGAGGTAGTTGCTGGACACTAAACTTAATTAATTTACTATTCCCACTCCAGTCAATATTAAATTGGGGTAGGTGCTGGACACTAAACTTTATTAATTTACTATTCCCACTCCAGCCAGTATTAAATTAGGGTAGGTGCTGGACACTAAACATAAAAAAAATTACTATTCCCACTCCAGTCAGTATTAAATTAGAGTAGGTGCTGGACACTAAAGTTAATTAACTTACTATTCCCACTCCAGTCAGTATTAAATTAGGGTAGGTGCTGGACACTAAATGTAATTAATTTACTATTCCCATTCCAGTCAATACTAAATTGGAATAGGTGCTGGACACTAAACTTAATTAATTTACTATTCCCACTGCAAAATGTATTAATTTAAGGTAGGTGTTGGACACTAAACTTAATTAATTTATTATTCCCACTCCAGTCAGTATTAAATTAGAGTAGTTGCTGGACACTAAACTTAAATAATTTACTATTCCGACTCCAGTTAGTATTAAATTGGGGTAGTTGCTGGACACTAAACTTAATTAATTTACTATTCCCACTCCAGTCAATATTAAATTGGGGTAAGTGCTGGACACTAAACTTTATTAATTTACTATTCCCACTCCAGTCAGTATTAAATTAGGGTAGGTGCTGGACACTAAACTTAAATAAATTACTATTCCCACTCCAGTCAGTATTAAATTAGAGTAGTTGCTGGACACTAAAGTTAGTTAATTTACTATTCCCACTCCAGTCAGTATTAAATTAGGGTAGGTGCTGGACACTAAACTTAATTAATTTACTATTCCCATTCCAGTCAATATTAAATTGGAGTAGCTGCTGGACACTCAACTTAATTAATGTACTATTCCCACTTCAATAAGTATTAATTTAGGGTAGGTTTTGGACACTAAACTTAATTAATTTACTATTCCCACTCCAGTCAGTATTAAATTAGAGTAGATGCTGGACACTAAAGTTAATTAATTTACTATTCCCACTCCAGTCAGTATTAAATTAGGGTAGGTGCTGGACACTAAACTTAATTAATTTACTATTCCCACTCCAGTCAATATGAAAATAGAGTAGGTGCTGGACACTAAACTGAAATAAATTACTATTCCCACTCCAGTCAGTATTCAATTGGGGTAGGTGCTGGACACTAAACTAAATTAATTTACTATTCCCACTCCAGTCAGTATCAAATTAGGCCAGGTGCTGGAGACTAAACTTAATTTACTATTCCTACTCCAGTCAATATTAAATTCGAGTAGGTGCTGGACACTAAACTTAATTAATTTACTATTCCCACTCCAAACACTTTTAAATCAGGAAAGATGCTGGAGAGTAAACATATGTTAGATTATAATATTTATTTAAAAAACACTCACCTTATTTAACAACTAGAAAATGTACATCCCAATCCTAACTAATTTTTTCCAATTTATATATTTTTTAAATTTAATTTAATTTTTTTAACACTCCCCACCATTATCCCCTATAAACACAAAACTACTCTCAAAATAAAATTAATCTAAAATTCAAAATTAAATTTAAATTTAGAAATGTAATTTTTTAAATATTATTTTACATTTTTACAAAAAAAAAAAAAAAAAATTTTAAACACTCCCCACCCTTATCCCCTGTAAACCCAACATACTGCTCCTAAAAATACATTTCTAAACTTGTAAATTTTATATTAAATTAATTTTTTTTTAATTTATATTATATTTTCTTACATTTTAAAACACTCCCCACCCTTATCCCCTGTAAACCCAACATCCCGCTCCTACAAAATATGATACAAATTATTATTTTTTACTTTATTTAAATAATATACTACTACAAACATACTCTAAAAAAACACAAATATAATACTTCAACGATATTTTTACATAACGATAAGTTTACAATCGATATAACATACTTCGATATTTTTGACAATACTTCAAAACAATATTTTTAACATCGATATACAGAACATCGATATTTAATACAATCGATATATTAAACGCGATATTTCTGAATATCGATATTTAAAACTCGATATTTAGACTACTTACCGGCTGTGCCGCATAGCCGCGGGGAGCTGCTCCTTTACCAGATCCTCGGGGGTACTCTTCTTTGAAACGAGACTGGGTGTGTGTTACATCCCTGCCCCGGATTGGGGTGCACTGGGCACCAGGGTCTTTTTCTGACACTGAGGGGTAATATGCCTATTGATGGACTGAGGTTCCCAATAGGTGCACAGTAATGATGGGTCCCTGATGTATGCTTCATAGGTGGTACAGGTGCCCTACTGCAATGCTTTTGCCTAATGTGTGGCCCTGTGAAAGTGGGTACTTTAATGCCCTATTGCTAATGAAAATATGCATAACGTGCTTGGCTGAGTATCATATGGTGCAGGTTTATCCCTAAGAGGGGCATGATATGTCTATGGAATATTCACTGCACTACTGCTGATTACGTTTTACCTAATATGCTGTACTAGGTGATGTTAGGATGTTCATGCCTAAGGTGTTTATGCTAAGTGCAGTGTCACCAGTAGTTACTGGATGTTTCCTCTAACTGTAAGTTCTGATGGTTATGACAGTGTCCCGATTGGCCCTGTAGTGCATATAATCCCTGTAAAGTAATACCTAGTGCCAGGTGGCACAGTGCATATATGTGATTACGTTCTAATGTGTTTTGTGAGTAATACAAAGGCTCTTTTTTATATAACCTTGTGTGGAGCTTATTTTGTGGTGTGCCTAGTGTGTCGCTGCTGTGTGTGTGTTGCGCAAACGCTTTACACATTGCCTCTGGGATAAGCCTGACTGCTCTGTCAAGCTACCAAGGGGGTGAACAGGGGTTATCTTCAGCGTGAAACTCCCTTGCTCTGACTAGAGTGGTGGTTTCTGCCTGGATTAGGCGCTTGTCCTAGCCAACCAGAAGGGTTGATTCTACTGTACTTTGCATCAACGGATGACGCACATGCTGGTTTGGGTACACCTGCACTTGACAGCTCACAACATAGCACTGAGGTGTTGAATGGCGATGTACAATGCACACGTAAACTAACTTGCTCCAGCCTCAACTCTGGGTTGCTTTGAGATCCCCTCCTGATGTCAACTGCTAAATCTGGCTTCTCGTAGGTGTAGCCAAAGATGTGGTCTTCGATCCAGCAGCATGAGAAGGAAGTGACACCATACTTAATGATCTGCATGACTAATATACTAACAGGCACATGTGACACACACATAACTGAAAGATTATGGGGCCGATTCCGGCCGGAAATCTCTCCGACCGAGCCGGACCCGGAGAGAATTCCGACCGAATCAGACCCTAGCAGTCCGACCGGACGAGTACGATGCGTTCGTAGGCTATCGTACTCGATTCGGTCGGACTCCCATTGAAGTCAATGGGAGCCGGTCGTACAACGCGTACGCGGGCTCCCATTGACTCAATGGGTGCGAGGCGAACAAGGGCGCCCCCTACAGCGGGTACGCGTCCATGCGCATTGCGGCGTACATGCACAGGTAGGGGGGACCCATGGGTCCCCCCTGTGTGCGACTCGCGCGCCTACGCGTACAGGGGGGTCCGACGCGGACCCCCAAAGTCCGGCTCCGACAGCTCTTTCGAGCCGGACGGCGCGAGTCGGTCGGACTGCTCGCGGCGCGCATCGTACTTACCCGTTCGGGAAATGTCTCCATAGCGCGGTGCGAGTCGTGTCCGTGCGAGTCGGTCGGAGCGCGTTGAAGCCGCGTACGAGTCGGTCGGCGATTTCGCGGGAGCTTGCATCGTACTCGCTCGGCCGGATCCGCGTACGATTCGGTCGGGAAACAGGGCTCCGAATCGGATCCGGTAAATCCGAATCCGATTCGGAGCACTACCGGCCGAGATCGGAATCGGCCCCTATGTATGTTACTTTTTACTCACCAACTACAGATGCTATGCAGAAGGGGACACATTTGCTAAAGTCCTTCCCCAAGGCTTTAGATCTTGTAAATGATTTTGGAATCCATAATTAGGAACACTATATGGCTCGCTTGCCAGATGGACAGATGCGAGTGGGTTTGACTGCTGCAGCCAGGATGTCTTGCATACCACGGGATGGTGTTGTCTGCAGCACTGATGAAAACCTGCCAGCAGCTGTAATGAGACAGACATACAAGTCCATATTCAAGTACACAGGATGATAGCAATAAGTTAACATGTATATGTCGTTGTCATAGACCAGTTATATGTTATTTCTGGCCAATGTGCTGCATGTTTTCCTCCTGGCCTTTACATGTGGGCCCCTGGTCACCAGCAGCTGTTGCCAGCTGTGACCTCCACACAGCACTGACATCAACGAGATATCAAGTTAACAGACAAACGTGTATTAGAAGGCAACTGATATTTGAGGGAAGGGGGTAATTATGATGAACATCTCTGCCTACCTTTGGATACACCTTCATTGTTAGCAGTGGCGGCTGGTACGGTACGGGGATGGAGAGGCAGGAGGGGGGTATGGTGGGGGAGCTGAAAAAAAAATTCACTTACCTGATTTCTCCGTGCCTCTCCTCTATCGATCCCATGTTGCGTCTCTTCCAGGAAGCACCCAGGCTCCCCACAGCCAATCACAATGCTGCAATGCAGTGCTGTGATTGGTAAGCTCCCAGGCTCCCCTGAGCCAATCACAGTGATGCAATGCAGCGTTGTGATTGGTCTGAGCACCGTGGTTCGGTGCTCAAACAGGGGCTCGGGGCCTGGGCATGTTCTCCACCCAGGCTGTAATGTAACCTGGGTGGAGAACATGCACAGTGTGCATGACGCTTTGGCCGGCCCGAGACGGCAGGCTAAAGCGTCATGCGCACTTTAGAGTGCAGGAGCCACTCCTCCTACCCGACATCAGGGGAGATAAGCCACGCCCCGCCCGTGATGATACTAAAAATAAAATGATAATATTTTCAGGTATTATCATTGTATTTTTTCTTTCACACTGCTCCGTGAACAGTGGGGCGATGCTCCTCCACCTTAGCAAAGGAGCCACCACTGATTGTTAGGCACATCAGGCATCATGAGTATGATGTTATCTGTTGAAAAATCTAAAGGAGTGTACCTCAACATGCAGACCAGTTTCTCCTTTGCACATTAGATCATATCACTGCATTAGAGAGTTAATATGTGAGATGACTAATAGGTATATTTTGGAGAACATTTGTACTTTCCTCCCCGCAGAGTCACAACGCCCATTTAGGACTGCGAAATCACACATTTGTTATGTGCAATGTTTGTGTGACCTCTGTTCCCATTATACATGTACGGCATCATGGTAGAATTTAGCTGTCAATGGATGAGGTCTTGTACAAAACACATCCTAAACTCATATATTTATCCTGTCACTTATATATGAGAATACAGTAAAAGAGGAGGTAAGCTGAATTCAACAATTGACTAGGATCACACATTCGGTAAAGTGTAGAGGCTAGGACAGTTGCTGACTACACTGGATTTACATTGTGTAGTTCAGCTACCACATGTATACATTTCACTTCCTCTATATCCACCTTAGCAACCCATACACCCCTCCCCAAACAACACATGTCAACTGGCATCAGCGCGACCCTCATCCGCATCAATTTCCATACATTTTGGGCCCTAGGATTTTGCTTGAGAGTTTTCATGTCATGGACTTACAATCCAGTTGTAGCTACTCCACTTCATATTACACAATATAGACTATTATGTACATACTGCACTCACTTGCCATACATTTAGTGTCATCCTTTCACTAGTCACCATGGTGTGATATGGTATGATGTAAAATGCCATATGTGGGCATATTGAGATGAGGGACAACAGTGATGTTAGACACATACAACATACTGTGGACTTTAAATCCACAGTTTATGAGCATTCAGGTACATAATTCTTGGTCTAGTTACCAGGGTCCCGCATCCACCCATGTGTGGTTCCTGACCAGATGTCACAGCCAACCTTGTAGCAGATGTCATTGTGGGGACTGGATTTCTGGACAACATCATTGGGCCTACAAAGATATGTGTGTTTGCCAGTTAACATTCCAGTTGCCACATGTGATGCACTAGATTTCAGAGTTCAGTTCACAGGTCTGGCACTGTTGATGGAATAAATGTAATATGTCCATGGGTTGTCTGCTAACAATGTAGGCTTTTAGACCCTCTCCTGACCACTTTTACTTACCAGTTTGTGATGGTGATATGGAAGCTGTTGCTGATGTCATCGCCTCCCAGTTGTCAAGTCTCCACTCACCTGAAATCCAGGATGTTCGATTTGAGAGATGAGACGCTTGTTCTCTACGCCCCCAAAAATCTACGCCTGTCAAACCGTATGTATAACACAGCTTAACAAGAACAGATCTTCAGGGGAAGGGGAAAATGGGACAAAATAAAAAAGATCAGAAAGAAAACACTCTGCTGGATTCGGATCTTGGCATGACTGTGGCGCTGATCGCGTTACCTTAACCACTCTGTAAACACAGCAATTCTTCTGGGACAAAACTATGTACAAACGATAAGATCAATAAACATTCATTAACCTACTTAGTTGAATACATCCACTAGTATCCTGATTTAAATTGTACATAAAGATTATACCTTTCACTTTAATTTGCTGCTCAACATATAGCAGAGATAATGTCTCCCTTTTATCATCAGATGCATCACGTGCTTAAAGTGACGTTCTTAAACACATGTGTATAATGCTGCTCTCTGTATTGAAATAAAAGAACACCTTGTCACCTTTTCAGCATAACACACCAATAACTGAAATTTAAATGTTCCATGAAACACTTACTAACAAAAACACCTTTTTCTTATCTTCAAGAATATCATAAAATAAAAGTAATACAACACAAAATAAGTTTCAGCAGAAAATGTCCACATATTCCTGAGTAGGAAATGAGTCTGTCTCTCTTTAATTTGAAAAGTCTTATTTGTCTCACTCTTGAAATACGAAGAAACTATAATTTAAGGAACCTTGGAGCATTTCCTCTGAGAGCGCAAAAGTCGTAAATTATCAGCCTTTGGAATAAAACAGAAAAGTACCTGTTTAATCTTTGACGCGCTTCCACTGCAAGCTTTGTTAATTAGAAATGCCTTACTTGACTGAGCGCTGCTTTTTCTTTCTTTGTTGCAGGACGGAGTTATTTCCTAGACGGAACGAAGGAGGAAGTCATGGAGTTATCCTGGAAACCACCAAGGACTGACTGGAACCGAAGAGGAGGAATACTGCCTGCGGCGCGGGAACTCGAAGGAAATCAGGAAAGTGGGGAATCGTGAAGACGAGCGCAAGCACATCTCTTTCTGCTTTCAAGCCTTTTATAGGCTTCAGGTGGGTGTGGTGGATTAACAGAAATGCAAATTGCCAACTGTAAAGCGGGTGTGGCAGGCACATGTTAACTGTCATTAGTCCTGCTGATCCATGGTTTCCTATGCAAATTGCCAACTGTAAAGCGGGTGTGGCAGGCACATGTTAACTGTCATTAGTTCTGCTGAATCAAATTGTTTCAAGCTAAATGGATTCAGATACCAAGAACTACTTAGGGGTCGATTCCGATTCGGGCCGGAAAAAGCACCGACCGACTCGGAGCCGGAATTTATTCCGACCGACACGTACCTGTGGCGCCCGACACGCCAAGTACGATGCAAAGCGTGCAAAATCCGACCGACACGTACCAAACCCAAGCCGAACGACCGAGCCGCACGGAAAACAGCAATCCGGCCGGAAAAACACGCGAATCGAACCGACCGACACGCACCCGGAACAAATCCAACCGAAACGTACCCGCGAACTCCAAACCGCAAAGTACGATGCAAGGCGCGAAAACCACGACCGAGTCGTACGGAGGACAAGCCGTACGACCGACACGCATACAAAACCGAGCCGAAGTAACACAAAACACCGCGACCGACGCGTACGCAGCATAGAAAACTGCACAAACACAGCGTGAACGAAACGGAGAACACCGTACGAGACAAATGCAGGGTCCGACTCGGTCACAAGAACGTTTCCAACATGCACAGACAGTACAAAGGAAAAATTACACAAAAAAAGGCCAAACAAGCAATTACAAAGCCAATAAATACTGGGGGGTGGGGACAGAGAACAAAGACACACCCACAACTCCACCCATATAAAGGACACAAATCCCAACCATGATCCTTTGCAAATGCCATTCTACTGCCAGCACCCAACAGACAGCAACCACACACCCACAGCTCATCCCTCACACAAGCCACACACCATCAGCACACCAACAAATACCCACCTCACATACACCCAGCAAAACACACACCCACACACCCTCACCTGCACACCAACACACACATCACTCACCATCACCACCCATCACCATGCCCCCCAAGAAGAATCACAAGTTCCTAGATTGTGAATTGGAAGTCCTGGTAGACGAGATCCTCAGGGTAGAGCCACAGCTGTTTGGCACACTGGTCCAACAGACCCCCATCTCCCAGAAAACCAAGATGTGGGAGAGGATCATCAACAGGGTGAACGCACAATCACCATGTCTGCGCACAAAGACCGACATCCAGAACAGGTGGTATGACGTGCGCAGGAGGGTCCGGGAGCTGCTCAAGAAAGACTACCTCCTGAGCCAATACACCGGCAGTGGCCCTCCTGCCAAGCCAGTATACCTCAGGCCCTGGGAGGAGAAGGTGCGGGCCATCCTTCCGCCAGTGAGCGTATATGGACTAGAGAACATCCCAGAGCCTGGTGAGTACACAACAAATGTACACAATATTCTGCCACAATACACACACACATCACTGTCAAGGGGAGAGTCAAACCATGCACTCATAGCAATTACACAGCAACCAGAACAGAATCATCCCAAAATGTGTATGTCAGTCAGATAAACACAACACATGCCATCTCAAAGTTACATTTAACCGTGCCATCACATGTACAAACACAACTACAACTACAGCTAGGCAGTGGCACAAATAGAACTAACAAACACATCCAGACATGTAGCCACCACTACAACACCAACACACAGTGAAGACCACTGAAAGAAAGGAATTCTGTGTATGCTGGGCAAGTCAGTGTAGCCAATAGCATCATGGGAGTCGTAGTCACACATATTGCCCCCCCACAACTGTCCCATCAACACCACCATGAACCATGCGCACATCACAGGGAGTGGAAAAGGACTCACAAGATGGCTGACACTGGCTACTGCTGTGGGGAGCACAAGGCCCTGCTGGCAACTGTGCACCAACAAACAGCAGGACACCACTGACTGACATCCTGAGAGACAACTTCCACTCCCTGCAATGGAAGCACGTTCCATGGTGGGATATCTGGCTGGCTGGGTGGGAAGGAGGACTTGCAGCACTGACCATAGTCACAAGCACCTCCCCTCACACCCCCTCAACACAAACTCCACAGAACCCACCTGGGAGAATGCAATGCCTCACATCCTAACTCAAGATCCCACAAAGAACCACCACCCTGGGTTATGTTGTGTGAAGCACAGGGACACTCTTGGGACTTTTAGCCAAACAACTGCCAGGACAACACTCCCAGCCATCCTGTCAGCACAGGCAGCCCACCCCACAGGGAAGCAGAGTCAAAAGGAAGGAAGCATGGGCATGCTGGGAAGGGGGTGGAGGCAATAGCATGATGGGAGTAGTAGTCACAGATATTGCTCAGCCTCACAACTGGCCCATCAACACCACCCTGAACCATGCTCACATCACAGGGAGTGGAGAAGGACTCACAAGATGGCTGACACTGGCTACTGCTGTGGGGAGCACAAGGCCCTGCTGGCAACTGTGCACCAACAAACAGCAGGACACCACTGACTGACATCCTGAGAGACAACTTCCACTCCCTGCAATGCAAGCACAGTCCATGGTGGGATAACTGACTGGCTGGGTGGGAAGGAGGGCCGGCTGTCAACCAAATACAACCAATGCAGACCATGTTCACACCCCAACAAATACATAGTAATGCCCAAATAATGCAGGACAATGTGCCACACCAATATCAACCCCTGACTGTGACGACTTAGGACAATGCAATGTACAGGCCCGCACCCAGAGGCACAGTCACAACTGTCAGGTGTGTCAACCATTGATGCCTGCAGAAACATAACATACATTGTGTGTGTCTCCCAAAAACAGGTGATGATGGGGACACAGCAGCAGACGCTGAGGAGTCCCAGTCCCAGGCTCAAGAGGATGCAGAGCTCACTGGTGTCGTACAGCCTCTGCCCTCCTCGGACGAAGAAGACCAACCTGGCACATCCGGTGCAAGTCTACATGCAGCACCAGCAGGACCACCAGCTGCAGCACCAGCAGGACCACCAGCTGCAGCACCAGCAGGACCACCAGCTGCACCCCCTGCACCCACCCCTCCAACGACTGTCACCACAAATACCATCCCCGCCGACATGGACAGAACAAGGAGCAACACCAGCACAGGGACCCTGGACCAACGTGGGGCCATGGACACCACCACCACCACCAACCCCCAAGGTGGACCAGGGTCATCTGTGCGTGCCACTGCACGCACTGCACATGTCGGCAGGGGTGGTGGGAGGGGTGGGAGACAGAGGTCGCTGCTTGCAGATGTTGCTGGTGTGCATGATGACCCACAACTGGTACGCATAGCTGATGCGTACCAGTCCAGCACCGGAGATCTCAGCCAGGTAGTGGGGCTCCTCAGAGACATGAAACAGCAGCAGGCTGCCCATCATGCCCGCTTGGACGCACACATGTCCCGCGTGGACTCACACATGTCCCGCGTGGAGTCCAAGTGGGACGCACTGCATGAGATGACGGCGGTGCACAGGGACATTTTACAATGCCTCCGCCAGATGAACAGCAACCAGTCCACACCTCCCTGTGTGCCAACAACATCTGGTGCTGAACAAACTGCAACTGCCACAGGGAGGGAGGATGACTCTGGCGGAGAGTCCCCTGCACCGCAGCAGCCTGTACTTGAGGGGCCCCCCCAAAGAAGAGGGGTCGTCCGAGGAGGGGCAAGTGAGAGGCGGATGGCCAAGCGCAACTCCCAGGAAGCCTGAACCTGTTCTGGATGTTCACCTTTGTGCACAGACTGTTCACCCTGTTGACGGCAACACAACTCCCACACATTGCATGGGGAGTACAAGTTGGACCAATGTCTCAGACAACTGTGGCCCCGATACCGGGGATTTTGTCTACCAGGACTTTCAATTCACCTAGGAACTTCTGATTGCAAGATATATGTACAGCACTACCCATCCTATGCACTATTCACACAAATGTATCACAATAAACACACTAATACACCATACTTGCCTCTGTTGTGATTCCAACGTGGGTGCTGTTATGGGGATGATGAACTGCAAAATTACACTGTGTATGCGAACTGCAACAGCAAGTACAACACAGGCATGTGAGTAAAGGCAACGTGACACATATTAGGGAGACACACCACCAGGGCTACACAACACATACACACCTAGGCCATCTGACTCATTGCCTACACTGATGTTGCCAGGGAAGACGGTGCAATGCACAGACACCACACCTATTCCCAGTTGTAGTCAAGTAGCCCACAGGTGCAGTGAGCAAATGGCAGTCAAATGTGTGACCACAGACAACGCACATCACAAAGTGAAGCACAGGTTTATTACACAGTTGCAACATGTCGTAACCACTACAGATGCAAGGTAATCCCACCTGGCAGCGGGCACACAGTCAACAACTGTAGAAGGAAGGAAGTCCATGGGTGTGGCGCACATCACCTGTAGGGACACAACAGCTACCACCCTGGAAGTACAATCACGTCGTCGGTGGACACAGTTGACCAAACGAATCTGAAAGTACCCTGTGAAGGACAGAAATGACACACAGTCAAAAGCAATGGAGAACAGGACAGAACAGCAAAACTCATGCACAATACATGTTACAAGATACCCACCCAGAACCAAGTTAGCATGTCAACACTGTTGGGGAGTACAGACCACCTGTAAGCACACATCGCTACACACATCCAGTCAAGTAGCCCATGGACACACTCCAACAGCACCAGAGCACCACCTACACATATCATGCCAACTCACATCATTGACATGACACCTCAGGATACTCACATTCAGCTAAAGAAGTTGGTGATTAGCTGTGTGCGGACATCACCCTCATCATCATCATCATCATCACTGGCATCGTGGTCCAGGCCAGGATCCTCCACAGGTGGCGGATGTTGGTCATTGTCATCCTGGATGAGAGGCAACTCCTTCCGCACTGCCAGGTTGTGGAGCATGCAGCAAACGATGATAATCTTGCACACTTTCGCAGGGGCATATGGGAGGGACCCTCCGGTCTTGTCCAGGCAGCGGAAGCGGCTCTTCAGGAGACCAAATGTCCGCTCAATCACTCTCCTGGTCCGACCATGTGCCTCATTGTAGCGCATCTGGGCTGGTGTCACAGGGTTCCTGAGGGGTGTCAGCAACCACGGCATGTTGGGGTATCCCGAGTCACCTACGGACAGACAAGTGCACATTAGCTGACTTGGAAAAGTGGGCGGAATACTACAGATCAGATCCCACACAATGGCACAAAGTCAGTACACACCGACAAGCCAGGCACGCTGGTTCTGCATCTGTGCCATCATCCTGGGGATGCGACTACTCCTCATCACAAAGGCATCGTGTGCTGAACCAGGGAAACGGGCACACACGTGTGTGATGGTCATATCTGCAAGACACACCACCAGTGCATTGACCGAGTGGTAGTGCTTGCGGTTCCTGTAGGCCTGCTCCTGGGCCTGTGGTGGTACCAAAGCCACATGTGTCCCATCAATGGAGCCAATGACATGCGGCATCCTCCCCAGGGCATAGAAGTCACTCTTCACGTCAGTGAGTCGTTGCAGTCTAGGGAAATAGATGTACCGGTTCAGGAATAGCAACATTGCCGCCAAAACATCGCGGAGCACACGGCTCAACATGGTCTGTGACATCCCACCAGCAGTCGCCACAGTATGTTGGAAGGTACCGGTGGCAAAGAAGTGTAGGGCTGCCATCACCTTCACCTTGGGGGTCAGCGCTGTAGGATACGGCCGGCCAGGCTGCAAATGTGGGGCCAACTGCACTGCCAAATCCTCAATCAGCTGCCTGGTGAAGCGGTACCGTCGGATGCTGTCCCGTTCCACCATCGTTGCCAGGTCTGGGAATGGTCGATGGACAGCAGGAGCCCTGCAGTGCAGAGGAGAAGAAAGCAAGATTGTCAGTCACCCCACATATGCGGCATTGAACACACTCAATATCCCAACATACATCATTATGAGGCACAACTACATGAAGTGTGCAGTTCCGTAAGGACATGTATGGTACATACATGGCCAACATCTGTCATCACGGTTCAACAAGTGGCATCAATAAGTCCCAGGTTGGCCCATTGGATATCATGAGGCCGTGTCACAGTTCCCATCTCCTGCTGCCGTGTCACAATCACCCCCCACAGTGACATGTGAGGACAGATGTGCCCCAGGCATCACAGCTCAACGACAGGTACATTCCCAGGGACCCTGTATTGCCACATGGACACTGGCATTACATGGAGTATCATGTATACACCACAGCAAAACAACTATGACCCCCACAGGTAGTGGTCCCACTTGCCACTGCAGGACAGACATGGACGTCTGTGACACACACACGCACAACATCAAAGTCCATGCACACACAACGTGGATGTGGAGACTGTCTCCCATTGTGCACATGAAATCAGAGACATTGTAAACACTACATGCACACAGACTGTGGAGGACCATCACTATTGTGCCACTGGGACACCCTGGCTCAAACATACCGTCCCACATGGGACTCACGGGGTATGTGACATGACATACACATACACCACCGTGAAATGTGACCATGGCACATGCACAGATATGAACAGTTGCACATCACAGTGGTCATGTACACGTAACACCCAGGATCCTGTCCCCATGAACACGTGCACAGCCTGGGGGTGGCTGCCCCCAGGTGACACCCACAGGACAACATGTACACCAACATACACACAATAGGAAATGCAGCCTTACATGCCTTATTATACAGTTTGGACAGGCTGTCGTGTTGTAGGTGTGCCCCTCACTCCCTGGGAGCTATCTGTGGCTGGCATATGTCCATCTGAGACAGGCATGGTGACATATGCCAGTCACTTGTACAGGGATGCGTTGAACAGCAATGGACCGATCGGTGCCCCCGGCCGGCCCATTGCATTCAATGTGTGCAGGTACGCGTTGTACCCCTGTACGCGTTGTACCGCAATGGACCGATCGGTGCCCGCGGCCGGCCCATTGCATTCAATGTGTGCAGGTACGCGTTGTACCCCTGTACGCGTTGTATCAGCAATGGACCGATCGGTGCCCCCGGCCGGCCCATTGCATTCAATGTGTGCGGGTACGCGTTGTACCCCTGTACGCGTTGTACCGCAATGGACCGATCGGTGCCCCCGGCCGGCCCATTGCATTCAATGTGTGCGGGTACGCGTTGTACCCCTGTACGCGTTGATCAGCAATGGACCGATCGGTGCGCACCCATTGACAATGGCCTAGCCTGGCAACGGACGCGTTTTCGAAATTCGAACGAGTCGGTTGCTGGAAATTCAGTTGGTCACCCACAACAATGTTGCAAAATCATGTATGTCATGAAGTTGAAGATTTGAAGGATGCTGTGGGCGTGAATTGGTGCTGCTATTCCATGGATTGGCCAGATTCAGAAGATGCAAACGACTTGGACCTATCACTTTGGACACAAGGGACAGTATCTGCCTCTCCAGCACATATATATTGCTGGCTGTTCCCCTGAGAGCTCACTTGCCTGCACTACATGCTCCAGGACGACATCTGCCACTGCACTGCTGCTGTCTCTGCCCCTCTGGACCCTGCAATGGCACGTACTGTGGAGAGAGCCCCAGCCTTCAGCCTTGAGGAGAACCAGGCCCTGCTGGACAGCCTACTTCCACAGTACAGCAAGCTGTATGGGACACCAGGGGAGCAGGTGAGTGTTCTGTGCACTGCCTTTCTGAATGTGCATTTTGTCTGACTAGCAAGGCTGAAAGTCTGCACGCCACTGGCTAGCAGGCTCACTGAGTAGTTGTCACCCCCCATAGTGTGTAGTGACATGCACTGGACAGGTATGGTGCAGTGACAGTGCATTTGAACAAGGTTTTACTTCCCATGCAATGATACCATGTAGTGACTTCTGGCAAACTGTCCATGGGCAGCTTTGCACTGCCTGTGTACATCATGTGCCCCTGTGATTGAGACATGTATATACAACTGTGTCATGCACGGATATGTTGCATGTGTAGTAATGGCCTTTTCACTTTGTCATCCTGACAGGTTAATGCCCATCGGAAGCAGGAGATCTGGAAGGACATCGTCCGGGCTGTCCGGTCCGTGGGGGTCTACAAGCGCCGGATCCGCAACTGCCAGAAGAGGTGGCAGGACCTTCGGGGCTGGACCCGGAGGATTGCACGGGTCCAGCTGAAGCTGTCGCCTCCTCGCAGGAGGGGCGGAACACGGACCCTGACCCCCCACATGCTCCAGATCCTGGCGGTGGTGTTTCCAGACCTGGATGGGCAGCTGAAGGCCAGACAGCAGCAAGGAGGGGGTGAGTCAAAGACTGCACTGTGAACTCTGTATTACATGCTATGTGCCCTCCTCTGGCCTGGTTCAACTGCCACAGTACAGCAGTCATGTTGTCCAGGAGCCATGTCCCTCTATTGTGCACTGCCCACTCCTCATCTGATACCCAGGTGTGGCCCTTACATTCAGGGAATTGTGTCACTTGGGACCTGTGTCCTTGCAGTTTGCTTCACTAAAGGTGGGGGACAGCATCTGTTTCCCTAACTCTGTTGTGGGCATCATGGGTGGGTCCATTGTTCACACAACGCCTGTGTTCGGACATGTAATCTGCGTGTTGCTTTGATATGCGGTCCACTTGCTGAGCTGAGCCACCACATGTGCCTGGGGTATGTGGCACACACCCATGCAGCGGGTGGGAACAATGTTTGGGCCCCAGGAGTGTGCAGATTACGTGTGTCACACATACATAGCCAGCTATCCACTGTCCAGGGCTCATCCCTCATTCATGTGGGGCAGGACAGTCATGCCTACTCCAGGCCATGCAATGCACTCTGTACTCCCACTCCCGTGTATCAGCTGACACATTGTGCGCAGTGATTTGACCCCTCAGGTGTCTGCCTCTGTGTCAGTGTGCTGTGGATTTGTTGCCAGGACTGCTGGGGTGTTTCTCGGTAGGGGCTCAGCATGCCACTGGAGATGTGACCATAGGAGACGATACTTGTGTGTCACATAGGTGTTTGATCAGCTGCCCGTGCAGACTGGGGTATGCGAATGTGAAGTTCAGGCAGCTGTTCCCCATTCACAGCAGATTGTGAGGGGCTCAGGTTCAGAGGGTAGTGTCACAGGTCTCCCATATGTCCAATCGGTATGACCTGGACAGATGAGGGTTAAGATGATGTGTTGTGTGGGGGATGTACATGTGCACTTGTGCAGCTCCAGGACTTGCATTCCCCATGACCTACTATTGTGACACAGTGCAGAGTGTTGTTGTCTGGCTGCCAAGTCATACATCACTGAGACAGTGATGTATGACTTAGCAGTCATGCCTCCGCCATGGCATGTGTCTACTTATTGGTGATCCTGCAGGGGAGTGACATGTGCTACATGCACACCATTGTGGCGATGGCTATCAGGACATGGGTGCATCATGGTGTCTGTCGCTGGTATGCATCACATGCATTTCCTATTTGACTCTGGGCGTCCCTTTCATCCGGAAACCTGTACTGACTCAGTGGCAAGAGTTGTGATGTGTGCATGTCCACATGCTACACCGTGTCCTCTGCACTGTCCAACTACTGTGTAGTTGGTGCATGTGTCCACACTGGGGTGTTGCTATCCAACAGACACCAGACAGATGGGTGCAAGGCCATGTGGGATGTGAGTGCCATGGTTGGCATCAGACTGACAATTGGCTTCTCCTGTTCAGTTAGGGCACTTTTAGCAGTGTACAACTAATGATGCCAGGGCTTGCTCTGTAATGTGCTGTGCTCACAGTGGTGTGTGCGTTTGGTGCAGGTGACTGATGTCTGTCTGTTTCCCCATTGTTTGCAGATACATCCACGGCCACGGAAGGGGACAGCTCCACGGACCAGGAGGAGCCGGAGAGCCAGACTGGGTCAGCAGCCGAGGAGTGGTCGGAGGGACCCAGTGGCACGGAGGGCGAGGGGAGCCACACCGAGGAGTCCTCAGCACCATCCACCTCAGCTGAGGACCAGAGCAACTCGGAGGATGACTCCCTTATGGAGGCGGGTGTCAGCAGCCACCACACCCCAGCTAGTGTTGCTGTCCCCGCCACCACCAGCACCACCACCGCCCTCCCATCGGCTCCCATTCCCCAGGTCCGTGGAGGCTCCCATGTTCGGGAGCGTGTCTCCTTTGGGCCAGGCACCGCACCCCCTGCCCCTGTGTCCCCTGCTGCCCTGAGTGAGGAGTCTGTGTACCTCCTTCGCCAGCTCCATGTAGGGCAGACAGCCATGCTGAGTGTCCTCCATGCGCACACCGCTCTGTTGACTCAGCTGGTGTCGTTCATGGAGGGCATCTCATCGGGCATGTCTGACCTACAGAGGGGCAATAGGTCCATGGACTCCTCCCTGACGGCAGCAGTGTCCCTCCTCAGACAGTCCCTCACCCCTCCTGCCTCTGCTCCATCCACACTCCCCAGCACCTTACCCGTCCCAAGCACACACACACCGGCACAGGCACCCACCAGCACACACACATCCAGCACACAGACACACACGCCACAAACAAAACGCACACGCACGCACAGTCAGGGGACTGAAACCAGACTCACAGGGGATGGGGCCCTGGAACACACACACGCATCCACGAGCACTGCGCAGTCCTCAGTTGCCTCTCCCTCCAAAACACCCTCCCTTGCCTCACCTGCAACCCCAAAGACCCAGCGGCTCTTCCTCAGTGACCTCGGCCTCTTCCCCTCCGATCCAGCTGATACAGCATTCAGGGGGAAGAGGAAGCCCACCCACACGGAGCAGAGTGCCCCTCGCCCCCGGACACCCGCCCCCAGGCGCAGACAGACTGAGGCCCCCACCCGCAAGTCCCCCCGGAGTCGTAAGAGCAAGACCCCGCCGCCGCCCTGCAGCTCAGGCACCAGGTCTCCTGCCTCCATCCCTCAGGCCCCCACTCCACAGGTGCCCCCACCACACCCTGCCCCAGGTTCCCCCACCCACAGATATACCATCCCCAAGAGGATCCGGCCTTCTCCCCCTGCCACTTGCTCTCCCGGCACCACACCCCCGCTGCGCTTGTCTGTGCCACTGATGTGGTGAGGGTGTCCTCCCCTCTGTCCAGCCCACCTTGCCTGTTCCCCATTCTCCTCCCCTGGTGGTAGGCACTGCAGTGGAGTCCACTACCACCCTGTCTGACTTGGGCACTGCAGTGGCGGACCTGTCCACTCCATCTGCAGGGTCCACTGCAGTCGTGCCGGCACCCACAACATCTGAGTCATGCCCCCCAGTTGTGCCGGCACACACCATGTCAGACACCTCCACTGCAGTTGTCAGTGGCTCTCCAGCACCCACCACCCCTTCCCTGCTTCCTCCTGGTGAGCCCTGATCCTGTCCCTGCGGTGCCTGGCCTGCCCCCCGGTTGCCCCTCCTAGTGGATTGTCCCTGGTTTTGTGCAGGCATGCGTAGGGTGACATCTGCCACTGTCACCCTGTTTGGACTTTGACAATGGACTGGCCATTGGCCTTTGTGTTTTTTCTGGACTTTGTTTACATTACACACATATGCTGAATAAAGCAACTTTCTGTTCTCTAGTGCTTATGCTTCTGATGTACATGTTGTTGATGATGCTAACCATGCCCTTGCTGCAGTGATGGTGATATTTGGTCTCATGATAATGAAGTGTTACTGTGCAGGAACCCATGTGGTCCAAGGGGAATGTGTCCTATCCTTTGGTGTATCCATGTCATCCATAGCAGCATCTGAGGGTGTCATGTGTTCAGTATTTGGCAATGGGATTTCCTACTTAGATTAGCAATTTCACATCTGTGGCTTCCACCCCTGCACATCTGTTGTGCCTGCCATTGTTCAATTAGTCTACTTCCCTGACCGTGTGGCCATCTCCACTGGACATGCAGGTTTGGGCATCAATGGGGAAGGACTCACCTGTGTTGTCGGTGCAACATTGCTATACAAGTGTGTTGGATCTGTGCTGATGATTTCGTTGGCACTTCCATGACCAGGCTGATGTGACAGGAGCCCTCATTTGGTGCTAATTGTTGATTGTGTGACCAAGTGCTCAGCTGACATGATGGGGCCCTACTGAGGCAACATATGGCACAGCTTTCCTCACACAGGAGTGGAGTCCCCTCATGGCAGTGTGTACTCCTGTGACATTGCCTGCGCCCAAGGTGTGTGTTGTATGTGCATGTCTGTGTGTTCACTTCCGTTTAGCTGTGCATGCTGTGATCCCTAGTGTTGTACCTGTTTGTGATGCTTGCTGAGTTGACCTATGTTCCCCCAAAGTCTTCTCCCTGGGTTCTCTGTGATGTGGGTGCATGGCACATTACTGGTCATCAGGGTGTCACCCATAGGTGTGTTTGCTGTCAGGGCTGAGTTTGTGTGCAGACGCAGATGGGTCACAGTCAGGTTTCCCCTTGGCACTTGTTGTTTGCCCCTGTCATGTGATTTCCAGTTTGTGTTATCTTTCAGTGATTGTGACACGTTGTGTGTGTGACTGCTGGCACTCCTCAGGGTCCGGGCTGCAATGTTGGTTGTTGTCTATGTGTGTTCTTTGTGGGTGACCTTGGCTTCTTCATTGGTGTGTGACTGTGGCTGGGATCCCATTGGTTGGTGTGGTATTGCCGTCATGTCCATGTACAGCGTAGTGTGCAGTGTGTCAGACATTCAGGAGTCTTGTTGAGTGGCCATGTGTGATGTGTTTCTGCACCTTGGTTCCAACACACCACCCTGGAATAGTCATGGGTGCATGTGCAATGTCACCAGTGCATGTGTGCTTCACTGCTGCACATTGTTGGAGGTCGAGGGGTGTGGTGTTGAGTGTGTGCAGATGAGAGTTGTTGCCTGGCTAGGCCCCTGCCTCCATGTTGGCCTTGGCTTACTGGCCATGCTGATTGATTTGTGCTTGTGTAGGTGTGATGGTAGTTTGTTGCTCAGGACACATGACTGTGGTTCACAGTGTGAACGACATTTAGCTTTGTCATCACAGTGGGATTGTAATGCAGCCCAGGGTCACCACATTGTGGGGGCCCTGGGGGTAGTGCTGTGGTGTGTCTGTGTCTTGCTGTGTCAGTTGCTGTTCCTACGTGCCTGTGTGACATGTGTGATTTGTGCTCCCTCTCATCTGACAATGCCTGCTTGCCCACATAGGGGATTTGGATCCATGAGTTACCTCTGTGTGGCACTGTATGCACATCTGTATGATTGGTATTCAGGTCTCCTCATGTGTTGTGTGGTTGCCTGGGGACACTGGCACCCCCCTCACCTGTTGTGTATGATGTGCAGTGTGGGTCTGCCTGTTTGTGTTTGTGCATCTGCACCACTGCATTGGCATATCTTGGGTGTGCCATTGGCTGTATGTAGTTTGGTGGCTTTCCCCTGCTGTCCCTGGGACTCCTAGGTCATCAGTCAGCACAATGATCATGGTTTGTGTGTCCCATTGCTGCCATGGTATGGTATCTGTTCACCTCACATCTACAGTCTCCACAGGGTATCTGCATTTGTGTGCCCATTGGTGCAAATATGTGGGTCTGCATTCTGATGGTCACTTCTGTCATTGTATCATTGATAAATGTTGACAGTGTTAGCCCCCATGGGTGTTGTTTGTCTGCACATGGCCAAAGGTATGTCTTATTTGCACTGCAGTATTTGGCTCCCCCAATTTATGTTGCAATGGGACACATGCACTACTTTGCCACTGATGTGTTTTATGTTCTGTGACCAGGAATCATCCATGCAGTTTGGCAGTTGCAGCTCTTTCTTTGTCAACACTTACCTTTTGGTCACTGTGATGATGGGGGTTTGGACCCCATTGCCACAATGTTCAACATGTGCTTCAGCTATGGACCCCACACTTACCTTTTGGTCACTGTGGTGATGGGGCGTTAGACCCCATTGCCACAATGTTCAAAATGTGCTTCAGCTATGGACCCCACACTTACATTTTGGTCACTGTGATGATGGGGGTTTGGACCCCATTGCCACACTGTTCAAAATGTGCTTCAGCTATGGACCCCACACTTACCTTTTGGTCACTGTGGTGATGGGGCGTTAGACCCCATTGCCACAATGTTCAAAATGTGCTTCAGCTATGGACCCCACACTTACATTTTGGTCACTGTGATGATGGGGGTTTGGACCCCATTGCCACACTGTTCAAAATGTGCTTCAGCTATGGACCCCACACTTACCTTTTGGTCACTGTGATGATGGGGGTTTGGACCCCATTGCCACACTGTTCAAAATGTGCTTCAGCTATGGACCCCACACTTACATTTTGGTCACTGTGATGATGGGGGTTTGGACCCCATTGCCACAATGGTCATGGCTTGCTTGCATTGTGGGGGTCACACACATATATGTGTGGCACATGTGCTAGGGGGTCACATTGTATGTTCAAAGTCATGTTCAGTGTTGTAGGCATTTGACACAGTCTACACACGCTTGTCATGGTGTTGGGGGGATGTCTTTTTCTTGCATTCCCTAGGTTGTGGTGTGCTGGTTGTGTCATGCATTGTCCATCCTATGAGTGGGGGTGGTGTTGGTGGTAGGCATCCAGCCCCCCCTGGGTAGAGGTGGTAGTAGTGGTAGGCATGTGGCACCCCCATGGCTAAGGGTGGTAGTGGTGGTGGGCATCTGGCACCCCCCTGGCTAAGGGTGGTAGTGGTGGTTGGCATCCAGCCCCCCTGGCTTAGGGTGGTAGTAGTGGTAGGCATCCAGCCCCCGCTTAGGGTGGTAGTAGTGGTAGGCATCTGGCACCCCCCTGGCTAAGGGTGGTAGTAGTGGTAGGCATCTGGCACCCCCCTGGCTAAGGGTGGTAGTAGTGGTAGGCATCCAGCCCCCCTGGGTAAGGGTGGTAGTGGTGGTGGGCATCTGGCACCCCCTGGCTAAGGGTGGTAGTAGTGGTAGGCATCCAGCCCCCCTGGGTAAGGGTGGTAGTGGTGGTGGGCATCTGGCACCCCCTGGCTAAGGGTGGTAGTAGTGGTAGGCATCTGGCACCCCCTGGCTAAGGGTGGTGGTAGTGGTAGGCATCCAGCCCCCTGGGTAAGGGTGGTAGTGGTGGTGGGCATCTGGCACCCCCTGGCTAAGGGTGGTAGTAGTGGTAGGCACCCAGCCCCCTGGGTAAGGGTGGTAGTGGTGATGGGCATCTGGCACCCCTGGCTAAGGGTGGTAGTAGTGGTAGGCATCTGGCACCCCCTGGCTAAGGGTGGTAGTAGTGGTAGGCATCCAGCTCCCCTGGGTAAGGGTGGTAGTGGTGGTGGGCATCTGGCACCCCCTGGCTAAGGGTGGTAGTAGTGGTAGGCATCCAGCCCCCTGGGTGAGGGTGGTAGTTGTGGTAGGCATCCAGCCCCCCTGGGTGAGGGTGGTAGTAGTGGTAGGCATCCAGCCCCCCTGGCTAAGGGTGGTAGTAGTGGTAGGCATCTGGCACCCCCATGGCTAAGGGTGGTAGTGGTGGTGGGCATCTGGCACCCCCTGGCTAAGGGTGGTAGTGGTGGTTGGCATCCAGCCCCCTGGCTTAGGGTGGTAGTAGTGGTAGGCATCCAGCCCCCCTGGCTTAGGGTGGTAGTAGTGGTAGGCATCTGGCACCCCCCTGGCTAAGGGTGGTAGTGGTGGTAGGCATCTGGCACCCCCTGGGGTAAGGGTGGTAGTGATGGGGGGCATCAAGCCCCTGGGTTAGGGTGGTAGTAGTGGTAGGCATCCAGCCCCCCTGGCTTAGGGTGGTAGTAGTGGTAGGCATCCAGCCCCCTGGGTAAGGGTGGTAGTGGTGGTGGGCATCTGGCACCCCCTGGCTAAGGGTGGTAGTAGTGGTAGGCATCCAGCCCCCCTGGGTGAGGGTGGTAGTGGTGGTGGGCATCTGGCACCCCCTGGCTAAGGGTGGTAGTAGTGGTTGGCATCCGGCCCCCCCCTGGGTAGGAGTGGTGGTGCGCATTCAGGCCCCTGTGTGCATATGTGGCATTGGTGATGGGCATCCCGCCCCTATGGTGCTGCTGTTGCTGGTGTGAGTAAATTCTGCATCCCTTTGTGTGTGTGTGATGTGTCGTGTACGTGTTGTATGTGTTTTGTGGTTGGTGTCTGACTTACCTTCTGCGCCGTACGCGTCCGTGCCTGTTCCGGTAGTAAATGTAGAATATTGGTATGATCGGGACGAAGGGATTCATGGTTGGTTCGTGTCGTTCGTCCTTCTCGTTGCTTCGCGTCGTCCTCGTCGCTTCGCGTCGTCCTCGTCGCTGGCGTGTTCGCCTCGTAGCCGTGGATCGTGTTGTGGCGCGAATCGGAGCTTATGTGCGCCTCTCCCGGATGCTTTGACGTGCCGTGCGTAGCGACGGGTTCGGCGCGTACGAAAAGCGCATCGTACTTGTTCGGCCGGACGGAGCAGCATTTTCCCTTCCATGCGACTCGATTCAGCGTTTCCGGATTCGCCTCGGTCGGAGAACAGGACCTGGATTGGGTGAGTACGACTCGGCCGGATTCTGTGCTGTTGTGCGCATCGTACTTACTCGTTCGGTCTGCTGTACGGATCGGTCGGGAAACAGGCATTCGCATGGCTTTTTTCCCGACCGAATGGTATTGGGTGCGCCTCCGACCGAGATCGGAATCGGCCCCTTAATGTTTATAACAGGATTACAGCATACCATACCAGTTTATACAAGAAAAATAAAAGCATGAAAGTTCACACTTGTGCAATTCCATAAAGCAAACCAAAATATAGCAAACCAGAAATAAAGACTGAGCATGCTACATATATTGGGTCAATTCTAATCCACAGTATGAGGATTAGCCAAGTTTATGGCGCAAATCCTAACAGTCGCCCCTCTCAAAGGACGCCCTACAGGGCGTGGTTTTTGTGGACATCGTAGATGGAACTGTCGAACCAATTTGGGGGCATGGACAAAAGAAGCTGGTTCCCATGTATTCTCTGCATCGGAATAACCTTTCCAGGCTATTAAATAATGGAGCCGACCTTGAATTCTTTTTACATCAAGAATACGTCTAACTTCATATTCCAGATGTCTGTCAATGGGAATGGGTGGAGGTGGGGGTTCTTTTCTAGTTTCAGGATTGTACATTTTCAACAGAGAGACATGAAAGGTGTGGTGTACAGGGTATTCAGGGGGTAAATCCAATTGAACTGTAACAGGGTTTATGAGTTTATTTATTGAAAATGGTCCAATATAACGTGTCTGTAATTTTCTTGGGCCTACAATAATAATGTTCTTAGTGGGTAACCAGACCTTATCTCCAATGTTGTAACATGGAGCGGGATTTCTGTGTTTATCTGCTTGTTTTTTATTAAAGTCTTATAGTTATTTAAATATGTTTTGGCTTTTTCTTGAATGTCCAGGAAATTTTGCAAACGATCAGTGACTGCAGGTATAAGGGAAGACTCTACAGAAATTGGCAAGGCCTTGGGATGATATCCATTTAAGAAGTAAAACGGTGTACAATGTGTTGCAGAATGAACACTGTTGTTATAAATGAACTCCGCTAATGGCAAGGCCTTGTCCCATTCACTAGTAATGTCAGTCATTAGGCAACGTAAGGTCTGAAGTAGTGTCTGATTTGCCCTTTCCGTTTGCCCATCCGTTTCTGGATGGAAGGCTGTAGATAGGGCTATTTCCATTTTTAGGTTTTTACAGAGTTCTTTCCAAAACCTAGACGTGAACTGACTTCCACGATCCGAAATAATCTTAGATGGCAGGCCATGTAAACGGACAATATTAGTCATAAAAACGTTACTAAATTCTACTGCAGTTGGTATTTTATGCAATGGAACGAAATGTGCCATTTTTGACAAATAATCTACAACCACAAGGATGGTGGTGTACCCATTGGCTACTGGTAAATGAGTAATAAAATCTAAACTGATAGAATGCCACGAGCTTGGGGGAGTAGATAAAGGTTGTAATAACCCTGCTGGTGCTTTGTGTAAAGATTTATTTCTGGCACAAATGGGACAAGATGCTATGTAGTTTTGAACATCTTTAGACAAGGAGGACCACCAAAATTGTTTCTTACAGTTATCTAAGGTCTTTTGATATCCGGGATGACCTGCTATGGCTGAATCATGATTCCATGTTAACACTTTATTTTGCAATTCGGTAGTGGGTACGAATAAAAGACTATCATGGTAGAATAACCCGTCCTGAATTGTGTTTTTTGGATTTGCTATTCATTCCTGTATATTTAACTTAATGTGTTCTTCTCGTATGAAAGTCATGAAACTTTGTTGTACAATAGGTGCTACAATTTTGTGAGGAGGAATAATAGGAGGGCTTTCCATCTCTTTCCTTAAGTCAGCGTATGCCCATAACGTGACAGAATATCTGATTGGATTTGTTTTGAGCCTGGCCTGTAAGTAATGACAAAGTCAAATGCGCTAAAGAAATTTAACCATCGCATTTGACGAGGTGTAAGTGCCTTAACAGAACTGAAGAATTGCAAATTCTTGTGGTCGCTAAAAATGGTCACAGGATATCGAGTACCCATTAAATGATGTCGCCACTCTGTAAAGACTAGTTTAATTGCTAGTAGCTCTCTCTCAGCCACTGTATAGTTCTGCTCAGCAGGAAGTAGTTTTTGCAGTAGAACGCTACATGATGTAATTGCCCATCCTGTGAGTCCCTCTGGGAGAGAACTCCTCCCACTGCAACCTGTGACGCATCCGCCTCCACAAAGAAGGGGAGCTCAGAATCAGGATGTCTCAGTAACGGTGCTGAAGTACATTTTTCTTTTAATCTGGTGAAAGCTTGAGCTGCCTTGTCTGTCCAAGAAAAAGCCTGTCCTTTTTGCAACAGTTTAGTGATAGGCACAACAGTTTCTGCAAACTGAGGGATAAAACGCCTATAAAAATTGGCGAATCCCAACACTTTTTGTACTTCTTTAACAGACTTCGGTTCTGGCCAATCCAATATGGCACTCACTTTCTTTAGATTCATCATTATGTCAGCTGGTGACAAACAATACCCTAAAAATTCTACAGTATCAGTATTAAATATGCACTTCTCCAATTTCGCAAAGAGGTGGTTTTCTTGTAATTTTTTCAACATCGCCTTTACGTGTTGCACATGTTCTTCTTTATTTTTTGAATATATGAGAATGTCATCTATGTACACTATTACACAGATGTCAAGAAACTCGCTTAGGACCTCATTCATAAAATATTGAAAGGCCGAGGGGCATTACACAGACCAAAGGGCATAACAGTGTATTCGAATAAACCAAACTTGGTTCTAAATGCTGTTTTCCACTCATCATGCTCTTTGACCCGTATAAGATGATAAGCCCTCGAAGGTCCAATTTAGTGTACACAGTGGAATGATGCAGCTGGTCAAGTAAGAATGGGATCAATGGTAACGGATACTTATTTTTAATAGTGGCTTTATTCAACCCACGATAGTCAATGCACGCTCTTAAGCCACCATCCCGTTTCGAGACGAAAAATAGTGGCGAAGAGATGGGGGATGTAGAATGTCGGATAAAGCCTAAGGCCAATAGATCATCTAAATAACTTTGCAGGTATTGTGTTTCTTCCTCTGAAAGAGCATACACTCTACTACTGGGAAGCGGAGCTCCTGGGATTAAATCTATACGACAATCGTATGATCTATGTGGGGTAGAGTAGTAGCTTTTACGGGGTCAAAAACGTCTTTAAACTCCTGATATTCCTTAGGTATAGTAGGAGAAGGTGTTGTGGTGGTGGCGCAATGTAACACCATCATGGAGTCAATGTGTGCTTCCTGGTAATAATGTGACCGGCAATGTAAAGAGTCTAAAGTCACTGTTCTTAAATCCCAATTCATTTTTGGGTTGTACACCATCAACCATGGTACACCTAAAATAAGTCCAAAGGTGGGTGTATCTATGAGGTCAAAGCTTATTATTTCTGTGTGACCATTCTGACAGACCAGAGTGATGGGACAAGTCTGATTGGTTATTAATCCAGATGACAATGCAGAACCGTCAACAGCACAAACTGGTTCTGGTTGTGCCTTAGATACTGAGGGAATATGCAATTTTTGTGCTAATCGGATATCTATGAAGTTTCCTGTCGCTCCAGAGTCTAAAAGAACTGAATCTGAATGTCTGATTTGTGTACCTAAAATCAATGTCACCTGAATGATGAAATGTCTGGGTATACGAGCTACTGTGTTGGCTAAATGTTGGGAGATCTGTGAAACTGTGTCTCTCGTCAAGGCGACCTCCGTTCCTGACGAGCTCTTTAGTTTTCCTGCTCTGTATTAATGGAAGCTGTGGCATTAACCTTTTAGGTACTTTTGTTTTAAAAGAACAATCTCTGGCAAAATGTCCAGACCAACCACAATATAAGCATAGATTTAATTTACGCCTCCTATGCTTTTCTTCTGCAGATAATGGTCCCTTGATCCTTCCTATCTGCATCGGTTCTGGTTCTGGTAATTTGCTTTCAGCATCTTTCTTGTCATTCTTAACCACAATCAATCTAGTATCTGTTCTAGATCTTTCCCCTTTTCATTCTCCAAGGCGATGATCTAGTTTTACCACTAAATCTACGAAGTCTGAGTAATCTTCTGGTAACTCAACAATATGTGCAAGAGCGTCTTTCAAGTCATCCCGCAATCCCCTATAGAATAGGGAAGTGCGTTTTCCTCTGGCCAGTGGGTCTCCATCAGCAACCTGTTAAAGGTGGTTAAATAACTCAACAGGTCCTTACTTCCTTGTTTTAAATTCAACAACTCATTATCGCTAGCCTGAGCATATGTGTGCTTAGCGAACAGTTTGGTTATGGTGGCTTTAAACAACTGCCAATTATACAAGATGGGGTTATTCCTATCTATGTAGGGGATTAGCGGTTGTGCCCCCCAAATAAGACAGCACAAAGGCCACTCTGGATGCATCGGTAGGGAAAGCTTGTGGCTTACAAATAAAATGCAGTTGACACTGACTAATAAAGACATTAAACTTAGCACTATCACCAAAAAAACGTTCCGGTGCAGCCAAAGGTACAACATTAGGAACCGCTACTGTTACATGTACTGGCGATGATGCTGCATCAGATGCCATGACAGTGTTCGATTTTTTTGATCAAGCAGCACTTTCTGCAGGGGTCTTGAAAGCTTTAGGAAAGGGACTGTCCCATAAAGACTCCCTAGGTTTGTATCGTATTAACTCATTACGCAACTCTGTATTTTCTTCTTTTAATCTTTGCATTTCTAACTGCTGATTCTGTAGCATTACTGCTACAGTTTGATCTTGATTAGTGTCCTCAATCAAAGCTTGGGCCATGGCTTGAGCATCAATGCGGTCGTTCTCTGGGTCCATATCTCTCAAAAAGAACTTGAGTTTTTGTGAAGGCTTGCGCTTCTGTCAAGTCTCCACTCACCTGAAATCCAGGATGTTCGATTTGAGAGATGAGACGCTTGTTCTCTACGCCCCAAATATCTACGCCTGTCAAACTGTATGTATAACACAGCTTAACAAGAACAGATCTTCAGGGGAAGAGGAAAATGAGACAAAATAAAAAAGAACAGAAAGACAACACTCTGCTGGATTCGGATCTTGGCACGACTGTGGCGCTGATCGCGATACCTTAACCACTCTGTAAACACAGCAATTCTTCTGGGACAATATCTATGTACAAACGATAAGATCAATAAACATTCATTAACCTACTTAGTTGAATACATCCACTAGTATCCTGATTTACATTGTACATAAAGATTATACCTTTCACTTTAATTTGCTGCTCAACATATAGCAGAGATAATGTCTCCCTTTTATCATCAGATGCATCATGTGCTTAGAGTGACGTTCTTAAACACATGTGTATAATGCTGCTCTCTGTGTATTGAAATAAAAGAACACCTTGTCACCTTTTCAGCATAACACACCAATAACTGAAATTTAAATGTTCCATGAAACACTTACTAAAAAAAACCACCTTTTTCTTGTCTTCAAGAATATCATAAAATAAAAGTAATACAACACAAAATAAGTTTCAGCAGAAAATGTCCACTTATTCCTGAGTAGGAAATGAGTCTGTCTCTCTTTAATTTGAAAAGTCTTATTTGTCTCACTCTTGAAATACGAAGAAACTATAATTTAAGGAACCTTGGATCATTTCCTCTGAGAGTGCAAAAGTCGTAAATTATCAGCCTTTGGAATAAAACAGAAAAGTACCTGTTTAATCTTTGACGCGCTTCCACTGCAAGCTTTGTTAATTAGAAATGCCTTACTTGACTGAGTGCTGCTTTCTCTTTCTTTGTTGCAGGCCGGAGTTATTTCCTAGATGGAATGAAGGAGGAAGTCGTGGAGTTATCCTGGAAATCACCAAGGACTGACTGGAACCGAAGAGGAGAAATACTGCCTGCGGCGCGGGAACTCGAACGAAATCAGGTAAGTGGGGAATCGTGAAGACGATCACAAGCACGTCTCATTCTGCTTTCAAGCCTTTTATAGGCTTCAGGTGGGTGGGGTGGTTTAACAGAAATGCAAATTGCCAACTGTAAAGCGGGTGTGGCAGGCACATGTTAACTGTCATTAGTCCTGCTGATCCATGGTTTCCTATGCAAATTGCCAACTGTAAAGCGGGTGTGGCAGGCACATGTTAACTGTTTTTAGTTCTGCTGAATCAAATTGTTTCAAGATAAATGGATTCAGATACCAAGAACTACTTAATGTTTATAACAGGATTACAGCATACCATACCAGTTTATACAAGAAAAATAAAAGCATGAAAGTTCACACTCCAGAAATAAAGACTGAGCATGCTACATATATTGGGTCAATTCTAATACACAGTATGAGGATTAGCCAAGTTTATGGCGCAAATCCTAACAGTCGCCCTCTCAAAGGATGCCCTACAGGGCGTGGTTTTTGTGGACATCGTAGATGGAACTGTCGAACCAATTTGGGGGCATGGACAAAAGAAGCTGGTTCCCATGTATTCTCTGCATCGGAATAACCTTTCCAGGCTATTATAATGGAGCCGACCTTGAATTCTTTTACATCAAGAATACATCTAACTTCATATTCTAGATGTCTGTCAATGGGAATGGGTGGAGGTGGGGATTCTTTTCTAGTTTCAGGATTGTACATTTTCAACAGAGAGTCATGAAAGGTGGGGTGTACAGGGTATTCAGGGGGTAAATCCAATTGAACTGTAACAGGGTTTATGAGTTTATTTATTGAAAATGTTCCAATATAACGTGGCTGTAATTTTCTTGGGCCTACAATATTAAGGTTCTTAGTGGATAACCAGACCTTATCTCCAATGTTGTAACATGGAGCAGGATTTCTGTGTTTATCTGCTTGTTTTTTCATTAAAGTCTTATAGTTATTTAAATATGTTTTGGCTTTTTCTTGAATGTCCAGTAAATTTTGCAAACGATCAGTGACTGCAGGTATAAGGGAAGACTCTACAGAAATTGGCAAGGCCTTGGGATGATATCCATTTAAGAAGTAAAACGGTGTACAATGTGTTGCAGAATGAACACTGTTGTTATAAATGAACTCCGCTAATGGCAAGGCCTTGTCCCATTCACTAGTAATGTCAGTCATTAGGCAACGTAAGGTCTGAAGTAGTGTCTGATTTGCCCTTTCCGTTTTCCCATCCGTTTCTGGATGGAAGGCTGTAGATAGGGCTATTTCCATTTTTAGGTTTTTACAGAGTTCTTTCCAAAACCTAGACGTGAACTGACTTCCACGATCCGAAATAATCTTAGATGGCAGGCCATGCAAACGGACAATATTAGTCATAAAAACTTTACTAAATTCTACTGCAGTTGGTATTTTATGCAATGGAACGAAATGTGCCATTTTTGACAAATAATCTACAACCACAAGGATGGTGGTGTACCCATTGGCTACTGGTAAATGAGTAATAAAATCTAAACTGATAGATTGCCACGGGCTTGGGGGAGTAGATAAAGGTTGTAATAACCCTGCTGGTGCTTTGTATAAAGATTTATTTCTGGCACAAATGGGACAAGATGCTATGTAGTTATGAACATCTTTAGACAAGGAGGACCACCAAAATTGTTTCTTACAGTTATCTAAGGTCTTTTGATATCCGGGATGACCTGCTAAGGCTGAATCATGATTCCATGTTAACACTTTATTTTGCAATTCGGTAGTGGGTACGAATAAAAGACTATCATGGTAGAATAACCCGTCCTGAATTGTGTTTTTTGGATTTGCTATCCATTCCTGTATATTTAACTTAATGTGTTCTTCTCGTATGAAAGTCATGAAACTTTGTTGTACAATAGGTGCTACAATTTTGTGAGGAGGAATAATAGGAGGGCTTTCCATCTCTTTCCTTAAGTCAGCTGTATGCCCATAACGTGACAGAATATCTGATTGGATTTGTTTTGAGCCTGGCCTGTAAGTAATGACAAAGTCAAATGCGCTAAAGAAATTTAACCATCGCATTTGACGAGGTGTAAGTGCCTTAACAGAACTGAAGAATTGCAAATTCTTGTGGTCGCTAAAAATGGTCACAGGATATCGAGTACCCATTAAATGATGTCGCCACTCTGTAAAGACTAGTTTAATTGCTAGTAGCTCTCTCTCAGCCACTGTATAGTTCTGCTCAGCAGGAAGTAGTTTTTTGCAGTAGAACGCTACATGATGTAATTGCCCATCCTGTGAGTCCCTCTGGGAGAGAACTCCTCCCACTGCAACCTGTGACGCATCCGCCTCCACAAAGAAGGGGAGCTCAGAATCAGGATGTCTCAGTAACGGTGCTGAAGTACATTTTTCTTTTAATCTGGTGGAAGCTTGAGCTGCCTTGTCTGTCCAAGAAAAAGCCTGTCCTTTTTGCAACAGTTTAGTGATAGGCACAACAGTTTCTGCAAACTGAGGGATAAAACGCCTATAAAAATTGGCGAATCCCAACACTTTTTGTACTTCTTTAACAGACTTCGGTTCTGGCCAATCCAATATGGCACTCACTTTCTTTAGATTCATCATTATGTCAGCTGGTGACAAACAATACCCTAAAAATTCTACAGTATCAGTATTAAATATGCACTTCTCCAATTTCGCAAAGAGGTGGTTTTCTTGTAATTTTTTCAACACCGCCTTTACGTGTTGCACATGTTCTTCTTTATTTTTTGAATATATGAGAATGTCATCTATGTACACTATTACACAGATGTCAAGAAACTCGCTTAGGACCTCATTCATAAAATATTGAAAGGCCGAGGGGCATTACACAGACCAAAGGGCATAACAGTGTATTCGAATAAACCAAACTTGGTTCTAAATGCTGTTTTCCACTCATCATGCTCTTTGACCCGTATAAGATGATAAGCCCTCGAAGGTCCAATTTAGTGTACACAGTGGAATGATGCAGCTGGTCAAGTAAGAATGGGATCAATGGTAACGGATACTTATTTTTAATAGTGGCTTTATTCAACCCACGATAGTCAATGCACGCTCTTAAGCCACCATCCCGTTTCGAGACGAAAAATAGTGGCGAAGAGATGGGGGATGTAGAATGTCGGATAAAGCCTAAGGCCAATAGATCATCTAAATAACTTTGCAGGTATTGTGTTTCTTCCTCTGAAAGAGCATACACTCTACTACTGGGAAGCGGAGCTCCTGGGATTAAATCTATACGACAATCGTATGATCTATGTGGGGTAGAGTAGTAGCTTTTACGGGGTCAAAAACGTCTTTAAACTCCTGATATTCCTTAGGTATAGTAGGAGAAGGTGTTGTGGTGGTGGCGCAATGTAACACCGTCATGGAGTCAATGTGTGCTTCCTGGTAATAATGTGACCGGCAATGTAAAGAGTCTAAAGTCACTGTTCTTAAATCCCAATTCATTTTTGGGTTGTACACCATCAACCATGGTACACCTAAAATAAGTCCAAAGGTGGGTGTATCTATGAGGTCAAAGCTTATTATTTCTGTGTGACCATTCTGACAGACCAGAGTGATGGGACAAGTCTGATTGGTTATTAATCCAGATGACAATGCAGAACCGTCAACAGCACAAACTGGTTCTGGTTGTGCCTTAGATACTGAGGGAATATGCAATTTTTGTGCTAATCGGATATCTATGAAGTTTCCTGTCGCTCCAGAGTCTAAAAGAACTGAATCTGAATGTCTGATTTGTGTACCTAAAATCAATGTCACCTGAATGATGAAATGTCTGGGTATACGAGCTACTGTGTTGGCTAAATGTTGGGAGATCTGTGAAACTGTGTCTCTCGTCAAGGCGACCTCCGTTCCTGACGAGCTCTTTAGTTTTCCTGCTCTGTATTAATGGAAGCTGTGGCATTAACCTTTTTAGGTACTTTTGTTTTAAAAGAACAATCTCTGGCAAAATGTCCAGACCGACCACAATATAAGCATAGATTTAATTTACGCCTCCTATCCTTTTCTTCTGCAGATAATGGTCCCTTGATCCTTCCTATCTGCATCGGTTCTGGTTCTGGTAATTTGCTTTCAGCATCTTTCTTGTCATTCTTAACCACAATCAATCTAGTATCTGTTCTAGATCTTTCCCCTTTTCATTCTCCAAGGCGATGATCTAGTTTTACCACTAAATCTACGAAGTCTGAGTAATCTTCTGGTAACTCAACAATATGTGCAAGAGCGTCTTTCAAGTCATCCCGCAATCCCCTATAGAATAGGGAAGTGCGTTTTCCTCTGGCCAGTGGGTCTCCATCAGCAACCTGTTAAAGGTGGTTAAATAACTCAACAGGTCCTTACTTCCTTGTTTTAAATTCAACAACTCATTATCGCTAGCCTGAGCATATGTGTGCTTAGCGAACAGTTTGGTTATGGTGGCTTTAAACAACTGCCAATTATACAAGATGGGGTTATTCCTATCTATGTATGGGATTAGCGGCTGTGCCTCCCAAATAAGACAGCACAAAGGCCACTCTGGATGCATCGGTAGGGAAAGCTTGTGGCTTACAAATAAAATGCAGTTGACACTGACTAATAAAGACATTAAACTTAGCACTATCACCAAAAAAACGTTCCGGTGCAGCCAAAGGTACAACATTAGGAACCGCTACTGTTACATGTACTGGCGATGATGCTGCATCAGATGCCAAGACAGTGTTCGATTTTTTTGATCAAGCAGCACTTTCTGCAGGGGTCTTGAAAGCTTTAGGAAAGGGACTGTCCCATAAAGACTCCCTAGGTTTGTATTGTATTAACTCATTACGCAACTCTGTATTTTCTTCTTTTAATCTTTGCATTTCTAACTGCTGATTCTGTAGCATTACTGCTACAGTTTGATCTTGATTAGTGTCCTCAATCAAAGCTTGGGCCATGGCTTGAGCATCAATGCGGTCGTTCTCTGGGTCCATATCTCTCAAAAAGAACTTGAGTTTTTGTGAAGGCTTGCGCTTCTGTCAAGTCTCCACTCACCTGAAATCCAGGATGTTCGATTTGAGAGATGAGACGCTTGTTCTCTACGCCCCCAAATATCTACGCCTGTCAAACTGTATGTATAACACAGCTTAACAAGAACAGATCTTCAGGGGAAGAGGAAAATGAGACAAAATAAAAAAGAACAGAAAGACAACACTCTGCTGGATTCGGATCTTGGCACGACTGTGGCGCTGATCGCGATACCTTAACCACTCTGTAAACACAGCAATTCTTTTGGGACAATATCTATGTACAAACGATAAGATCAATAAACATTCATTAACCTACTTAGTTGAATACATCCACTAGTATCCTGATTTACATTGTACATAAAGATTATACCTTTCACTTTAATTTGCTGCTCAACATATAGCAGAGATAATGTCTCCCTTTTATCATCAGATGCATCACGTGCTTAGAGTGACGTTCTTAAACACATGTGTATAATGCTGCTCTCTGTATTGAAATAAAAGAACACCTTGTCACCTTTTCAGCATAACACACCAATAACTGAAATTTAAATGTTCCATGAAACACTTACTAAAAAAAACACTTTTTCTTGTCTTCAAGAATATCATAAAATAAAAGTAATACAACACAAAATAAGTTTCAGCAGAAAATGTCCACTTATTCCTGAGTAGGAAATGAGTCTGTCTCTCTTTAATTTGAAAAGTCTTATTTGTCTCACTCTTGAAATACGAAGAAACTATAATTTAAGGAACCTTGGATCATTTCCTCTGAGAGTGCAAAAGTCGTAAATTATCAGCCTTTGGAATAAAACAGAAAAGTACCTGTTTAATCTTTGACGCGCTTCCACTGCAAGCTTTGTTAATTAGAAATGCCTTACTTGACTGAGTGCTGCTTTCTCTTTCTTTGTTGCAGGCCGGAGTTATTTCCTAGATGGAATGAAGGAGGAAGTCGTGGAGTTATCCTGGAAATCACCAAGGACTGACTGGAACCTAAGAGGAGAAATACTGCCTGCGGCGCGGGAACTCGAACGAAATCAGGTAAGTGGGGAATCGTGAAGATGATCACAAGCACATCTCATTCTGCTTTCAAGCCTTTTATAGGCTTCAGGTGGGTGGGGTGGTTTAACAGAAATGCAAATTGCCAACTGTAAAGCGGGTGTGGCAGGCACATGTTAACTGTCATTAGTCCTGCTGATCCATGGTTTCCTATGCAAATTGCCAACTGTAAAGCGGGTGTGGCAGGCACATGTTAACTGTTTTTAGTTCTGCTGAATCAAATTGTTTCAAGATAAATGGATTCAGATACCAAGAACTACTTAATGTTTATAACAGGATTACAGCATACCATACCAGTTTATACAAGAAAAATAAAAGCATGAAAGTTCACACTCCAGAAATAAAGACTGAGCATGCTACATATATTGGGTCAATTCTAATACACAGTATGAGGATTAGCCAAGTTTATGGCGCAAATCCTAACAGTCGCCCCTCTCAAAGGATGCCCTACAGGGCGTGGTTTTTGTGGACATCGTAGATGGAACTGTCGAACCAATTTGGGGGCATGGACAAAAGAAGCTGGTTCCCATGTATTCTCTGCATCGGAATAACCTTTCCAGGCTATTATAATGGAGCCGACCTTGAATTCTTTTTACATCAAGAATACATCTAACTTCATATTCTAGATGTCTGTCAATGGGAATGGGTGGAGGTGGGGATTCTTTTCTAGTTTCAGGATTGTACATTTTCAACAGAGAGTCATGAAAGGTGGGGTGTACAGGGTATTCAGGGGGTAAATCCAATTGAACTGTAACAGGGTTTATGAGTTTATTTATTGAAAATGTTCCAATATAACGTGGCTGTAATTTTCTTGGGCCTACAATATTAAGGTTCTTAGTGGATAACCAGACCTTATCTCCAATGTTGTAACATGGAGCAGGATTTCTGTGTTTATCTGCTTGTTTTTTCATTAAAGTCTTATAGTTATTTAAATATGTTTTGGCTTTTTCTTGAATGTCCAGTAAATTTTGCAAACGATCAGTGACTGCAGGTATAAGGGAAGACTCTACAGAAATTGGCAAGGCCTTGGGATGATATCCATTTAAGAAGTAAAACGGTGTACAATGTGTTGCAGAATGAACACTGTTGTTATAAATGAACTCCGCTAATGGCAAGGCCTTGTCCCATTCACTAGTAATGTCAGTCATTAGGCAACGTAAGGTCTGAAGTAGTGTCTGATTTGCCCTTTCCGTTTTCCCATCCGTTTCTGGATGGAAGGCTGTTTTTACAGAGTTCTTTCCAAAACCTAGACGTGAACTGACTTCCACGATCCGAAATAATCTTAGATGGCAGGCCATGCAAACGGACAATATTAGTCATAAAAACGTTACTAAATTCTACTGCAGTTGGTATTTTATGCAATGGAACGAAATGTGCCATTTTTGACAAATAATCTACAACCACAAGGATGGTGGTGTACCCATTGGCTACTGGTAAATGAGTAATAAAATCTAAACTGATAGATTGCCACGGGCTTGGGGGAGTAGATAAAGGTTGTAATAACCCTGCTGGTGCTTTGTGTAAAGATTTATTTCTGGCACAAATGGGACAAGATGCTATGTAGTTATGAACATCTTTAGACAAGGAGGACCACCAAAATTGTTTCTTACAGTTATCTAAGGTCTTTTGATATCCGGGATGACCTGCTAAGGCTGAATCATGATTCCATGTTAACACTTTATTTTGCAATTCGGTAGTGGGTACGAATAAAAGACTATCATGGTAGAATAACCCGTCCTGAATTGTGTTTTTTGGATTTGCTATCCATTCCTGTATATTTAACTTAATGTGTTCTTCTCGTATGAAAGTCATGAAACTTTGTTGTACAATAGGTGCTACAATTTTGTGAGGAGGAATAATAGGAGGGCTTTCCATCTCTTTCCTTAAGTCAGCTGTATGCCCATAACGTGACAGAATATCTGATTGGATTTGTTTTGAGCCTGGCCTGTAAGTAATGATAAAGTCAAATGCGCTAAAGAAATTTAACCATCGCATTTGACGAGGTGTAAGTGCCTTAACAGAACTGAAGAATTGCAAATTCTTGTGGTCGCTAAAAATGGTCACAGGATATCGAGTACCCATTAAATGATGTCGCCACTCTGTAAAGACTAGTTTAATTGCTAGTAGCTCTCTCTCAGCCACCGTATAGTTCTGCTCAGCAGGAAGTAGTTTTTTGCAGTAGAACGCTACAGGATGTAATTGCCCATCCTGTGAGTCCCTCTGGGAGAGAACTCCTCCCACTGCAACCTGTGACGCATCCGCCTCCACAAAGAAGGGGAGCTCAGAATCAGAATGTCTCAGTAACGGTGCTGAAGTAAATTTTCTTTTAATCTGGTGAAAGCTTGAGCTGCCTTGTCTGTCCAAGAAAAAGCCTGTCCTTTTTGCAACAGTTTAGTGATAGGCACAACAGTTTCTGCAAACTGAGGGATAAAACGCCTATAAAAATTGGCAAATCCCAACACTTTTTGTACTTCTTTAACAGACGTCGGTTCTGGCCAATCCAATATGGCACTCACTTTCTTTAGATCCATCATTATGCCAGCTGTTGACAAACAATACCCTAAAAATTCTACAGTATCAGTATTAAATATGCACTTCTCCAATTTCGCAAAGAGGTGGTTTTCTTGTAATTTTTTCAACACCGCCTTTACGTGTGGCACATGTTCTTCTTTATTTTTTGAATAAATGAGAATGTCATCTATGTACACTATTACACAGATGTCAAGAAACTCGCTTAGGACCTCATTAATAAAATATTGAAAGGCCGAGGGGCATTACACAGACCAAAGGGCATAACAGTGTATTCGAATAAACCAAACTTGGTTCTAAATGCTGTTTTCCACTCATCATGCTCTTTGACCCGTATAAGATGATAAGCCCCTCGAAGGTCCAATTTAGTGTACACAGTGGAATGATGCAGCTGGTCAAGTAAGAATGGGATCAATGGTAACGGATACTTATTTTTAATAGTGGCTTTATTCAACCCACGATAGTCAATGCACGCTCTTAAGCCACCATCCCGTTTCGAGACGAAAAATAGTGGCGAAGAGATGGGGGATGTAAAATGTCGCATAAAGCCTAAGGCCAATAGATCATCTAAATAACTTTGCAGGTATTGTGTTTCTTCCTCTGAAAGAGCATACACTCTACTACTGGGAAGCGGAGCTCCTGGGATTAAATCTATACGACAATCGTATGATCTATGTGGGGGTAGAGTAGTAGCTTTTACGGGGTCAAAAACGTCTTTAAACTCCTGATATTCCTTAGCTATAGTAGGAGAAGGTGTTGTGGTGGTGGCGCAATGTAACACCGTCATGGAGTCAATGTGTGCATCCTGGTAACAATGTGATCGGCAATATAAAGAGTCTAAAGTCACTGTTCTTAAATCCCAATTCATTTTTGGGTTGTGCACCATCAACCATGGTACACCTAAAATAAGACCAAAGGTGGGTGTGTCTATGAGGTCAAAGCTTATTATTTCTGTGTGACCATTCTGACAGACCATAGTGATGGGACAAGTCTGATTGGTTATTAATCCAGTTGACAATGCAGAACCGTCAACAGCACAAGCTGGTTCTGGTTGTGCCTTAGATACTGAGGGAATATGCAATTTTTGTGCTAATCGGCTATCTAGGAAGTTTCCTGTCGCTCCAGAGTCTAAAAGAACTGAATCTGAATGTCTGATTTGTGTACCTAAAATCAATGTCACCTGAATGATGAAATGTCTGGGTATACGAGCTACTGTGTTGGCTAAATGTTGGGAGATCTGTGAAACTGTGTCTCTCGTCAAGGCGACCTCCGTTCCTGACGAGCTCTTTAGTTTTCCTGCTCTGTATTAATGGAAGCTGTGGCATTAACCTTTTTAGGTACTTTTGTTTTAAAAGAACAATCTCTGGTAAAATGTCCAGACCGACCACAATATAAGCATAGATTTAATTTACGCCTCCTATCCTTTTCTTCTGCAGATAATGGTCCCTTGATCCCTCCTATCTGCATCGGTTCTGGCTCTGGTAATTTGCTTTCAGCATCATTCTTGTCATTCTTAACCACAATCAATCTAGTATCTGTTCTAGCTCTTTCCCCTTTTCGTTCTCCAAGGCGATGATCTAGTTTTACCACTAAATCTACGAAGTCTGAGTAATCTTCTGGTAACTCAACAATATGTGCAAGAGCGTCTTTCAAGTCATCCCGCAATCCCCTATAGAATAGGGAAGTGCGTTTTTCCTCTGGCCATTGGGTCTCCGTCAGCAACCTGTTAAAGGTGGTTAAATAACTCAACAGGTCCTTACTTCCTTGTTTTAAATTCAACAACTCATTATCGCTAGCCTTAGCATAGGTGTGCTTAGCGAACAATTTGGTCATGGTGGCTTTAAACAACTGCCAATTATACAAGATGGGGTCATTCCTATCTATGTATGGGATTAGCGGCTGTGCCCCCCAAATAAGACAGCACAAAGGCCACTCTGGATGCATCGGTAGGGATAGCTTGTGGCTTACAAATAAAATGCAGTTGACACTGACTAATAAAGACATTAAACTTAGCACTATCACCAAAGAAACGTTCCGGTGCAGCCAAAGGTACAACATTAGGAACCGCTACTGTTACATGTACTGGCGATGATGCTGCATCAGATGCCATGACAGTGTTCGATTTTTTTGATCGAGCACCAGTTTCTGCAGGGGTCTTGAAAACTTTAGGAAAGGGACTGTCCCATAAAGACTCCCTAGGTTTGTATCGTATTAACTCATTACGCAACTCTGTATTTTCTTCTTTTAATCTTTGCATTTCTAACTGCTGATTCTGTAGCATTACTGCTACAGTTTGATCTTGATTAGTGTCCTCAATCAAAGCTTGGGCCATGGCTTGAGCATCAATGTGGTCGTTCTCTGGGTCCATATCTCTCAAAAAGAACTTGAGTTTTTGTGAAGGCTTGCGCTTCTGTCAAGCCTCCACTCACCTGAAATCCAGGATGTTCGATTTGAGAGATAAGACGCTTGTTCTCTACGCCGCCAAAAATCTACGCCTGTCAAACCGTATGTATAACACAGTGTTGGACTTGGCATCTTTTGGCGTGTTTCCCCTGACTTTTTGCTTTCTGACCTCCCGGTTTTGACTCTGTTTTTGCTGGTGTAATGATTCTGCGCACTTTCCTCACTGCGGTCCAGTGGGAAAGTGCAAGTGCTCCTGTATAAAATGTGTTATGGATTGGTGTTTCCATGATTGGCCTATTTGGTTTATGTGTCAGTCCCTTGTAAAGTGCACTGAGAGTGCCAGGGCCTATAGACCAAATGCTGTTGGTGGGCTGCAGCACTGGATTGTGCCACCCACGCAAACAGCCCGTAAAGTGTAACTCGGGCCTGCCATCACAGAGCCTGTGCGCAGCCTGGGGCTGCCATGTCGACTTGGCAAGTGCACACACTTGCAAGTCCCTAAACCTTCCCTTTGCTACATGTTAGTCACCCCTAAGGTAGGCCCAAGGTACCCCTGTGGGCAGGGTGCGTTGTATGCGAAAGGTAGGACATGTCCTGGTGTGTGTGGCATGTCCTGATAGTGAATTACAGCCTAGTTCGTTTTTCACTATTGCAAGGCTACCTGTTCCCCCTATGCCAGAACGGGCAGTTTTGATTATTACAGCTTATAAACCTAACTGACCCCGGGAACATGGTAGAAATTCGAGTTTAGTATGCCTGGACTCAGAATGATAAAATGCAGCTTTTAGTGAAGTTGGTTTAAACATTCTGTGTTTGAAAATACCACTTTTAGAAAGTGGGTATTTTCTTGTCTAACCATCCAAGCCTGCCTCTGCGAGGCTGTGTATTCCTTGTCTGGAGTGTGAGTGACAGGGGCTGGGGGATGCCAGGAGACAGGGTGAGTCAGCACAGGGCTGAATAGCAAGATCTACACGTAGATGGGTGGGAGGGGTCGCACCTGGGCCCTGAATAGGACAGTGCCTTCCCTCCACAATGCTGGCTCCACCTCCTGTGGTGCGTCTGATGTCCCTGGCCTACTCACTGAAAGAAGGGACAGAGACTTGTCAACAAAGTGCTCCAGAACTGGTTTGGACTAGGCAAAGGCCTCTCTGCCTTCAGAGAACAAAGGAATTTGGGATATAAATATTGGGGCCCTGACCCCATGAATTTAGATCTCGCTGGAATCAAGGAACCTGCCAAGACGAAGAGCTGGAAGAGCTGCCAGGAGGAGTACTGCCCCTTTGCTGTGTTGTTGCTTTGTTGGGTTGGCCTGCAGCTGCTGCTTCTGCCTTGGGCAGTGAAAGGACTGGACGGAACTTTCTACAAACTTGTGCTGAGTATCTCCAAGGGCCTGGAACCGAGCTGGCCTCCTGTTAAGAAGTCTCAGGGACTACAAAGACTTCACAAGCCTCTGGGTACCGCTTCTGGAACGCTGTTTCAGTTGCCACAGAGGAAGGGAACTGCAACCGACTCCGTCAACCGAATCCATCCCTGGCCGGTGACCTGTTTGCACCGCAGACCGCATCGCCCCGCTTCGCATCGCAACCCTGGTCTCACCGTGGGCGACGTCCGACGCTGCCAACATCGAGCCGCTGCTTGCACCGTGACCTGTGGGCACCGCAGTTCGCATCGCATCGCTTCACTGTGCCAGCCGGACCAGACCGACGCTGTCGCTGCAACTGGCTCAAGAGTCGTGACCGCACCGCATTTGGGGCACCGCTCGCACGTCTGCGACGCACCGCTCCGACTCGCACCGCTGTCCGACGCCAGCTCCCGCACTCCGGCTAGGTCGCCTGCATCGCAACCTGTCAGCACCGCATCGAGCATCGTCTCACCCTGCATCGCACGCCTTGGACTCACCGACTCCGTCTGCACGACGCTCATCGAGCCGCTGCCTGCACCGCATCGAGGGACACCGCACCTTGCATCGCTCCGTCTTGCACCGCAACCGCGACGAACGCCGACCGGCTCGTACACTCCGTACCAGCCACAACGAGAAAGGTACTGTAACCGAGTCTGTTCACGACTCTGCTGGCCCGTATCAACGCGGTCGGCTGGAACTGTTAGACTCTGCGGTTTTCAGCATCACGGTAGGCTCGGACGGAGCTACCGACTCGTACTGAACTTTGCTTTTGTGCTATTCCTGCAAAGAAGAAGTTACCGTATCAAGTATTCATTCGTAAAGTATAGTATTGTGGATTTTTGTCGTAATTGGTCTTGTCTTGAGTATATAAAATATTGGTTATTTTTCTAAACTGGTGTGGTGTCCGTTTGTAGTGCTTACACTGTATTACTGTGGGTTATGTGCAAATGCTTTACACACTGCCTCTGAATTAAGCCTGACTGCTCGTGCCAAGCTACCACGAGGGTGAGCAGGGGTTACTTCACGAGTGTAACACCCTTACCCTGACTAGGAAGAAGGGTCCCTACTTGGACAAAGGTGCAAGCCCTTGCCAACTAGAGATCCCATTTCTAACATTGGTTGTCAGCGGTGAGGATAGGACTTGTGTTTGCACTTGACTTACAGTGATTGGTGTGCACTACTACCATATCGCAGACCATTACGTACCACATACTGGTTCTTTTTCTTTTGACCTATTTTTGATCTTGCCAGTTTTCAACTCACTACTTTTGTCATGCCTGAATCAATTGCATCATCCGTTGCATCTCTGGAAGTTATCTTTGAGGAGGATAGGTTGGAATCCTACGCCGTAAAGGAGCTACGAGCGATTTGTAAAAACCTGAAAGTCCAAATTAAAGGCCTCACAAGGAAGGAGGAGCTACAAAAGGCGCTGAGGGCCTGGGTAGCAGCCAGACATGCCACTGGGCAGCCTGGTAATCTCAGTGAGGAGGTGGAGGAGCCTATTTCCAGGGTGGATGTGCTTTTGGGTAGGGGGGAACCCGCCAGGTCAGGCAGCAGCAGTCTGTCCCCAGAGGAGCTGGAGGACAGGCAAGGCAGTTTGAGCTGCAGAAGCTCAGGCTGGAGAATGAGCGGGAGGAGAAGAGATTGGCCATAGAGGAGAGGAAGATGCTCTTAAAGCATGAGAGAGAACTGAAGGAGCTAGAACTTAGGAGTAAGTCAGGCTCAGATGGTGGCAGCAATTCGTCCAGAAAGGCAGACAGGATTGTGCACATTCCCAAGAACGTAGGCAAGGAGTTCAAGAAGGGGGATGACATACAAAGGTGGTTTCAGGGTTATGAGGCAGCCATACACATGAATGGGGTCCCTGAGGAGAATTGGGGAGCAGGATTGTGGCCACTTTTCCCTGAAGAAGCAAGGGATGCTCTGATAGCTTTGGGTAAGGGGTATCACCTCACCTATGCTGACATGAAGGATGCCCTTCTCACGAAGTATGGTCTTACTCCTGAAAAGTACAGGGATCAGTTCAGGTCCAGTAAGAAGTCTGATGCCAACACTTGGTTGGAATGTGTGGATGTGTTCTGCAGGTCTCTGGATGGTTGGGTGAAGGGCAGTAGTGTAACAGATTTTCAGGGGCTCTACAACTTGATTGCATGGGAGCACTTGTCTAGTCTATGTTTTGCAGATCTGCGCCAGCACCTAGTTGATAGTAAGCTAACTGACCCCAGGAAGCTTGCTATGGAAGCGGACCGCTGGGTGAGTACCAGGGTCCACAAGAAAGCGTTTGGGGGAGACTCAGCCAAAGGTGGGCAGGGTCCCCAGCAGAAAGGTGGGGGGACAAGGGTAAAGCACAGGAGTTCTCTAAAGGGCCCCAAACTAGTACCCAGGGTAAAGGTTCCCAGCCCCCGGTGATAAGAAGAAAGGGGTCTCTACAGGGAAGCCTGTTGAGACCGGCCCCCACAAGTGTTATGCATGTGACCAGGTAGGTCACTTTAAGGGGGACCCCAAGTGCCCGAAGGGGACACAGCCACCCACCGGTGGACAGTCCAAAGTGTTGGCTAGTGTAGCGCTTGGGGAGGAGGGGTGCCCACAGGAGGGTGGGGATCCCGCAGAAATGACCCTTGTCTCACTAGGGGACAGTGAGATGGTCCCAGGAAACCAGGTGCCCCCTAACACAAAGAAATATAGCACCTGGGTGACCATTAATGGGAACAGGGTAGAGGCTCTCAGAGATACTGGAGCCAGTGTGACCTCAGTCCGGTGTCACCTGGTGTCTGAGAAGCAAGTAGTCCCAGGAGCATTCCACCAAGTAGTTGCTGTCGACAACTCTGAGCGCCAGTGTATGGTGGCGCAGGTTCCCTTTGAATGGGGGGGTCTCAGGTCCCTTAAGGGTGGTTGTGAGCCCTACCATGCCTGTAGATTGTCTGCTAGGAAACGACCTGGAGCAGTCCTCATGGAAGGAGGTTGAGCTCAGGTCTCACTTGGAGATGCTTGGGTTGCCAGAGTGGGCATGCGTGTCTACTCGGTCAATGGCAGCCAGAAAGGGTGATCAAAAGGACTTGGAGCCTGAAACAGTGGCCCAAGTCCCTGCCAAGAGAAAGGGCAGGGGGCGCGGGAAACAGGCCCCCAAAGTTCCCACGGACCGGGAGGAGGCGGACCTCGAGGGGGACGCCCGGTGCCTACAGGGAGCAGGTAGCCGAACTGGGAGACATCTCTGAGCTGACCCATTGGCAGCAAGAAGGGGTCCCACCAGGGAGGAGTTCTGCAGGGAGCAGAACGAGTGCCCTACTCTGGAGGGTCTGCGGCGGCAGGCTGCAGACCAGGCAGCTGGTAATCAGTCCGGGTCACATCTGATCTACTGGGAGAGTGGTCTCCTATACAGTGAGCCTAAGGTTGCTGAGCCTGGGTCAGCCCGTGTGCTGGTGGTACCCCAGCGCTTCAGGACCTTCCTACTGGGTCTGGCTCATGACGTGCCTTTGGCAGGACATTTGGGGCAGGACAAGACCTTTGACAGGCTTGTCACCCACTTCTTTTGGCCCCAAATGCGAAGGCAGTCAGATGCACACTGTAGGTCTTGCCAAACTTGCCAGGCAAGTGGTAAGAGTGGGAGGAAGGTCAAAGCTCCTCTCCAACCTTTTCCTGTTGTTGGAACACCCTTCGAAAGGGTAGGGATGGATATTGTGGGGCCACTGGATCCCAAGACAGCCATGGGCAACAGGTACATCCTGGTCTTGGGGGACCATGCCACCCGGTACCCGGAGGCAATCCCTCTCAGGACAACGACGGCGCCAGTGGTGGGCCGGGCGTTAATGGGGATCTTTTCCCGTGTGGGATTCCCCAGAGAGGTGGTTTCTGATAGGGGGACCAATTTCATATCGAAGTATATGACATCCCTGTGGAAGGAGTGTGGTGTAACCTACAAGTTCACCACTCCTTACCACCCACAAGGAAACGGTCTGGTGGAGAGATTCAACCAGACCTTGAAAGGCATGATCAAGGGTCTAACAGAACCCATGAGGTGTAAGTGGGACGTCCTCTTGCCATGCCTACTCTTTGCGTACAGGGAGGTGCCTCAGAAGTCTATTGGGTACAGCCCCTTTGAGCTCCTGTATGGCCACCCTGTCAGAGGACCTCTGAGTCTGGTAAAGGAAGGCTGGGAGGCAGCTCCCAGGAAAACTCCCCAGGATGTATTTAGCTACATGCTGGCCTTTAGAAACCAAACTGCCCGCTTCAGGAAACTCGCTCAGGCGAACCTAGAAGCAAGCCAGGAAGAAATGAAGAGATGGTATGACCAGAATGCCACTCTGGTCGAATTTCAACCTGGGCAAAAGTGTGGGTCATGGCCCCAGTAGCACCTTGTGCCTTGCAGGACAAGTGGACTGGGCCATATGAGGTAAAGGAGCGCAAAAGTGACGTCACCTACCTGGTGGATTTGCAGGCTCCAAGGAACCCTTTGAGGGTCCTTCACGTGAACCGCCTCAAGCCCCACTTCGAGAGGTCCGAAGTGAGTATGCTCTTGGCGACAGATGATGGGGTGGAAGAGGAGAGTGAGCCTCTCCCTGACCTCCTGTCTACCAAGGAGCATGATGGGTCAGTAGAGGGTGTGATCCTCTCCCCTACTCTGACTCAGGAGCAGCAGGGGGACTGTCGCCAGTTGTTGGGACAGTTCGCCCCACTGTTCTCTCTGACCCCCGGTGTAACTCACTGGTGTACCCATGACGTGGACACCGGTGACAGCCCTCCTGTGAAGCACAAGATTTACAGGTTGACTGACCGGGTCAGAGCCAGCATCAAGGAGGAGGTCTCTAAGATGTTGGCGTTAGGGGTGATTGAGCCCTCCCACAGTCCTTGGGCCAGCCCAGTGGTCTTGGTCCCAAAGGCTGCGGCGCCCGGTGCCACTCCAGAACTCCGGTTTTGTGTGGACTACCGTGGGCTCAATGCCGTCACCAGGACTGACGCGCACCCCATCCCCAGAGCTGATGAACTCATTGATCGGTTGGGAGCTGCCCGGTTCCTCAGCACGTTTGATTTGACGTCTGGGTACTGGCAGATTGCCTTAACCGATGGGGCCAAGGAGAGATCAGCATTCTCAACCCCAGAAGGTCATTACCAATTCCGGGTGATGCCCTTTGGGTTGAAGAATGCCCCTGCCACCTTTCAGAGGTTGGTCAATCAGGTGTTGGCTGGGCTGGAGGATTTCAGTGCCGCCTACCTGGTTGACATTGCTGTGTTCAGTTCCAGCTGGGAAGAACATTTACAGCACCTTGAGAAAGTGTTGAGGGCTCTGCAAGGTGCAGGCCTCACGATCAAGGCCAAGGGCAGGGTTCTGTGGTGTACTTGGGACACCAGGTAGGAAGCGGCCAGGTGGCGCCCCTACAACCCAAGATTGACACCATTCTGGCTTGGGAACCCCCCAAGACCCAGACAGAGGTGAGAGCCTTCTTAGGTCTCACCGGTTACTATAGGAGATGTGTTAAGGGCTATGGCACCATCGTTGCCCCCTTAACAGAGCTGACCTCTAAGAGGCAGCCCAGGAAAGTGATCTGGACTGAGTCCTGCCAGAAAGCTTTTGATGCCCTGAAGGCAGCCATGTGCACGGCGCCCGTGCTCAAGGCACCTGACTTCTCCAAGGAATTCGTCGTGCAGACTGACGCTTCAGAGCATGGTGTGGGAGCGGTGCTCTCACAACTGAACGAAGAGGGCCTGGATCAGCCTGTAGTCTTCCTTAGCAGGAGACTACTTCCCAGGGAACAGAGGTGGAGTGCCATAGAAAGGGAAGCTTTTGCTGTGGTCTGGGCACTGAAGAAGTTGAGACCATACCTGTTTGGGACTCACTTCCGGGTTCAGACAGACCACAGGCCCCTCAGATGGTTGATGCAAATGAAGGGTGAGAATCCAAAACTGCTGAGGTGGTCCATCTCCCTACAGGGAATGGACTTTACGGTGGAACACCGTCCTGGTACAGAACACGCCAACGCAGATGGTCTGTCCAGGTTCTTCCGCCTTAGTGAAGAGAACTCCAATGGGGTTGGGTAGTTCTCCCTACTTTCAGCTGGAGGGGACATGTGTTGGACTTGGCATCTTTTGGCGTGTTTCCCCTGACTTTTTGCTTTCTGACCTCCCGGTTTTGACTCTGTTTTTGCTGGTGTAATGATTCTGCGCACTTTCCTCACTGCGGTCCAGTGGGAAAGTGCAAGTGCTCCTGTATAAAATGTGTTATGGATTGGTGTTTCCATGATTGGCCTATTTGGTTTATGTGTCAGTCCCTTGTAAAGTGCACTGAGAGTGCCAGGGCCTATAGACCAAATGCTGTTGGTGGGCTGCAGCACTGGATTGTGCCACCCACGCAAACAGCCCGTAAAGTGTAACTCGGGCCTGCCATCGCAGAGCCTGTGCGCAGCCTGGGGCTGCCATGTCGACTTGGCAAGTGCACACACTTGCAAGTCCCTAAACCTTCCCTTTGCTACATGTTAGTCACCCCTAAGGTAGGCCCAAGGTACCCCTGTGGGCAGGGGTGCGTTGTATGCGAAAGGTAGGACATGCCCTGGTGTGTGTGGCATGTCCTGATAGTGAATTACAGCCTAGTTCGTTTTCACTATTGCAATGCTACCTGTTCCCCCTAGGCCAGAACGGGCAGTTTTGATTATTACAGCTTATAAACCTAACTGACCCCGGGAACATGGTAGAAATTCGAGTTTAGTATGCCTGGACTCAGAATGATAAAATGCAGCTTTTAGTGAAGTTGGTTTTAACATTCTGTGTTTGAAAATACCACTTTTAGAAAGTGGGTATTTTCTTGTCTAACCATCCAAGCCTGCCTCTGCGAGGTTGTGTATTCCTTGTCTGGAGTGTGAGTGACAGGGGCTGGGGATGCCAGGAGACAGGGTGAGTCAGCACAGGGCTGAATAGCAAGATCTACACGTAGATGGGTGGGAGGGGTCGCACCTGGGCCCTGAATAGGACAGTGCCTTCCCTCCACAATGCTGGCTCCACCTCCTGTGGTGCGTCTGATGTCCCTGGCCTACTCACTGAAAGAAGGGACGGAGACTTGTCAACAAAGTGCTCCAGAACTGGTTTGGACTAGGCAAAGGCCTCTCTGCCTTCAGAGAACAAAGGAATTTGGGATATAAATATTGGGGCCCTGACCCCATGAATTTAGATCTCGCTGGAATCAAGGAACCTGCCAAGACGAAGAGCTGGAAGAGCTGCCAGGAGGAGTACTGCCCCTTTGCTGTGTTGTTGCTTTGTTGGGTTGGCCTGCAGCTGCTGCTTCTGCCTTGGGCAGTGAAAGGACTGGACGGAACTTTCTACAAACTTGTGCTGAGTATCTCCAAGGGCCTGGAACCGAGCTGGCCTCCTGTTAAGAAGTCTCAGGGACTACAAAAACTTCACAAGCCTCTGGGTACCGCTTCTGGAACGCTGTTTCAGTTGCCACAGAGGAAGGGAACTGCAACCGACTCCGTCAACCGAATCCATCCCTGGCCGGTGACCTGTTTGCACCGCAGACCGCATCGCCCCGCTTCACATCGCAACCCTGGTCTCACCGTGGGCGACGTCCGACGCCGCCAACATCGAACCGCTGCTTGCACCGTGACCTGTGGGCACCGGAGTTCGCATCGCATCGCTTCACTGTGCCAGCCAGACCAGACCGACGCTGTCGCTGCAACTGGTTCAAGAGTCGTGACCGCACCGCATTTGGGGCACCGCTCGCACGTCTGCGACGCACCGCTCCGACTCGCACCGCTGTCCGACGCCAGCTCCCGCACTCCGACTAGGTCGCCTGCATCGCAACCTGTCAGCACCGCATCGAGCATCGTCTCACCCTGCATCGCACGCCTTGGACTCACCGACTCCGTCTGCACGACGCTCATCGAGCCGCTGCCTGCACCGCATCGAGGACACCGCACCTTGCATCGCTCCGTCTTGCACCGCAACCGCGACGAACGCCGACCGGCTCGTACACTCCGTACCAGCCACAACGAGAAAGGTACTGTAACCGAGTCTGTTCACGACTCTGCTGGCCCGTATCGACGCGGTCGGCTGGAACTGTTAGACTCTGTGGTTTTCAGCATCACGGTAGGCTCGGACGGAGCTACCGACTCGTACGAACTTTGCTTTTGTGCTATTCCTGCAAAGAAGAAGTTACCGTATCAAGTATTCATTCGTAAAGTATAGTATTGTGGATTTTTGTCGTAATTGGTCTTGTCTTGAGTATATAAAATATTGGTTATTTTTCTAAACTGGTGTGGTGTCCGTTTGTAGTGCTTACACTGTATTACTGTGGGTTATGTGCAAATGCTTTACACACTGCCTCTGAATTAAGCCTGACTGCTCGTGCCAAGCTACCACGAGGGTGAGCAGGGGTTACTTCACGAGTGTAACACCCTTACCCTGACTAGGAAGAAGGGTCCCTACTTGGACAAAGGTGCAAGCCCTTGCCAACTAGAGATCCCATTTCTAACACACAGCTTAACAAGAACAGATCTTCAGGGGAAGAGGAAAATGGGACAAAATAAAACAGAACAGAAAGAAAACACTCTGCTGGATTCGGATCTTGGCACGACTGTGGCGCTGATCGTGATACCTTAACCACTCTGTAAACACAGCAATTCTTCTGGGACAATATCTATGTACAAACGATAAGATCAATAAACATTCATTAACCTACTTAGTTGAATACTGTGAGAAGTTGGCCTGGTAAATGCTGTCCACTAATTATAGTGGGCACCTTGCACCAGTCCAAACAACCCCTTATTGGAGATAGGTTAAAGACAACCTTTATTGAAAGCTATCCTAGTGGTAGCTATGGAGAGCAGCCTTCAGGCTAAGTCTTGAAGGAATGTAAAGCAGCTTGTTTTACCAGTCTATAATCTCTTGAGTGACCAAATGAAAGAGCACCACACCAGGTATATATTCAAAATATATGTATTTATTGCTAAACACACCCCTCTAGTCTCTTTATGAGGCTAGAGTTCGAAGTACATAAGTTATAAGATATTAAATCACAGTAATAGCACAAATACACGTTTGGGCCCTAGGGGCGTACCAAACCATATACCAATAAAGTGGTATGCGAACCACGACTGAACTAGACACTAGGCCTAGAGCCTCTAGAAGTGCTTGGACCACAAGGAACCACCCAAGGTAGTGACACAGGGGACCCACGGGAGACGCGTGCAGTGTAAATACACAACCGCGATACGCCGTTAACTTCTATGGAGAAAGTCGGGATCGGGAAAATAGAGGAAAGGGACACTTAAAAGAGGACTAGGACAAAACCCTTTGAGATCTAGGACTTTGAAGAGTCTCTACCCACGGGAGCACCGGAGTACTCGTGTTACCTCACCCAGGGAGGCCGGGTGCATAGGTGCCTTTCGGGGTCGGGTTTCGTCGTCGATTCGAATGGCGATCTGCTGCAAAGTGCTGCTGGCGGCCAAGAGAAAAGTGTCCGGGTGGATCCAAGAGTGGATCGGAGTTCTGGTGAACCTGAAAGCAGAGGGGACAGAGTCTGGGTCACTAGCCAGTGACCAGGAAGGCGATGGACAGACGCCCACCGATGTCGAGTGCTTCAGGTGCGTTGACGGTCGTCTTGACTCTTCAGCCACGAGGTCCGGGAGGCGTTGTCGGCAACCAGGAGCAGGATTCAGGCTGGTACACGATGTCTGTCGAGTGCTGAGGTGTCGGCGACTGGATTGGACCCAACAAGCCTTGGTAACGGCAAGTCTCGGTTAAGATGTAGATCGTCGATGGTGCAGACCAGCAAGGTCTGTGGAACTCACCCAGCGAGGGTAAGTGAGGGCAGGCCTGGAGCAACCAGGATGCCAAGTAAGAAAAAGATTGGCCTTCGTTAAGGGCTACTAGCCAACGGGCTAGCGACCGCGAAGGAGCCTCGTAACGCCGCACGTGGAGCTGGCTTACAGGACACTCGTGGAGTGGGGGCCAGGGATCTTCGGTGCAAGTGGTGCTGGAGGCTAGGGCTACTTGGAGCCCAAAGCATGACTTCTTGGAAGACCCAGAATATGATGCACTTGCAAATGTGCTCAGTGTCCAGGGGTCACGGTCTCAAGTCACCCACGATAGCCACGGGCCTCAGCTTTGCTGGGGACTCAGGGTAGCCTTGGGGAAGTCTGAGAATCCACCTCTGGTGATGCGATGACTTCGGCGTCTGACGGGAGCTTCAGAAATGCGAACCGGACAGATGCTTCTTTGGTGCCTGCCAAGCAGGGGAGTCACTCCTTGACCCCAAGGGAGATTCTTCAGTCCTCTAATCTGGTCGTAGAGCGTCGAAGGTCCAGGATTCAGTTTCAGAGTTTCGTCCAGGTATAATCTAAAGTTCTAAGGACTGGGTTCCTACCTTTATTCTAAAGATAGGGGTTGGACTACTCTGTGGCCCCACCTATGGGTGGGTCAGGGCAGAGGGGTGGCTACACCCCTTTCCCTTTGTCCAGTTCGCGCCAAAGCAGGGGCTGCAAGCCCCTGATCCGGTTTGAACTGGGGTATGCACAGGGACACCAAGTGTGCCCCCAGTGCAGGACTTCAAAGCACCAGAAAGTGCTCCCGCCCAGCCCCAATACACATTATCCTGTCTGGGGAGGTGGTCACACCTCCCTGGGACAGGAAACCTATTGTCCAGGCCTCCCCTGCCGGAGTTTCGTCCAGCAGCAGGAGGCCAGACTTGTGTCTGTGGCAGCAGCATCCATTTTGTGATGCCAGGCTTTAGAAAGAAGTTACCGGACCAGGCCAGGGTTAACATGTCTCTCCCTCTAGAAGGGTGGAATGCTACCCCCGCCGCCAGGATTGGCGGGGGGTAGTATTCCAAGATGTTTGACACCAAACACGACATGTTTAGGTGCAGCCATTCCAAAGTTAGCATTTTACCGCAAGGATATAATGCGCTTAAGAGTATATGGTCAGGCTGCACTACAAACAGCATCAGAGATGGTCTCCGAACGCTGCAGAGGGGCCCTGCTCATGCAGGGGCACCCTCTCACATAGGAACCATGCACTCTGCCTTTAGGATTGATAAGGCCTGCCTTAGGAGTGACTTATAGGTTTATATGTGTGTATGTATTTCGTGATATAGGTAACCTATATCACAGTAAGGGGTGCATGCACCACCTTACCCAGGCTGCAGTAGCAGACCTGTGGTGTCAGTTTGGATGGCCTTCCAGGGGTGGCATAATACATGCTGCAGCCCCTGGCAGGCCTCTGAGGTACCTATGCCCTTGGTACATAGTATACCATATACTAGGGACTTATAAGGGCACTCCAGATCCCAATCAGTGATGTGCCTAAGGCACATGGAAACCTTTTACAGAGAAAGCAGATAGACTGGGGCCCTGAATAGCAGGATCCCAGTCCAACTAAGTCATAAACCAGCAAAACACCATAAAAAAGTGGGGGCAACCATATAGTCAGATTCCACCTTCCTACATAACCCCCCCAAACGAAAGGAGATAAGGCTAACCTTGGCCAGTTGAGCCTTCATTGACTAAGTGGTCATATAAGGAAGCACCTGCACTAGCATGGTTGCCCCCTGTCTTATGGCCCACTAAGCAATCCCTCACCCTAAGGGTATGAGAGGGTCTCCACCATGGGGAATCACTACCTGTGGTGTGCTTAGGTAAAGTACAAGGCTGGTGAGGTGTCTGAGTAGGGAAGTGAGGCCCTAGGAATGTTGGCCTCAGCTTCCTCAGATCACTGGTCACCATGTATGCCTGTCTTTCCATGACTGAGTTGCACTTTGCTCTAAGGGTCAACCTTTGGCTGCCTACAGCTGGGGGTTGGGTCCCTTTGGATGGACTACTGGAGGGACAGGGCAGGTTTGGAACCTTGAGGTCCCAGGTTTGCCCTTGCCTACCAGAGTCCTTCTGGGGGAGGTCCCTACATAAAGGCATGGGGGATCCCTCAGTGTGTAGAGGAGTTTTCACCTGGCTAGGGCTACTAGACTGGGTGCCCCTAATCTGCTGATGGGGGTTCCTCTGGACAGGGGGCCCTGGGGGTCCACTGACCTCCCTGACCTCTGCAGCCCTGGGCTGGCTGAGGCAGGGTAGAGAGGGGCAGGTTACCTGCTCCAGACTGGGTACCACCTTGGAAGGGTCCTCTGCCATCAGGGGGTGGTCAGGCCAGGCCTGACTACCTCTGTGGCAGTTCCTTCACTAGGGGTAGGGTCAGTTCCCTGAGGAGGCTGACCCTTACCTACTGTCTGGGGGAAGAAGACTTTTCTTCAACCCTTGTGCTCTCTTTTGGGGGAGAGTGGGCCATTCTTTCAGGCTCCATCTCTCCAAATTCTTGGGCTGGGGCTGTGGCCATCACAGCCCCACTAACCTTTACAGGGACGCCCAACATCCTAAGATGGGTTTGGTGTTCAACTTCAGCCCAGGCTGAAATTTCCAAATCATTGCCCATCAGGCAATCTACAGGTAAGGTGGGGGACACTGCCACTCTCTTTGGGCCTGTGACCCCCTCCCAGCTGAGATTGACTATGGCCATGGGGTGATCTGTTCTGACACCATCAATGTTGGTCACCTGGTACTTAAACTCAGGTAAAAACTGGTGAGGGGGACTAGTTTCCCTGCCACCATGGTGACACTAGCCCCTGTGTCCCTAAATGCCACAGCTTTCTGACCATTAATTATTGGCTCCAATCTGTACCTGCCCAACGCTGTGGGACCCATGGTAAAGGTGGCAAATCCTATACCACCATCAGAGTCAGAGGAGTCTGTTGAGGGGTCCCTGTCTAAACTAGGGCTCACCTCTGTTCCTCTTGCAAAAGCACCCAACTTTTGGGTGCACTACTCCCAACTGGAGGATTACTACTGGTAGTACCAGGAGGGGTGGTAGTTGTTGTGGGAGGAACATTTTCTTTATTGCCAATCCTGGGGCAACTGGGATCAGTTTTCCAGTGCCCAGGCTTTTTACAGACATGGCAATAGGGTTTCTTTTCAGGAGAGGAAGGAGTTTGGGACCCACCCCCAGAAGAGGAATTTTGGGGCCCTGTAGGGGACTTATCCTTAGATTTATCCCCACCTTTCTCTTGGGACTTAGTAGAATCTTTCTTCTGGTCACCACCCTGATTTCTAGTTTTTACTCTGGTTCTGACCCATTTGTCTGCCTTCTTTCCCAATTCTTGGGGAGAGGTCAGATCAGAGTCCACCAGATACTGGTGCAAAAGCTGGTTTTGACAATTATTAAGGATCTGCTCCCTCATAATCAAATTGTACAATCCTAAAAAGTCATGCACTTTGTTGCCATGTATCCAACCTTCCAGAGCCTTTGTAGCACAATCTACAAAATCAACCCAGTCTTGAGTCTGAGCTTTTTGGGTGTCTCTGAACTTCAACCTATACTGTTCAGTGGTTAGGCCAAACCCATCTATCAGAGCACTCTTCAAGACTGTGTAATTGTCAGCATCCTCTTCTCTTACAGTGAGGAGCTTGTCTCTACCTTTGTCTGCAAAGGAGAGCCACAAGATTGCTGCCCACTGCCTCTGGGGGACCTTCTGAACTTTACAGGCCCTCTCCAGTGCAGTTATCCATTTGTGGATGTCATCCCCACTCTGGTAGGGAGGGACAATCTTGTTTAGGTTTCTATGGTCATAAGACCTTTCCCTATCTCTAGGGATATTGCTGCCACCATGGGACTCTAGTCCCAACTTTCTTCTCTCTCTAAGGAGATCTAGGGATTCCCTATCTAAAGCCAATTGCTTTTTTCTGATTTCCAGCTGAGTTTCCTCATACTGGACCAGTCTGGTTCTCCTCTCATGAGAGGATTCCCTCCTGTGAGAAGAGACAGAGCTCCCTATAGAGGTGCCAGAGTGGTTAGACTCCTGAGAAGGAGATCTAGACTTCCTGGGCACACTCTTAATCCTTCCTGGGGGACAAAGAGGGCATCATCTTGATCATCCTCATCATCATCCACAGGAGGGATTGGGTTATCCAGGTCAGGGTCATTGTCACCCTCCTGGCCAGTTTCAGAGGGGGGCTGGGGGTATTGGTACCCCTGGCCTCGTCCTCTTCTTCTGCCCCACCCTCAGCTCCTACCCCTTCAGTCCCTACAGGCTTACTAAGGTCATAAGCCACCAACAACTCCTTGAGGTGTTGGGTGGTGGGGCTTTGGCCTGTCCTTATTTTTCTCAAGTTACATAAAGCTCTCAATTCCAAGAATGGGAGTGTATCATACTTGGAGGGTGGAAGCTCAATGGCTTCCTGCAAGGATTCTTTGAATCCTGCCCTTAAAGACATTACTAGTGTGGTGTGGTGTATGCACTACCTACTCTAGTGTGGCCTACTAAACTCTCTTGAGTTGTAGAAAGGGTTGTGCTATCCCTTAACACACAACTCTAAGTTCAGTAGAACTTACTGTATTCTAAGCTTAAATTATATGTACCTTAGGTACCTTTAGTGGTTTTCAGTTGATCAATTCAATTGAGATTATCTGGTAAAACAATAGCAAGCTGGAATCCCACACGCTGCACACCAATGTGAGAAGTTGGCCTGGTATATGCTGTCCACTAATTATAGTGGGCACCTTGCACCAGTCCAAACAACCCCTTATTGGAGATAGGTTAAAGACAACCTTTATTGAAAGCTATCCTAGTGGTAGCTATGGAGAGCAGCCTTCAGGCTAAGTCTTGAAGGAATGTAAAGCAGCTTGTTTTACCAGTCTATAATCTCTTGAGTGACCAAATGAAAGAGCACCACACCAGGTATATATTCAAAATATATGTATTTATTGCTAAACACACCCCTCTAGTCTCTTTATGAGGCTAGAGTTCAAAGTACATAAGTTATAAGATATTAAATCACAGTAATAGCACAAATACACGTTTGGGCCCTAGGGGCGTACCAAACCATATACTAATAAAGTGGTATGCGAACCACGACTGAACTAGACACTAGGCCTAGAGCCTCTAGAAGTGCTTGGACCACAAGGAACCACCCAAGGTAGTGACACAGGGGACCCACGGGAGACGCGTGCAGTGTAAATACACAACCGCGATACGCCGTTAACTTCTATGGAGAAAGTCGGGATCGGGAAAATAGAGGAAAGGGACACTTAAAAGAGGACTAGGACAAAACCCTTTGAGATCTAGGACTTTGAAGAGTCTCTACCCACGGGAGCACCGGAGTACTCGTGTTACCTCACCCAGGGAAGCCGGGTGCATAGGTGCCTTTCGGGGTCGGGTTTCGTCGTCGATTCGAATGGCGATCTGCTGCAAAGTGCTGCTGGCGGCCAAGAGAAAAGTGTCCGGGTGGATCCAAGAGTGGATCGGAGTTCTGGTGAACCTTAAAGCAGAGGGGACAGAGTCTGGGTCACTAGCCAGTGACCAGGAAGGCGATGGACAGACGCCCACCGATGTCGAGTGCTTCAGGTGCGTTGACAGTAGTCTTGACTCTTCAGCCACGAGGTCCGGGAGGCGTTGTCAGTGACCAGGAGCAGGATTCGGGCTGGTACACAATGTTTGTCGAGTGCTGAGGTGTCGGCGACCGGATTAGACCCAACAAGCCTTGGCAACGGCAAGTCTCGGTTAAGATGTAGGTCGTCGATGGTGCAGACCAGCAAAGTCTGTGGAACTCACCCAGTGAGGGTAAGTGAGGGCAGGCCTGGAGCAACCAGGATGCCAAGTAAGAAAAAGATTGGCCTTCGTTAAGGGCTACTAGCCAACGAGCTAGCGACCGCGAAAGAGCCTCGTGACGCCGCACGTGGAGCTGGCTTACAGGACACTCGTGGAGTGCGGGCCAGGGATCTTCGGTGCAGGTGGTGCTGGAGGCTAGGGCTACTCGTAGCCCAAAGCATGACTTCTTGGGAGACCCAGAAGATGATGCACTTGCAAATGTGCTCGGTGTCCAGGGGTCACGGTCTCAAGTCACCCACGATAGCCACGGGCCTCAGCTTTGCTGGGGACTCAGGGTAGCCTCGGGGAAGTCTGAGAATCCACCTCTGGTGATGCGATGACTTCGGCGTCCGACGGGAGCTTCAGAAATGCGAACCGGACAGATGCTTCTTTGGTGCCTGCCAAGCAGGGGAGTCACTCCTTGACCCCAAGGGAGATTCTTCAGTCCTCTAATCTGGTCGTAGAGCGTCGAAGGTCCAGGATTCAGTTTCAGAGTTTCATCCAGGTATAATCTAAAGTCCTGAGGACTGGGTTCCTACCTTTATTCTAAAGATAGGGGTTGGACTACTCTGTGGCCCCACCTATGGGTGGGTCAGGGCAGAGGGGTGGCTACACCCCTTTCCCTTTGTCCAGTTCGCGCCAAAGCAGGGGCTGCAAGCCCTGATCCGGTTTGAACTGGGGTATGCACAGGGACACCAAGTGTGCCCCCAGTGCAGGACTTCAAAGCACCAGAAAGTGCTCCCGCCCAGCCCCAATACACATTATCCTGTCTGGGGAGGTGGTCACACCTCCCTGGGACAGGAAACCTATTGTCCAGGCCTCCCCTGCCGGAGTTTCGTCCAGCAGCAGGAGGCCAGACTTGTGTCTGTGGCAGTAGCATCCATTTTGTGATGCCAGGCTTTAGAAAGAAGTTACCGGCCAGGCCAGGGTTAACATGTCTCTCCCTCTAGAAGGGTGGAATGCTACCCCCGCTACCAGGATTGGCGGGGGGGTAGTATTCCAAGATGTTTGACACCAAACACGACATGTTTAGGTGCAGCCATTCCAAAGTTAGCATTTTACCGCGAGGATATAATGCGCTTAAGAGTATATGGTCAGGCTGCACTACAAACAGCATCAGAGATGGTCTCCGAACGCTGCAGAGGGGCCCTGCTCATGCAGGGGCACCCTCTCACATAGGAACCATGCACTCTGCCTTTAGGATTGATAAGGCCTGCCTTACGGAGTGACTTATAGGTTTATATGTGTGTATGTATTTCGTGATATAGGTAACCTATATCACAGTAAGGGGTGCATGCACCACCTTACCCAGGCTGCAGTAGCAGACCTGTGGTGTCAGTTTGGATGGCCTTCCAGGGGTGGCATAATACATGCTGCAGCCCCTGGCAGGCCTCTGAGGTACCTATGCCCTTGGTACATAGTATACCATATACTAGGGACTTATAAGGGCACTCCAGATCCCAATCAGTGATGTGCCTAAGGCACATGGAAACCTTTTACACAGAAAGCAGATAGACTGGGGCCCTGAATAGCAGGATCCCAGTCCAACTAAGTCATAAACCAGCAAAACACCATAAAAAAGTGGGGGCAACCATATAGTCAGATTCCACCTTCCTACAAATACATCCACTAGTATCCTGATTTACATTGTACATAAAGATTATACCTTTCACTTTAATTTGCTGCTCAACATATAGCAGAGATAATGTCTCCCTTTTATCATCAGATGCATCACGTGCTTAAAGTGACGTTCTTAAACACATGTGTATAATGCTGCTCTCTGTATTGAAATAATAGAACACCTTGTCACCTTTTCAGCATAACACACCAATAACTGAAATTTAAATGTTCCATGAAACACTTACTAAAAAAACCACCTTTTTCTTGTCTTCAAGAATATCATAAAATAAAAGTAATACAACACAAAATAAGTTTCAGCAGAAAATGTCCACTTATTCCTGAGTAGGAAATGAGTCTGTCTCTCTTTAATTTGAAAAGTCTTATTTGTCTCACTCTTGAAATACGAAGAAACTATAGGGCATATTAGCAAGACCCACGTTAAAATTATCGCCGTTTTAGCGGCAGGAAACTGCCGCTAAAACGGCGATAATGGGCTTGCTAATATGCGTTATGGAATTCCAATAGAAGCCCAGGTTAGATGTCCTGCACATCTAACCTGGGCTTCTATTGAATTCTATAACGCATATTAGCAAGCCCATTATCGCCGTTTTAGCGGCAGTTTCCTGCCGCTAAAACGGCGATAATTTTAACGTGGGTCTTGCTAATATGCCCCTATAATTTAAGGAACTTTGGATCATTTCCTCTTAGAGTGCAAAAGTCGTAAATTATCAGCCTTTGGAATAAAACAGAAAAGTACCTGTTTAATCTTTGACACACTTCCACTGCAAGCTTTGTTAATTAGAAATGCCTTACTTGACTGAGTGCTGCTTTTTCTTTCTTTGTTGCAGGCCGGAGTTATTTCCTAGACGGAACGAAGGAGGAAGTCGTGGAGTTATCCTGGAAATCACCAAGGACTGACTGGAACCGAAGAGGAGGAATAGTGCCTGCGGCGCGGGAACTCAAACGAAATCAGGTAAGTGGGGAATCGTGAAGACGATCACAAGCACGTCTCATTCTGCTTTCAAGCCTTTTATAGGCTTCAGGTGGGTGGGGTGGTTTAACAGAAATGCAAATTGCCAACTGTAAAGCGGGAGTGGCAGGCACATGTTAACTGTCATTAGTACTGCTGATCCATGGTTTCCTATGCAAATTGCCAACTGTAAAGCGGGTGTGGCAGGCACATGTTAACTGTCATTAGTTCTGCTGAATCAAATTGTTTCAAGCTAAATGGATTCAGATACCAAGAACTACTTAATGTTTATAACAGGATAACAGCATACCATACCAGTTTATACAAGAAAAATAAAAGCATGAAAGTTCACACTTGTGCAATTCCATAAAGCAAACCAAAATATAGCAAACCAGAAATAAAGCCTGAGCATGCTACATATATTGGGTCAATTCTAATACACAGTATGAGGATTAGCCAAGTTTATGGCGCAAATCCTAACACCAGCAGATGCAGGGAACTCTGCTACAGTGGATGACTGTACTCTGGCTGCATGTGTCAATAGAGGAGAACAGAAAAAAGTCAGTAAACAGCAAATGTACATGTGCATCTTGTCACAAATGTCCTCACTTTGTCTACATGCTAACAGTAATGCTAAGTGGAAGGGGCACTTTGTCTATGGCTATTTACCAGTGTTAGGTATATACACCAGCAGGGCTGGGCCCCTGTTTGTGATAAAGGAAATGGGACTTCTAGTACAATGTATGAATAAAGACACTTGATGCTATGACTTACTATGCTTTTAACACACACTTCGGACAATTTCCATTGTCACAATTGTGGTGCAACGCAGACAGACATTGCGTATTCATGTTATTGTTATCACATATACCTGGTACTACATTGCGGACATCACTCACAGGCAGCCCATGGAGCATGTGGGGGTGCATGGTGTTGAGGACATCCTCCTTTAGTGTGATGAGATGGAGGCAGGGTCCAGATTGTAAACCAGGGAGAACTCTGCCCACCTCAATCCTGGCGTACTTCTCCCGCCACTTCTCATCCTACCACTTCTTCCTTATGTCAGTTACAGTGCGGAAATCCTCCCCCAACGCTATGACTGCAGTGGCTAAATGCTGCCATAGGGCTGCCTTCTGTGTGCCACTGGTGCTGTAAGGGGGGAAACCATGGAGCCTTTTGTGGTGCCTAACAATGAACTCCAGAATCATGGTGGTCTCTTCCTCAGTATAATTTTTCTTCCTCCTCTGGGGTAGCATTTTTTGAAGCAAGGTGCAGAGCAGGCATGCAGGAACTCTATGTGGACAAACCTGGGCCTTCTTTGGGTGCTGCTTTTAATTTGATTTGTAGTGCAGGTCTTGCAGGTGGTGTCAGTTTACTGCAGGTATAGGTGATTACATTTCATCCAGCCCGAGCCGGAGATTCCGGTCCGGAAGCGGAGATTCCGGCACAGGTGCAGAAATTCCGCCCTGAGTGCGGAGATGCTGCCCCGACTGCGGACATAAAGATACGACTCGTAAATGACTTCTGTGAGTACCACCATGTGAGGACTATGCTTTATGGAGGAGGCATCATCCTCACCCTACTGGATGATGTTGGCAGAGTCATACTTCCCCTCCCCTTCAATCTCTTCAGCTTCCCTATTCCAGGCCTTCAGGGTCTTAAGCAACCCTGCCTTCCTAATCTTGTTTAATGCAGGCATCCCACTAAGCCTACACTGCATCCTAAGCTCAGCCATCTTGAGTTTAGTCGGTTTAGCTAGGTCCAGCTCCATGGTATCCTTAGTTTTGGGTCACAACAGCTATCAATTAGACTTACAACAAGTTTTAGAAAAATCAAAACAAAGGATTAAAAATCATTTTTGTCCAAATTTCAATAATTTAAAATCAAAAGCTTTGTTCTAAGACAATTTATAGAATTTTTAAAATCTTAATTCACTTCACTGAAAGGTGTACTTTTAAACAAAAGTCCGAATCCACACTACTGAACACCAAATGTTGGAAAGTGGGTTATTAGTAGTGGTAAATATGCATCTATCACTGGCAATAAGGCCACTAACACGGTCTAGGGCTCAGTATAGGTCTCTCTAAATTATTACCATGCTCAATCCTCGGTAGTTTGGCTGCGAGGACGCAGGCTTAACTTAGAAGACAGGTATGTAAAGCATTTAAAAACAAAAATTCAGTAAATAATTAAGACACAACATACAATAAAAATCCCACTCCAATTTATAAAAATCAGAACATTTTTTATCTTTAAAATTACACCTAAAGGGCAAAAAATCCAATGTAGGGAACCGGAGATATGAATTTTTAAAGAAATACCACTATATAGTGCTTGAACGTCTAGAGACCTACTCTGGGACATCTGGTCATGCTTGACACTGACAAAGTCAAAGTTTTAGGCTGACTGCAATGGAGCCCTTCTGGGATATCCCACACAGTAGGCCTCGGTCAAAATTTTACCTTCGCGCTTAGAAACTTTTCTGGAGCTTTTTCTGCTGGGGTCCCTCGATGCTCCTAACCAGTCCAGATTCGGTGAGGGTTTGCTGGCTTGACTTTCAGGGAGCTCCTGGTCAAACTCTGGAAGTCGGATCTCTAGAGCTCTTCAGCGGGACAAACCTGGAATCTGGACCGGGTTGCGATTGAAGGTGGCCGGCTTGGCTCTCGCGGTTGAGTCGGTCACTTATGGAGTTTTTTTCCAAAGTTGCTCCAAACTTCTGGAACTTCTTCCTGAAGTTCCTCTCGAGCGTCCAAAGTGTCCAAAACATAATCCAAGGGTCTGGAAGTTCCAAGATGCTCCTTGAAATGTTGGGACCATAATTCCCACAATGCACCTGGACAAAAACCTTTACAAATCCACTGGACGCACTCCAGGAAAGGGACTGTTAGAAACGGGTAGCGTGGTGCAGAGCGGGCGGGCCAAACTCCGGAGGAATTGGGTAAAGCATCTGCGCAGCACACACAGGCGACACACCAGGCACTCTACAAAAGGAGACCACACCAGTTTAGGTAAAAAAAAAAACAGCATATGTATTATGCAAAACACAGCAAGAGGTAATCACAGTGGTGAACAAGGCGCCAACTGGCACCAGGTAGTCATGTACAGAGGGGGACTATTTACAGGGCAGGGCCAATCGGGCCGCTGCCAGAATTATCACCAGGTGCCAGGAAAGAATAGATGTAAGGTCCATCACAGAGTACACCTAGGGAATGTAACCATCAGTAGTAAATGTAAAACAGCCAGTACCTCCTGGCTAGGTCATGAACTTAGCAATGCTGGCAATAAACAGTAGGCATAAACATAAAGCGTCACATGAGGCATCATCATGAGCATAAATGCATGATACATGAATCCTAGGCCCAGTAGGCATAAAACGAGCAGTGCAGGCCTTCGGGGAAGAAAAGCATTACCAGCATAGACATAACACTTGAGGCATTTCAACAAGCACATGAGGATGAAGTGTAAGAAATAAATGTAAAGTCCATCAGCATTAGATGAATAACAGCCAGTAGCTTCTGGCAAGTCCATGCACGTAGTTTAAACACATTAGCATAAAAGCATTAGGCATAACATGTGAGTATAAACATGAAGCCTCATAACGTGGCATGAAAGCATTAAACATGCACAATAGGCATAATCACATGCATTAGGCATCCTTGTGGGCATGAACATTAGGCGGAGCGCCAACAGCATCGGGCATACACATGAAGCCTAGAATGAAAACATCCGGTCAGGCATATAAACACACTATGCGCATGAAGGCATACATCAGCAGTGGGCATCATCCTCAGTGTAGGAGCATTTGGCGTTATCATTAGGCATCACTCCCATTAGCATAAACCCAGGGGGCATCTCAATAGCACCTTATGCATAACCATAATACCAGGGGGCATAAGCCACATTATCCGCATGAGGTATGGCACATGAGGCCTTCCCATAACCTTAGCAGGGTGCCCCCTTAGAACACAATAGGCCTAAAATCAGCACTGCAAACCTGAGGGAAAAGCATTAGGTATCATCCTGGGTACAAATGCATCGTACAACCCTATTCTGCAATAAATCATATGGTGCAATAGGCCTCGCCAGCACAAACCCCGGTCGCCCCAATCGGGGGCACAACACTCTGAAACTGGGCCCAGGCGAACTGGCCTCTCTCAGGGGCTCAGAAGCCCTATGTCCCGCAAAGTCAGGGCTGGCTGCCAGGGCAGCGAAAACAAAGGTGCGCAAGCGCTAGGGCAGGAGGGTCTCTCACTCCTCTCTCTGTTCTCCTGGATAATCCAATGCCCCCAAAAGAATACTGGCACCGGGGGCGGGCACCGGCAATGTGCCCCGACACACCCCCCAACCACGGGATGACTGAGCCCCACTCACCACCGTGGGGTAATTGAAATATAGCGCTTAGACAGCACAGCACAGCGCTGCAGGCGTCAGCTCCTCACTCCTGGCACTTTAGATGTAGCGCTTTGGAATCACAGCGCTGCAGGCATCAGCTCCTCACTCCTGGCACATTAGATGTAGTGCTTGCGATAGGCTCGGTCCCACCAGCTTCAGGGACAGCAGATAGCGCACCTCTTCTGGTAATCACGCAAATAGTCCCACTAGGCGCTAGAGTGCAGGCAGAGCAGCACAGGCACTTCAACTCTAGAAATATAGCGCTCTCGCAGTGCAGCGCTGCAGGTGTCAGCTCCTTACCTCCTGGGCAGTAAGATATAGCGCTCACCAGGTGCTGGGCTTAGGACGGCAGGAGAGCAGGCAGGCAATACTGGGCAAGATCAGCAGGCAGTGGGTATTCATCAGAACAGGACAGCAGCTCCTAGAAGCAGTCATCTCCCATAAAGTGGCACTCCTCCTGACACAGCAGTCTTCACTCCAGTAAAGGGCTCTCACTGGCCCTGTGGACAGCGGAGGGGTGCCGATGGGCACAGGGGCCAGCACACAGGCCCAATGTGGCGGTACCTCCTGGCAGAGTGTCCCCTCTCATTCAGGTCCACGCTCAGTCTGAGCACATGGAGGCACAGCCCCCTCACCCCACCTACCAGAAAGGGCTGGAAGCTTCTGGAAGGTTCCCTGGGAAACCGGTCCCAACTGGTTTAGGGGAGGTGTAGAGCACCCTGTCTGCCACACTTCCCTCCAAAAGCTGGGGGTGCTGGGAAACAAACGACTAGACTGGTAACCCACCTCTGGCAGGCAGGCACAAGCACACAGCCATGGCGTCCATTTTAAAAGTAACATTTTACAAAGGTGCATTTCTACAATGGTGGAAATAAAGGTGCGTACACCATTGCACAGCATTTATTATTTTCAGTTCAGACACACCATGTCAGTAAAAAGGCTAGGGGGAAAAGCGAAAAAATTTAGGACAATAAGGGCCAAGTCCAACAGGGACTCTTGGTAGTGATGGTCCAGGTGAGCTCTGTTAACCTTTAGCTTGCAAGGGAGTCCACTCTTTAATCCTTTTGAAGCGGGTTACATTCACAGGGCTGTAGTTCCTGATAATGCAGCAGGCTCAGTCAGTCAGAATGCAGGGTCTGGTGGTGCAAATCTAGTTTCCAGCTTGGAAATTCTTATTTTTCTCTTAGCTTCAAGAAGCAGATCTGAGGGGCTCTGTTCCTCTCACGTATGTATTCACTGTTTTCTGGGGTCAAGCAGAAGAGCACTCCTGTCTAACTAGGTGCAAGGCAACAATCCAGAGCATGACCACTTCCTCCAAAGTGTGGCATATTCTTCTCCAGAAAGCACTATTCCTCCAAATTTCAGTATGGCTGAAATATCAGCAGAGGAGCAAGAACTACCCAAACCAACCTCCAGTATGGATCATTTCCATAGCTCTCTTTCCCCTAACATCTGCAGATTCCTTCCTTAAGCCTGCCATCTGGCTTGGTCAAATGGTATGGGGGTAGGAAGACCTGGCATCCCTGCCTGTCTTGTTCCTCCCTTGAAGCCTCATGATTTACAACCCCTCTGCCCTGCTTTGGCATTCCTGTGTAGCAGAGCTCTTTCCAACAGATACCCTCTTCACTGGTGAGACACTTATTACTTCATCAAAGCAGCGTGGCTAATTCTGTTAATTCTGGCCATCCAGGGAGGGCTGCAGGAAGGCTGAATTTTGACTTAAAGACAAGAAAATCTCATAACTTCTTTTCTGTACAATTTAGGATAAATTCAGCAATGGCATATTGATCAATGTATCAATACCATTCTCCTAAGTCCTTGAATGATATCTGCATTCAATTCTTAGCAATATTTATGCATTCATAAAATATTGCAATGTAATCCTATGGGGCTATTCATCTACATTGGGAAACTGCAATGTGCAATTTCTCCATCATCAGGGCATATAAAATATCATTTATAAGAGCCCTACTTATAGTTACATGACCCCCCCCCCACCTCTGGGAGACCTAGGGAAGACCTTGGGGGTTCGGAATATGCAAAAATAATGTAGATCCTCACTCCACAGTGCTCCTAGCACCAACATTGATTTTGGGAGACACTTTACTACAATGGGGAAGTGAAATGTGCAATTTCTCTACCCCCAGGATATGTAAAACATCATTTATAGGGACCCTGCTTATAATGACATGACCCCTGCCCCCCGCCTCCGAGACACATAAGGAAGACTTTGGGGGTAGCTAATATGTAAGAATATTGTAGATTATCAATTTTTAAGTGCCCCTACTGCCACAGTCGAGTTTGGGCACAATTTACATTTTAAAGCAGTGCTGCAACACAGTGCTGCTTTTAAAATGGCCTCAGGCTCTCAGCAGTGCACATATGCAAAAACAACAAAGGCTGCTGGCATCTAAATTGCCATGCCCTTTATATACTAGGGTCTTAAAGGTAGTTTTAATCCCCCTGCCTTATTATCTACTAGGGACTCATAGGGTAGGTCATGCCAAATATGGGTATACCCTACACATAGTGTACCCTACAACATGTTTGTGTTTTCACTGTGTTTTCAACATAGCACTGGCCCTTGGCCTGGTTAGACAGAGCCCAGCCACAGTCAGAGTCAGTTACCACCAATAATAGTAAGCAAATAAAATATGGGCTGCACAGGGCACACAGGATGACTTTGCAACATGGATTTACAATTCAATCATTCACACATATAGTAAGTATATTCCTCTCAACCGTTTATGTATTTTTTGCAGTTATATATAATGGGGAGTGCTCCTCCACCTGAAAGTACTGATACAGTTTCTGGGCTCGTAATCGGCCTGTCAGTCTACTCTGGATGTCTGTAACAATGAAGCCAAGCACTGCCTTAGCTGTAATCTCCACTTTAACATCAGTGCAGGTCCTACGGCTTCCTTTTCCTTGCCGGTGGAGAACTAACTTCTGGTTAAAGCTACCAGTCTTAGACCTTATAGCCAGACAGTGCTCCATGGAGCCCTGCTCAACACTAGGTCCCTTATAAAACATAAGACTGAAACACATGATTTGATTCTAACCCTAGGTTTGGACTGTCTTTTTATTACTGGATTTTGGACTAGAGAGGACTCGGGCCCTGACCTAGTTGATACTATTCCACTAGGCTACTCCATCTTTAGGCTTGACCGCCAGGGTCATATAGGAGGTGGGCTGGCAGTCTTTACTCAAAATGGCATCACATGTACTCTAGAGCCTGCAGTTTTGAGCAGGGAGGGTACCACAGAGGCTGCCTTTGTCAAGCTTAAAATCTCAGACGATTATACTTTCTCTTTTGTCTTGATATACCGTCCGCCTAACTCAAGGGCCAACTGTCTGGAGAAATGGGTTTAGGTGGGGGAACCATTCTTAGTTCACAATCGCGTGACCATTCAGGGGGATTTTAATTTACATCTTAATGACCCTTCATGCAAGGATACGGTCTCCCTTCTTGAACTTATGTCCAACATAGGGGTTTCCCATCATGTTTCTGCACCCACTCATATCTCTGGGCATACTCTCAATGGCATTTTCTCTAACTCCGACTATCTGACTATAGACTGTGTCCACCCCTTTAGATGGTCAGATCACCAGGTGATTGTATTAAATGTTCCACTCCCTCACTCTTTATCTCACACAAGCCTGACTTCTTCCAAAGTGGTTATGTGCATAATATGAGCAAAGTTACCTTGGCTCTATTGGAACAGGCTCTCGATTGCTCTAGAGCTAACTATGTTGACATCTTGGTATACTCTGCAGAAAGTTTCTAAGCCTGGCTCATGTCCTCCTTGGAAAGCATAGCCCTACTTAAGGTGAAACTGGCTACTAGAAGTAAACCATCTGTGCCCTAGTTCTCTGTGGAACTCATGGGTCTCCGCCAAGCCTATCGTAAACAAGAGTGCAAATGGCAGTCTACCCTTGATCCTGGGGAAAAAGAAAAGCATAAGGCTGTGGTGGAATAAGCTGTGGCAGTATAAGCTTGCCATTAAATCCACTAAGGATGCTTTTTTGACAGAAAATATTAGGGCTGCCAGAGACTCTGCTAAGACACTTTTTATAGTAGTCAATGCCTTGTCTACCCCTGTCTCAATGTCTAGTGAATTCCTCGCAAGATTTCATCAATAGAATGGCTTCTTTTTTGAGGGATAAAATTCTGAACATTTACTCAGTTTTTGAGCTTCTGATGGATAATGTAACTGAGCCCGAAATCGACATGCCATCTAATCAGCACAATCAGCTAAATCAGCTGACGGCCTTTTCCCCTATTTCTTTACATCAAACTAAGGAATTGCTGCTGAGTACTAAATCGGGATCTCCATCTGATCCCTGCTCTCCTAAAATACTTCAACTGGCTCCTGATCCCTTTGCCAATTTTCTGGACAATATATTTGCTCTCATTCTGCAGTCTGGAGTCTTCCCTTCCACTTTGAAGGAAGCGATTGTTACTCTTCTATTGAAAAAAAACTAATGCGGACCCGGAGGATCTTAAAAACTTCCATCCTATTTCCTTGCTTCCAGCGCCGGCCAAGATTCTTGAAAGGTTTGTTAGGCAGGAACTTGTCAAATATTTTAAGGCTCATGACATACTCAATCCATAGCAGAAAGGCTTCAGGAACGGCCACAGTGCAGAATCTGCTATGACTGTGGCCACTGATAGTATTTGACGATGGGTGGCGCAGTGGGGGGGCACTATCCTTGTGCTGCTTGATTTGTCAGCTACATTCGATACCATCTCCCCAGTATGGATGATTGAACATTTACAGCAAATAGGTGTGGGTGGATCTGCTCTTAAGCTCCTTTGCTCTTTTTTCACCAACAAAGTTTAAATGGTTAGCTGTGGAGGCTTCAAGGCTGAAGCCTTCCATCTCCCTTGTGGAATGCCTCATTGCTCTTCCCTGAGTCCAACTCTGATTAATATTTATGTTACTCCTCTGGATGAATTGGTGCGCTCTTTTGGGTTCCAAGTACTGTTGTACGTGGATGACACCCAGATCATTGTGTCCATTTTCAATGACCTGACCTCTGTAGCCAAGACGTTCAGTCACTCTATGTCTAGCATTAATAGGTGGATGAAAAACAACACCCTTAGACTTAATGCGGACAAGACAGAGGTCTTGGTCTTTGGTACTCAGGCGGAGGTCTGGTCTAACATCTGGTGGCCGGAGGATTGTGGACCCCAGTCAAATCTGCCAAAAATCTGGGTGTTCTGTTTGATAACACCTTGAGCTTTGAGTCTCAGGGTGGACGTACCACGAGTACTTGCTTTCTCATTTTAAGGACTTTGAGAAGCATTTCTCCTTATATCCCAATTGATCTGCACCAAACAGTCATTATCACACTTATCACCTCATGATTGAATTATTGCAACTCTTTGTATCTCAATATTAAGGCTTCCTGTGTCAGAAAACTGCAAGTGGCCCAGAATGCAGTGGCCCGACTTATCTTGAGCATCCCGAGGCATTTTTCGGTAAGAGAAGGGATTCTGTCCTTCCCTTGGCTTCCAGTGAAAAAAAGGATTATTTTTAAGTTTCTCTGTATGGTTTTCTTAGCTTTGCACCAGAAAGGCTCTTTTCAGCTTAATTCCCTTTTTCAGTGGTATTCCCCAAGCAGGTCCCTCAGATTTTTCTCTCGTAGGCAGGTGTTAGTGCCTAGAGTCCGCACAGCTAGATGGGGAGGTCGGTCCATCTCGGTGGCGGCTGGCAAACTATAGAACACCCTGCCTATTTATATGTCAGAAGCCAGCTCTTTTACTGAATTTAAAAATCTGCTGAAAACTTGGCTTTTCTCTCTCCATCTTGCTTATTCATGAGTTTCTCTGTTTTTGGCCAGTGCTGGGTGCACTCCGCTGGCGCTTGACACCCTCGGGTATGCGCTGTATAAGATTCAATAACATAACTGTGGTTTTGGTACTTCTGGGATGTAGAAATACTGATCCATTCCTAGTTACTCTCTAAATAATATTAACTACAGTGGAAACTGGTGCTACCACACCAGCTCCCAAATTATATTTCTTGCTCCATGCCATTTTTTCATCCATACATTTGACGAGCTTCTATTAGTGAAATGTGCATAAGCAAAAATGTGAGTCATGGTTTTCCTGAAAACTAGAATTTCCAATGCTTGATGCTGACTCTTGTTAGTTACTGAATTGGCAATTACAGGTCACTCTGAATGAGGGTCTGAATATTTACATTAATATGTTTAAAAATAGAAGGGGAGCATTAAATATACCTCTAGAAATACCATTTGGAAAGGGACGTGCCTGAGTACAACACAGTATGATATGTAACGTAGAATGGACACCAAAATATCTTTAGGACAATGACAGCCAAAGTAGAATATGAGAAAAGCTACAGTGGTGGCTCACAACAAAGATGGTGCCACCTGCATCAATATTGTTGGCCAGACTAAAGCCCATCATGTAGCGCCTGTTAGACCTGGCATCCTTGGCTTGGTTTCCCCTGTCCTTTTGCCTCTACCTCCTGTTTTTTTGGACTGTGTGCTGGATTTAGTTTTTGTTTGTTTAGGTGCTCTGGGCACTTTGCCACTTCTGATCAGTGCCAAAGTGCAAGTGCTCCCTGTGTAAATTGTGATTATGATTGGTTATCCATGATTGGCATATTTGATTTACTGGTAAGTCCCTAGTAGAGTGCATTGAGTGTGCCAGGGCCTGTAAATCAAATGCTGCTAGTGGGCTTGCAGCACCGGTTGTGTCACCCACATAAGTAGCCCTGTAAATGTGTCTCAGACCTGCCACTGCAGTGCCTGCGCGCGCAGTTTTAAACTGCCATATTGAGCTGGCGAGTGCACCCACTGAACAGGCCCTAACCTTACCTTTTCTTACATGTAGGTCACCCATAAGGTAGGCCCAAGGTACCCTCATGGGCAGGGTGCAGTGTATATTAAAGGTAGGACATGTACTGGTGTGTTTTGCATGTCCTGATAGTGAAATACTATGTATTTCATTTTTCACTAGTGCAAGGACTAGCTCTCCCAAAGGCTATCATTGGAGCTGCACTGTTACATTTTACATGTGTAACTTTCGATAAGGAACATCTAAAGATTTGGAGTTTAGGCTCTCTGAACGCAAATTTTAATAACACACCTTTTAGTGAAGGTGGTTTTTAAATTGTGTGCTTGAAAATGCCACTTTTAGAAAGTGCTAACCACAAAAGGGTTTGGCCCTCAATCAGCAAGGCCGGGCCACGAACTGGAAAACACCACAAGAAATGACAGTACTGATATACAGTCACTCATACTTTCATTCAAAGATCACATAAACTAATTACTATGATCTGAAAAACATGATTTAATTTCTCAGTTTTGATGTTTTTGTTTTGTTTAGATTCAATTCATTTAGAATTCTTTTTGTTTTGGTACATGCTAAACTTTTGAATAATTAGACATACACTGAAATCACAACAAGTAATAATGGACATACATAATACATGACGAAATACATTTTCAATAAACAAATACATTGCATTAAAGAAAAATGACATACAACACATATGTAGCTCAGGTTCTGTATAAATTTTGCAACCACAATAATATCAAAAATACCTCCGGCTATTATCTCGCTCGGTTGTATTTCTAAATAATTTCAGAGGTAGTGGCCAAATAGTGACCCTACTGCGCTCACTCTAATTATAAAAAAGAAAAAATTGGTTTGTGAGCGAAAGTGGTGTCACATCCATGTTGCCCAGATTGCAATCTGGGCAACATGGATGCCCCACCTTGATGGACCACAGCAAGCTTTCCAAATCTTAACAAATCGTTGTTTCCAATACGGAAGAGATGCGAGTAAGGAGATTGAATTTCCCCATAAAAAGTGATGCCATTTGTGGCAAGTGTCACTTGACTGTGAACTGTGGCTATCATAAGCAAGGATATTGAAGTACCCGCTAAAGACAGAGCTCTCCACGTGTTCTGTGTCCTGAGGAGAACCCTTCAAGAAACGTATTTGGGTTCGAAACGCGTCAACAGTTTTTGTATTGGCCAAATAGGTGTTCATGTTGATGTGTTACCACTTTCGCTCACAAACCAATTTTTTCTTTTTTATAATTAGAGTGAGCGCAGTAGGGTCACTATTTGGCCACTACCTCTGAAATTATTTAGAAATACAACCGAGCGAGATAATAGCCAGAGGTATTTTTGATATTATTGTGGTTGCAAGTTTGGAGGTCCAGTGCACCGACCTTCAAAGTTCGAGATCATCGCACCGACTCCAATGCAGGCCCTGCTGTGTGGCTGAAAGAATCGACGCATCGTGGGACCTCGGCTGAAGAAATTGACACAACCCCTATTTGCTGCCGCCGCATCGATCTCCAGAGTGCCCCAGATTTCCACGCATCGCACCTGTGCGGCACATTTTCCAAAGCATCAACCGCAGACCAGAACCGTCTTGAAATCGACCCATCAATTCCCCCTACAGTCTGGATTTGACGCATTACTTCTCCTGCGTGCAGCAGAACTGTTGCATCGCCTCCCCAAGGACTCAGGAACTGGCGCATCGCTGCATTTTTCAACGCTTCCCTTCTCTGCCGCTGTTTGGCCTTGTGAATTTTGATGCATCTAAAAGGTACATTATGTAAAATTACGCATCCATAGATTTCTATGGACAGAATTGCTTGAAACCTTTTAAAAGTCATATTTTGAATTGTGTATGTTGGATTTTTGTCATTTTGGTCTTGTTTGGTTTAGATAAAGATACTTTATTTTTCTAAACTGGTGTGGTGTCCATTTGTAGTGTTTTCACTGTGTTACTGAGTGTCTGGGTACAAATACTTTACACATTGCTTTTAGGATAAGCCTGTCTGCTCATGCCAAGCTACCAAGGGTGTGAGCAGGGGGTTTCTAAAGTGTGTAACTCCCTTATCCTGATTAGAAAGGAAGGGTCCATACTTTTACAAGGTGCATACCTCTGCCAGCTAGAGACCTCCATTTCTAACAGCGCTGTAGGAAAGTAGGATCTGCTTCTATGGTTACCCCCTTTTTGCTTGATGTAATGCTGTATCTGACTAGTCTGTCTGGGATCCTGCTAATCAGGACCCCAGTCTCTCTGCTTTCTCCCCTACATTGTTATGGTAAGTACTTAGGTACATCCCAGATTAGATACTGGGGTACCCTTATAAGTCCCTAGTATAAGGTACTAAGGTACCCAGGGCATAGGTACCCCAGAGGTCCCAATAGGCTGAAGCATGTACTATGCCACCTATGAGAGACCATTCAAGCTATCACTACAGGCCTGCCATTGCAGCTTGTGTAAGCTGGTGCATGCACCACTTACGAAAGATATATATCTCTAGGGTCACTGCACTTAAAACCTATAAGTCACCCCTACAGCAGGCCTTTTCAATCCTGACGGCAGGGTGCTCTGTTCTAAGTGTGAGAGTGCCCCTGCATGAGCAGGATACCCCTACGACCTATGGAGTCCATTCTCCTGGGTTGTAAGTGAGGCAGCAATAGGATATATAGAGGGGCACTGCGTCATTACGCGATGACCATCTTGAAACTGGCTGTAATGAACCCTATCATGTTTGGTATCAAACATGTTGGAATCATACCCCCATACTGTAATCGGTGTGGGAGGCATGATTGCAAGCACTGTAAAGGCCCTCCGTTGGGTCCTCAGTGCTCCAAGTACGAGACTTCTAGACCCAGAGAGCACAACATGGCTGCTGCCGACCAGAGACATGATTCTGCCCTCCTGCTGCTGAGCCAAGCTCAAACAGGGGAAGGCAGAGCAATAGGTATCCTGTCACAGGGAGGTGTGACCACGTCCCAGACATGGTTTAGTGGATTGGGGCCGGGTGGGAGCACTTGCCAGCGCCACTCAGTCTGCTTGAGGGGCACATTTGGTGCCCTCCTTGCATAGTCCAGTTCAAACCAGCTCAGGGAGCCGCTGGATCCCACTCTGGCGCGAAACTGGACAAAGGACATGGGAGAATCCTCCCCACTGTCCAACCCCTTCCCTCCCATGAATCGTCCCAACCCTTTCTTTAGGGTACTTAAGGGCTTACCTGAGGGTGGGTCCCTAGATTTGTCGTGGGACATGATTCATTTTAAACATCACTTCAACTTCGACCATCTGGGCACTCTGGACTTTGCTGGACTTTGCTCTGGACGTCAAGGCTGCAACCGGGAAGACTCCTGCTGCTCCTGATCTCTTCGCTCTGCTCTGCTTGTCTGCTGCAACTTCTGTGCCTGTGCTCCATAAAGGAAACCTTCCAAGGTCTGTGGGCATCCAAGACACCTGAAGGAATCTCCCTTGAAGTGAAGAAGTCACTTCCCTGCATCTGCAGGCACCGCAACTAAGCTGACCGGTCTGCTGATCCTGAGCTCCCACGGACTCCGAAAGGCTCAGCAGCACAGGTGTGGTTCTTCACATCCCTCGAGGCTTGCCCTGTCCTCTCACCCAGCTTGAGGCCAGTATCCCTCATCGGAGCCTCAGGAACTGTGCACTGCATCAACTATTATCCAAACAATCCCTCTCCCTTGACGAAGGTAGCCACTACACAAAGTTTTACGTATTAAATAAAAAAGATATATATATAAAACGTTCCAGCCGTAAAATAGATTTACTGGTAGTTTTGACATAGCTTTGATAATTTCGGGACCTCAATTTCCATTCACCCTTTCTCGATGTAGCAGATGACAAATTGCATCAAAAGATGGCCTGCATCTGCGAAATAGGTTATATTTTCCAGCTGGTGTCGTTGTGCTTCTTCCATTGAAATGTATGATTGCTACTCACCACATGAAGTTGCTGTGGTGCATCATAATAGAAATAAATCTGCGTAAATTAGGCGATTTTCAGCCAGTGAACGCAATTTCTTAGGATCCATCGAAAATAATATCACCTTTTAATAAATTCCATTTTTTATCACAAACAAATGCAATAGGTCTCGCATTTACCCAAGTTTGAGCTATTGACATTGTAAATGACAATGCCTTTTATTTTTGTTTTTGTTTTCGATTTTAAAACATAAACAAAAGACATTGTCATTTACAATGGCAATAGCTTAAACTCGCGTAAATGCGAGACCTATTGCATTGCAAATGCTTGTTGCTGTTGTGGGCAGTGCAGTGAAATCATGACTTTTTTGTTTTTATAATTGTTCTTCTTTCTTTTATGTCTGGTAAGTGGTAAAGAGTGATGTAGGGGTATATTTCTACATCACCTCTGAGGGTTTGTGCAGGTGCTGCTCTGACTCTACGCAGGCTAGGTGCAAGTAACTATATTCTGTTTCCTCTTTACCAAGGTGTCCGTCCGCAGATCACTCTCTCTGAGTCCGGCTCTGGAGCGGTGAAGCCGTCGCAGACTGTAGATTTGATCTGTGATGTGACGGGATCTTCTATCACAGACAGCTGCTGCTGGTGGGGCTGGGTCAGGCAGCCCACGGGAAAAGGACTGCAGTGGCTGGGACTAATAAAACAGGGAGGGGAGACTGTTTACTCGCAGTCCTTTACTAATCGCATCGCCATCACCAGGGACACTTCCGGAAACAAGTACTTCCTGCAGCTGCAGGGAGTGACCTCTGAGGATGTGGGCATTTATTACTGCGCAAGAATGAAGCACAGTGGCACACTCTGTGGCAATACATATAGACTGTGGGGCTTATTTACAAGTCCCTTGCATCGCCCGTACATCACTTTTTCCCATGTTAAAAGTGACGCACTGGCGGCGCAAGTGGCTTGTAAATAAGCCCCTGTATCTTTATAGTACTCTGTGCCTCTTCAAGGATTAAATAGACAATTTTATCAAATGGCCTGGACACTACAGTTTAAAATGCAGAGCACACAATTACGTCTCGCGCTTCCTGACTCTTATGAGGGTCAGACATTTCAAAATAGATTTTTCCCACAGAGCACCTGGAAGCAAATGTAGCAAATTCTGTAGTGCCATGTTTTGCATTTGAAATAAGGCTTTTAAGGAATATATTTGTTCAAATAAATAGAAAGGACTGACAGATTTGCATGTGTAGTCAAATCAAATCAAATCAAAATAATCTTTATTCGGTTTCAAGTAATAAAACCACAAAAGCACACGAAAAGATATGATAAAACAATCCTCACAGGAACATACCAAGTAAAACAATAACCTAGGCTAAAAGTAAGATCGGGAATACAGAGGCTCCAATGTCACACATACAGTACCAGATGAAAGGCTCCATCTAATTAACACAATTAGTCACATCTGATAAAAACCTTAATGATCCAACAGGTGAGCGGAACAATACAAAGTGCGTAGTGACATTGATGGTATTCGAAAAAGAAAATAGTTAGTCGCAGCTGGACCTGAGCCTGACAGTGGATTAAAAAAAATTAAGCACATCGAAAACAGTGCTGCCCGTAAGCATTTGTAAAAAGATAACAGCGGGTCGCACTTGCCTAAAATGAAGAAAGTGTTTCTAGGTGTTTCATAAACACTACAGAACATCATAAAATGAACCATATCCTGTGGGGATTTTCCATCGCAACCACAGGGCGACAAACTTTGACACTTACACTGCCCCCTTGGGTGGGCTAGAAGGATGTGGAAGAGGCCAAACCGAAACCTGGTCAACAGAAATCAATTGTGTGAGCTTGCGAGCCCCAGCAAGTATGGCTCCACCGTCAGAGTAGTTCTTAACATGATGAAGCGACGTACACTGGGCTTCAAAAGCTCCTTCTCTACCCTGGCCAATGACTGCTGCGCGAAAAAAGCCGCCTTTATATGGTTCAAGTCCTTCTTGTTGGTCAGGTCAGGGTTAATAAAAAAGACTCCTCTTCCCAGGCTCCTGAGACTTTCCTCGATATATTTAAGCCATGGTATTTGGGAGACATGATCAAGGGCCATGTGTAGTCATTCATGTTAACTACCAATGTTTAAGTCTCATACTTAAAAGTCAGTATTTTTTTTATCACATCATCAATAAAAGAGGCACACACTGTAATATGCAAATACACCCAGGAGTCGGAGGGGTAAGGCCTCCTTCTCCCATTTGAGAAATATTCAGATTCGCGTTTTGCCTTTTTCTTTTGAGACTGGGAAGAGCAACCATACAATCAGAAAAGAATACATCTATTTCCATCACTCATCTCCCTGTCAGAACTGGCCTTGCTGATCTGACAGACAAAGTTCTTTCTTTGAGCTCAGTAAAGGGCTAAATTTATAGCCCAAAAAGCAGTAGCGGTCCGTGCAGGGCGTGCTTGCCGGGCAGTGACGTGGGGCGGGGGAGGGGCAGGATGGGGGGTAGTAAACACCGGAATACGGATGAATGCAGGTAAGTAGACAATTAAATTACTAAAACGAATTTCATTGTGCGCGCTGCATCGCATTTGGCACGTGCACCCTGTATGTGGCCGAGATTCTTGTAGATAATGGAACATTATAGTCTTTTAAATCAAACACAATATATTTTTGTACAGCTTGTATTTATAAAACAGGATTTTGAAGGTGCTTTCATTTGCTATAGTGAAGAAAAAGGAGGATCAATAAAATAACATCTTTGCCTACGATCACTTAGTTTGATTAAGAGGGGAATTTGTGTCTAATGCAGGTTTTCTGGTTTTACTTTGTACAAATAGCCACTAAACAGATATCTATTTTTGTCACCTTTGTAACTCAAATATAAATGATTTGTTTTTACCTCTTTGTGCATGAAGTTAGATGAGCGATGGTGCAGGAAGAAGCCATACTATATGCTGGGCTCGAGGTTTCAACAGAACCTCAACCGAGCCAGAGCCAGGCCTCATGTATGAGCTTTCAGCAGCTTGCCTACATCTAGGTGCAAATTACGCAGGCAATCACCGGAAGGATGCGCAATAGGTGGACTATTTTTAATCCTACATTTGCAAACAAGTTTGCTTCTGAATCAGAATTTGCTCAGGAAGGTAAATGAGTCTCATAGATGTGGACGGGCCCTGCTTATTTGTGGGAAAGTGTAATTATAATTAATTAAGCATAATTCTACTTGCTAATTGTGGGATGGAATGTTCATTGTCCAGAATTATAGCCAATGGACTTTGGACTGCACCACAATGGCGGTAAAGATAATATTGCAATTTGACGAGCAAAAGAAGAGCAGAATATGTTTCCTTCCTTCTTAATCCATTTAGATCTTGATGTTGAGTCGCGTAGTGTGCACGAGGCACCCACTCGGCTAGAAATATTTCCTTTATTTCAACTATGATGGAAAAGGAAGTTCGTCGCCAGACAGGCACATCACGTTGTAGCATTGCAGCACATATGGTACTGTTGCACTGTACAGATCATTATGTGCTCTGTTCATTAAATGATAAGCAGGCTTTGAAGGATTTAGCTTGAACATGACTGTTAACTATTTTTATACAGGAACGGATAAACAAAGTCAAAAGACATGGCAGACACATATATGTTGTGTATATTTATTCAGAAATACAGACTCCTCAGAGAATCCTGACTTCCGCTTTATGATATGTATATTTGAATTTCCCAAATCATTGGTATCCTCGGGTTGGTATATTGTGTGGCTTGTAATATGCACACTTTCCCACAAATAAGCAGGGCCCGTCCACATCTATGAGACTCATTTACCTTCCTGAGCAAATTCTGATTCAGAAGCAAACTCTTGTTTGCAAATGTGGGATTAAAAATAGTCCACCTATTGCGCATCCTTCCGGTGATTGCCTGTGTAATTTGCACCTAGATGTAGGCAAGCTGCTGAAAGCTCATACATGAAGCCTGGCTCTGGCTCGGTTGAGGTTCTGTTGAAACCTCGAGCCCAGCATATAATATGGCTTCTTCCTGCACCATCGCTCATGTACCTTCATGCACAAAGAGGTAAAAACAAATCATTTATATTTGAGTTACAAAGGTGACAAAAATAGATATCTGTTTAGTGGCTATTTGTACAAAGTAAAACCAGAAAACCTGCATTAGACACAAATTCCCCGCTTAATCAAACTAAGTGATCGTAGGCAAAGATGTTATTTTATTGATCCTCCTTTTTCTTCACTATAGCAAATGAAAGCACCTTCAAAATCCTGTTTTATAAATACAAGCTGTACAAAAATATATTGTGTTTGATTTAAAAATCTATAATGTTCCATTATCTACAAGAATCTCGGCCACATACAGGGTGCACGTGACAACTGTTTTGCCTTATGATTCACTAATGGTGCTTTTGCCAGGGGCCGGGGTGGGTGGGGGAGGGGCAGAATGGTTTTAAGTTCATGCTTAAAAGCTATCACTTTTAATAAGTACTTCTTATTGAGGTGCTTTAATGAACTATTAATGTCAAAGTTTCCACATATGAAGGAAATACACTTTTTAAAACTGTGATTTGACTTAATCATATTTTGTCTGTTCTTTGTTGTGTGATTTACATGGCAAACATTTTCAGGGCTTGCACAGGGACTCAAAGAGGCAAACCAGACCCTTAGCTCAGCTCTTTCTCAGCTCGCCCTGTTAATTTGCTGCCTTCACCAACTCTGATTGCATCATATACAATATGGCATGAATAGATACAGGAAAACTGCGTAATTCCTAAGTTTGAGCATGTCCAAAAGGGGTTTGGAGGGGGCGTGGGCAGATATCACATCATACCCATTCCGAGATCTGAAACACGCACACCCATATACAGTGAATGCCCAGTTAACACCATAGCCCATGGTATCAGCATTTACCTGGTGTGCAATTTGCAAATCAAATTATTGACCACTTGTTTTAAAGGCCCTAAAGTCCAGGTTTCTTTGGTTGGTACATGCACAATAATTAGCTGTTTCAGCCTCTCGGGCAATGGTATTATTTCAGGATGACAGTTCAAAATAATTGAGTCTGCTGGTGCTCATTTCACTTATTGACTTGATTTACGCATTTTTACCTCACTTATATTTATATCTTTGCCCTAATGATGGCCAGAAATTGTTTCTCAATTGATACCTATGTAGTGGATATCTGAGATGAAATTGTAAACACGCACCTCGAGGTGTGCCACTGCATGGTCTGGCAAAGTATACCGGATGTGATAAGGTTGAACAGGGCTCCCTCCCTCACAGCAGAGCCCCGACCTCCCACCCAGTGGCACTGTGTCTCCATGGCCTCTGTCAGATGTAGGCTTTGTCCAGCAGGGCCGTCTTCTCCCAGTGCCCCACTAGCGGGGCAGAATCACATGCTTGGCTACCATCCACTCCAGAGGCAGATTCAGAGGAACTTAACAGGGCTGTGTGCCACCTGCCCATGCAATGCCCATTATTGCAGGTTACCCAGAGATGGGGAGAGGGCAGGCAGGCCCACAATCACTCAGATGCTCAATAATTCACACCTATCTGATGAACTGCAGTGGCAACACCATTGGCTGTGACCTCAGAACATCTACGTAAGTTTCCAACACCACTTGATGGTAGCAGCCAACCCACCAGTAACCTGAGGGCCTAAAGGACAGTTACTGGGCTTGAGGCAAAGCCAAAGAGAACAAGAAGATACCCCATCAGGAAGAAATGAAGCCTGTCTCTCTGGTTATGAAGAATGGGTCCGCCACAGCTGATATGGACTGCCCCTTCTCCACTCCCAAATTTATCAACAGAGTTCTACAGCACACCATGCCACATAATTACACTACACAAATCCACTCCACACCACACAATTCCACAACTAGCTAATCAAATCCAATCCACCTAATTCCACTATACACCACATACATACATAACATATAATAAAATACATTGCCATTTACAATGCCAATATTTCTAACTCAAAAAAATACGAGACCTATTGCATTTCCAATGCTTGTTAATTACTGCCGGTGCTTAGACCTGACAACACCTACCCCACTCACAGCCCTGGGTGCATGCGCTGCTTCTGTGCTCTGTGGTACACACATCCTTGCATTAAACTGCCAGTGAGGGCTTCTCTTTCACAGTGAGTATTTGCTGTGGAGTGCGTCACTGTGTTGCCGCTCCATCTTGTACAGTAATATGTGCCAGAGTCTGCGGTTTGCATCCCCGTCATCTGCAGATGCACCTCGTCTTTGGCCATGTCAAATGAAATAGTTGCTCGGCCTTTTAAAGCTGGGGATTCCTCTGTTCTTCCGTCGGTGTGTTTATCTCCCATCCATTCCAGCCCTTTCCCCGGAGGCTTCCGGAACCAGGCAAACCAGTAACCGCTCACCGAAGGGGCGACTCTACTGGAGAGTTTGAGGGTCGCTGAGGGCTTTAGGGACACAAGACCGGGCTGTTGAAGAGTCACTTGAGCGAGAACACCTGTAAGACATGAAGCGAAATCAAAATACGCACAAAAAGTAAAAGTAGAGCCTTCCGTTCCATTAAACATCCCAGCAGTATTTACCTTTTGAGACCGAGACGATGAGGACACACATGAGCGGCGCTTCATGATGCTGACGCTGAGAGAAACCGCAGCACTGATTTTAAACGACAGCGCAGCTCATGTGAAGCGTGTGTTTCAGGAGTTTAAACCTGAAGCTGTAGACAGTATTTGCATATGACGTGTGCATATCTGCAAAAAAGGAGCTTGGGAAAGTCGGGGTTAGGTTTATTTTCAACATTCCTATCCAGGAAATGTCCATAATTATTTACTAAAAGATCCGCCTTTCTAGTCTCAACAAATTCAAAACTGTTCCTTGTCCAGGTTGCTTACTCAACACAAGCGAAACAATATTACAATTTGCATTTAGGAGAAAGTCCACAATACCCTTTAGAATACATTGCTAATAAATCACCTTATGTATAAAACACAAAAGGGCATATTATCAAGCCAGTTATCGCCGCAGTAGCGGCACTCTGTTCCGCTAACGCGTTTTTTTTATCGCCCTATTACCAAGATGTCACTAACAAGCGTTAGCGACAGCTTTCCGGCGATAGCTACTGTTTTTTCTATCGCCGTACATGGCAGCAATAGTTTCTGCTAATGATATGCTAAGTAGGCGTTCCCTCTCAAAATTTCATGAAAAAGTTGCTAACACACTGTGAGAAGTTGGCCTGGTATATGCTGTTCACTAATTAAAGTGGACACCTTGCACCAGGGCAAATCGACTCTTATGGTAGATAGGTTTAAGACAACCTTTTAAAGAAAGCTATCCTAGTGGTAGCTGTGGAGAGCAGCCTTCAGGCTAAGTCTCGGAGGAATGTAAAGCAGCTTGTTTTACCATATAATCTCTTGAATCACCAAATGAAAAGACACCACACAGGTATATATATCAAATATATATGTATTTATTTCTAAATAACTCTCTACTAATCTCTTTATGAGATTAGAAGACAAACATATGCACAAATCAACGTTTCACAATAAGTTAAGCACAAAATATGGCTGGGGCCCTAGGGGCGTACTCAGACCATATACTAAGTAAGAGACTTAGAAACAACGACTTGCAAGGAGACAAGGCCTAGGGCCTTCAGAAGTGCTGGGGCCTCACGAAACCACCCAAGGCAGGTAAGTAAAGGACCCACGGGGACGCGTGCAGTGTGGATACACAGGCGCGAATCGCCGTTAACTTCAATGGGGCAAGTCGCGGTTGGAAATAAAGAGTTTTAGGATACTTCGGGAGAACCTACAAGCAAGTCACTTACAGGGTAAGTAGTTCTAGGGCCCACACCCACAGGAGCACCGTAGTGCTGGAGTTACCTCACCCAGGGAAGCCGGGTGCACAGGTGTCCTTTGGTGTCGGGTCGCGGCGTCGTTTTCAATGGCGAACAAAGAAGACTTGCTGCTTGCGGGAGCTGAAGAAGTGTCCGGTGGAATCCAAGCCTGGATTCTGAAGAAGGATGACCTGAAAGCAGAGGGGACAGTGTTCAAAGTCACTTGGCAGTGACCCGGGGCAAGGAAGATGGATGCCCACCGTCGTCGGTCGCTTCAGGTCGGTTGCAGGTGCCTTGACTCTTCAGCCACGTGGTCCAGGAGGCGTTGATGACGACCAGGAGCTGGATTCGGTGTGTCCTCGACGTCTGCAGCTGACTGCGGTGTCGGCAACTCGATCGGAGCCAACAAGCCTTGGCAGCCGCAAGTCTCGGGGAGATGAAGAAAAGTCGATGGCGCAGACCAGCAAGGTCTGTGGAACTCACCCAGCAAGGGTAAGTCAGGGCAGGCCTGGAGCAACCAGGGAGCCCTTCGGTTTCTTTAAGAAGTCTTCTGGGGACCCACAAGCCAGCGGGCAAGGGATCGCAAAGACACCTCGGGCGGAATCACTCAACAGGGGCCCACGGTCACTCGGGACGGTGTAGGCCTCTGATCTTCGGAGGGATTCCTGTTGGAGGTCGGGACCACACGTGGTCCAAAGCACAAGTTCGTAGAACGTTGTGAAGGGGTTGCACTCGACAATAGTGCACGGTACCCAGGGGTCGCGGTTCCTCGTTACTCGTGGGGTCCACTTGCCTCAGCTTCGCTGGGGACTCACGATGGCCTGGGAGAGGTCAGGAAATCCACTTCTTGGGCTGCAGGGACTTCGAACTCCGGCGGGAGCGGCGTAGTTTGCGACCGTCGTTGTCATTTTTGGTGCCTGCCAAGCAGGGGAGTCACTCCTTGACTCCAAGGGAGATTCTTCTGTCTTCCAAAGGTAGTGGAACGTCGAAGGGCCAGGATTCTTCTGTAGAGCGTCGTCCAGGGGTTATCTGCTTTGCAATGGTAAGGTTCCCCCTCTTATACTAAAAAGAGGGGATGGACTAGCTCTATGACCCCACCTATGGGAGGGTCAAGGGAGGGGGTGGCTACACCCACTTCCCTTTGTCCAGTTTCGCGCCAGAGCAGGGGCAGGTAGCCCCTGAGCTGGTTTGAACTGGCATATGCACAGAGGAGCCTTCTGCTCCCCCAGTGCAGGACTTCAAAGCACTCTAAGAGTGCACCCACCCAGCCCCAATACACTAAACCCTGTCTGGAAGGTGGTTACACCTCCCTGTGACAGGATGCCTATTGTTGGGCTTCCTCCACTGCGAGTTTCGGTCATCAGCAGGAGGGCAGCCCAGTGTCTGTGACTGGTGGCATCCATTTTGTGATGCCAGGGCTCTTTAGGATTCTACCGCGTTTCCACAGCAGGTACATGTCTTATCCCTCTAGAAGAGTGGAATGCTACCCCCGCCGCCAAGATTGGCGGGGGGTAGTATTCCAAGATGTTTGACACCAAACACGACATGTTTTGATGCAGCCATTCCAAAGTTAGCATTTACCGCGAGGATATAATGCACTTAAATAGTATATGGTTTAACCGCATCCACAAACAGCACCAGAGAATGGACTCTGAGAACTGCAGAGGGGCCCTGCTCATGCAGAGGCACCCCCTCACATAGAAGCCAAGCACCCTGCCCTCAGGATTGATAGGGCCTGCCTTAGGGGTGACTGATAGGTTTATATGTGTGTGCAGGAGAGATATAGGAAACCTATATCTCAGTGAGGGGTGCTAGCACCACCTCACCCAGGCTGCAGTAGCAGGCCTGTGGTGTCAGATTTAGACTGCTTCCCAGGGGTGGCATAATATATGCTGCAGCCCCTGGTAGGCCTGTGAAGTACCTATGCCCTTGGCACCTAAGGTACCATATACTAGGGACTCATAAGGCACCACAGTATCCAATCACTAGTGCACCTAGAGTGCACTCCATGTCGTTTAGAGAGAGCAGATAGACTGGGGCCCTGAATAGCAGGGTCCCAGTCCAACTAAGTCATAAACCAGCAAAACACCATAAAAAAAGTGGGGGCAACCATATAGTCAGATTCCACCTTCCTACATAACCCCCCCAAACGAAAGGAGATAAGGCTAACCTTGGCCAGTTGAGCCTTTATTGACTAAGTGGCCATATAAGGAAGCACCTGCACTAGCATGGTTGCCCCCTGTCTTATGGTCCACTAAGCAATCCCTCACCCTAAGGGTATGAGAGGGTCTCCACCATGGGGAATCACTACCTGTGGTGTGCTTTGGTAAAGTACCAGGCTGGTGAGGTGTCTGAGTAGGGAAGTGTGGCCCTAGGAATGTTGGCCTCAGCTTTCTCAGCTCACTGGTCACCATGTATGCCTGTCTTTCCATGACTGAGTGGTACTCTGCTCTAAGGGTCAACCTTTGACTGCCTACAGCCGGGGGTTGGGTCCCTTTGGGTGGAACACTGGAGGGACATGGCATGTTTGGAACCTTTTGGTCCCAGGTTTGCCCTTGCCTAACAGAGTCCTTCTGGGGGAGGTCCCTACATAAAGGTATGGGGATCCCTCAGTGGGTTGAGGAATTTCTACCTGGCTAGGGCTACTAGCCTGGGTGCCCCTAATCTGCTGATGGGGGTTCCTCTGGACAGGGGGCCCTGGGGGTTCCACTGACCTCCCTGACCTCTGCAGCCCTGGGCTGACTGAGGCAGGGTAGAGAGGGGCAGTTTACCTGCTCCAGACTGGGTACCACCTTGGAAGGGTCCTCTGCCATGAGGGGTGGGGCCAGGCCAGGCCTGACTACCTCTGTGGCAGTTCCTTCACTAGGGGTAGGGTCAGTTCCCTGAGGAGGCTGACCCTTACCTACTGTCTGGAGGGAAGAAGACTTTTCTTCAACCCTTGTGCTCTCTTCTGGGGGAGAGTGGGCCATTCTTCCAGGCTCCATCTCTCCAAAATCTTGGGCTGGGGCTGTGGCCATCACAGCCCCACTAACCTTTACAGGGACACCCAACATCCTCAGATGGGTTTGGTGTTCAATTTCAGCCCAGGCTGAAATTTCCAGATCATTGCCCATCAGGCAATCTACAGGTAAGGTTGGGGACACTGCCACTCTTTTGGGCCTGTGACCCCCTCCCAGCTGAGATTGACTATGGCCATGGGGTGATCTGTTCTGACACCATCAATGTTGGTCACCTGGTATTTAAACTCAGGTAAAAGCTGGTGAGGGGGACTATTTTCCCTGCCACCATGGTGACACTAGCCCCTGTGTCCCTAAATGCCACAGCTTTCTGACCATTAATTATTGGCTCCAGTCTGTACCTGCCCAATGCTGTGGGACCCACGGTAAAGGTGGCAAATCCTATACCACCATCAGAATCTGAGGAGTCTGTTGAGGGGGTCCTGTCTAAACTAGGGCCCACCTCTGTTCCTCTTGCAAAAGCACCTAACTTTTGGGTGCACTACTCCCAACTGGAGGATTACTACTGGTAGTACCAGGAGGGGTGGTAGTAGTTGTTGGAGGAACATTTTCTTTATTGCCATTCCTGGGACAACTGGGATCAGATTTCCAGTGCCCAGGCTTTTTACAGACATGGCAATAGGGTTTCTTTTCAGGAGAGGAAGGAGTTTGGGACCCACCCCCAGAAGAGGAATTTTGGGGCCCTGTAGTGGACTTATCCTTGGATTTATCCCCACCTTTCTCTTGGGACTTGGTAGAATCTTTCTTGTGGTCACCACCCTGATTCTTAGGCCTTACTCTGGTTCTGACCCATTTGTCTGCCTTCTTTCCCAATTCTTGGGGAGAGGTCAGATCAGAGTCCACCAGGTACTGGTGTAAAAGCTGGTTTTGACAATTATTAAGGATCTGTTCTCTCATCATTAGATTATAAAATCCTTTGAAATCAGTAACCCTACTGCCAACCAGCCAACCCTCCAGAGCCTTGGATGCACAATCTACAAAGTCTGTCCAGTCCTGAGTCTGTGCCTTCTGGGTATCTCTGAACTTCAACCTGTACTGCTCAGTGGTTAAGCCAAACCCATCTATCAGTGCACTCTTCAGGACCTCATAATCATCAGCATCCTCCTCTCTAACAGTGAGGAGCTTGTCTCTTCCTTTGTCTGAAAAGGAGAGCCACAAGATTGCTGCCCACTGCTTTTGGGGGACCTGCTGTACTCTACAGGCCCTCTCCATAGCAGTTATCCATTTGTGGATATCATCCCCACTCTGGTAGGGAGGAACAACCTTGCTCAGGTTCCTATGGTCAGGAATATATTCTCTGCCTCTAGGGACACTGTTGCTGCCACCAGGGGTTCTAAACCCTCCCTTCTGGAAGCTCTCTGGATCTCCAGGGCTTCTCTATCCAGTGCCAACTGCTTGGTTCTGAGGGCCACTTTGGCTTCCTCATACTGGAGCAGTTTGCACCTTCTCTCAGAGGAGGTCTCTCTTAAGTTAAAGTATGAGCTCCTCTCTTGGACAAATTCTCTGCCAGAGTGATAAGAGTGCTCAGATTCCCTGGAAGGGGATCTGTGCCTCTCATCCACTCTGCCAGTTCTCTTAGGGAGAACTCCTCTGTCCTGTTCAGGCTCCTTGAAGCCTGGCCCTTCAACCACAGAGTCTTGGTCATTCTGATTTTCATCATCTGACCCAGATACTATGACTGACCCACCCACTGATTCAAACCCTTTAGCTCCTAGAGCCAATCTAAGGTCATCTGCTGTCAGCAGATCTATCAGGTGTAGTGTTGAGGGACTCTGTCCTGTCCTCAGGTGTCTGTCAACACACATGGCTCTCAAGTCAGAGAAAGCCATGTCCTTATACTGAGGCTGAGTGGATCCACTGGGTCCACCCTTCAAGGACATTCTAGTGTTGTGCAGTGTTGTACTACCTACACTAGTTTGTGGCCTACTGATCCTAGCTTGAGCTGTGGAAAGGGTGTGCTATCCCTTGGAACACAGCTCTAAGTTCAGTAGAACTTATTGATACTAAGCTTGACTTTATATGTACCTTGAGTACCTATAATGGTTTTCAGTTAGTAATTCAAATAGAGATTTTCTGGTAAAACAATGGCAAGCTGGAATCCCACACGCTGCCCACCAATGTGAGAAGTTGGCCTGGTATATGCTGTTCACTAATTAAAGTGGACACCTTGCACCAGGGCAAATCGACTCTTATGGTAGATAGGTTTAAGACAACCTTTTAAAGAAAGCTATCCTAGTGGTAGCTGTGGAGAGCAGCCTTCAGGCTAAGTCTCGGAGGAATGTAAAGCAGCTTGTTTTACCATATAATCTCTTGAATCACCAAATGAAAAGACACCACACAGGTATATATATCAAATATATATGTATTTATTTCTAAATAACTCTCTACTAATCTCTTTATGAGATTAGAAGACAAACATATGCACAAATCAACGTTTCACAATAAGTTAAGCACAAAATATGGCTGGGGCCCTAGGGGCGTACCAGACCATATACTAAGTAAGAGACTTAGAAACAACGACTTGCAAGGAGACAAAGCCTAGGGCCTTCAGAAGTGCTGGGGCCTCACGAAACCACCCAAGGCAGGTAAGTAAAGGACCCACGGGGGACGCGTGCAGTGTGGATACACAGGCGCGAATCGCCGTTAACTTCAATGGGGCAAGTCGCGGTTGGAAATAAAGAGTTTTAGGATACTTCGGGAGAACCTACAAGCAAGTCACTTACAGGGTAAGTAGTTCTAGGGCCCACACCCACAGGAGCACCGTAGTGCTGGAGTTACCTCACCCAGGGAAGCCGGGTGCACAGGTGTCCTTTGGTGTCGGGTCGCGGCGTCGTTTTCAATGGCGAACAAAGAAGACTTGCTGCTTGCGGGAGCTGAAGAAGTGTCCGGTGGAATCCAAGCCTGGATTCTGAAGAAGGATGACCTGAAAGCAGAGGGGACAGTGTTCAAAGTCACTTGGCAGTGACCCGGGGCAAGGAAGATGGATGCCCACCGTCGTCGGTCGCTTCAGGTCGGTTGCAGGTGCCTTGACTCTTCAGCCACGTGGTCCAGGAGGCGTCGACGACGACCAGGAGCTGGATTCGGTGTGTCCCTCGACGTCTGCAGCTGACTACGGTGTCGGCAACTCGATCGGAGCCAACAAGCCTTGGCAGCCGCAAGTCTCGGGGAGATGAAGAAAAGTCGATGGCGCAGACCAGCAAGGTCTGTGGAACTCACCCAGCGAAGGTAAGTCAGGGCAGGCCTGGAGCAACCAGGGGAGCCCTTCGGTTTCTTTAAGAAGTCTTCTGGGGACCCACAAGCCAGCGGGCAAGGGATCGCGAAGACACCTCGGGCGGAATCACTCAACAGGGGCCCACGGTCACTCGGGACGGTGTAGGCCTCTGATCTTCGGAGGGATTCCTGCTGGAGGTCGGGACCACACGTGGTCCAAAGCACAAGTTCGTAGAACGTTGTGAAGGGGTTGCACTCGACAATAGTGCACGGTACCCAGGGGTCGCGGTTCCTCGTTACTCGTGGGGTCCACTTGCCTCAGCTTCGCTGGGGACTCACGATGGCCTGGGAGAGGTCAGGAAATCCACTTCTTGGGCTGCAGGGACTTCGGACTCCGGCGGGAGCGGCATAGTTTGCGACCGTCGTTGTCGTTTTTGCTGCCTGCCAAGCAGGGGAGTCACTCCTTGACTCCAAGGGAGATTCTTCTGTCTTCCAAAGGTAGTGGAACGTCGAAGGGCCAGGATTCTTCTGTAGAGCGTCGTCCAGGGGTTATCTGCTTTGCAATGGCAAGGTTCCCCCTCTTATACTAAAAAGAGGGGATGGACTAGCTCTATGACCCCACCTATGGGAGGGTCAAGGGAGGGGTGGCTACACCCACTTCCCTTTGTCCAGTTTCGCGCCAGAGCAGGGGCAGGTAGCCCCTGAGCTGGTTTGAACTGGCATATGCACAGAGGAGCCTTCTGCTCCCCCAGTGCAGGACTTCAAAGCACTCTAAGAGTGCACCCACCCAGCCCCAATACACTAAACCCTGTCTGGAAGGTGGTTACACCTCCCTGTGACAGGATGCCTATTGTTGGGCTTCCTCCACTGCGAGTTTCGGTCATCAGCAGGAGGGCAGCCCAGTGTCTGTGACTGGTGGCATCCATTTTGTGATGCCAGGGCTCTTTAGGATTCTACCGCGTTTCCACAGCAGGTACATGTCTTATCCCTCTAGAAGGGTGGAATGCTACCCCCGCCGCCAAGATTGGCGGGGGGTAGTATTCCAAGATGTTTGACACCAAACACGACATGTTTTGATGCAGCCATTCCAAAGTTAGCATTTACCGCGAGGATATAATGCACTTAAATAGTATATGGTTTAACCGCATCCACAAACAGCACCAGAGAATGGACTCTGAGAACTGCAGAGGGGCCCTGCTCATGCAGAGGCACCCCCTCACATAGAAGCCAAGCACCCTGCCCTCAGGATTGATAGGGCCTGCCTTAGGGGTGACTGATAGGTTTATATGTGTGTGCAGGAGAGATATAGGAAACCTATATCTCAGTGAGGGGTGCTAGCACCACCTCACCCAGGCTGCAGTAGCAGGCCTGTGGTGTCAGATTTAGACTGCTTCCCAGGGGTGGCATAATATATGCTGCAGCCCCTGGTAGGCCTGTGAAGTACCTATGCCCTTGGCACCTAAGGTACCATATACTAGGGACTCATAAGGCACCACAGTATCCAATCACTAGTGCACCTAGAGTGCACTCCATGTCGTTTAGAGAGAGCAGATAGACTGGGGCCCTGAATAGCAGGGTCCCAGTCCAACTAAGTCATAAACCAGCAAAACACCATAAAAAAGTGGGGGCAACCATATAGTCAGATTCCACCTTCCTACA